>OX371224.1:118074258-118634905 GCA_947310385.1 Nephrotoma appendiculata | reverse complement strand
AAGCTGTTCTGCAGGCGCCGAATTTTGGTCACAAAATGAAAAAAAAAATGAGAATTACAATTGTTTTTGTTTTGCTTTTTACGTCCTACCTGACGCGGTAGCCAAATCGAAGGCACATACTGTTATAAGCCCGACTTACGTAGAACCATCAGCACATTGCATTGCTCCATGTCAGCCTATAATACTGGCTTGGAAGATGAATCGGCCCATGAGTTCTGCACTCCGACAGGGGTCAAAGTTGTGTTCATTTACGCATCACAGATCGTAATCTGATGATGAAAAATTTCTTTTGTATCCTGCCTCTATCGATCTTCGAACATGGTACCTCAAAATCCAAACGCCAAAATTTTTAAACACTGTGGCGTTTGGTCGGTTCGTCTAAACATTTTCAGATATAGAAATCCATGTGCGTGGATCATATTTATGGTTCCACATATTTTCGTGTTGGTTTACTTTGAGTGTTACAAATCACATTGTAGATAATGCAGATAAATACTGTGTCTCTTATGAATTTATAGGTCCCCGCGATAAATTGCCTATTAGTTGTTGTTGAACGGTTTTATCTTTTCTACCATAACAAGATTTCTTCCAATAATAACCCAATATTTTGCTCGAACATGTGTTATGTTACTTGGGTGCCACCATGCATTGTTGTTTTATGACTCTCATGGATTATCAGGTTCCCTATTGAATGTGATTGTGAAAAGAATTGAAAAAAATATGAATAAAATATGAAACTATTATTGTCAAGTGGCTTGTTACGTCGTGAATTATTAATGTCACATTTATACTGTTCTATTTGATTATTTCTAATTAAATCTTTTGAATGAATCTTTTTTGGATATGGGTATTTGTTAAATAGATCACTGGAGAGATGGCTGTCTTTATAAGCGTTCAGTAATGAGGATTGCGAGATCTGGCACGTCTTCATGTCTTACTTCCGAAGTCCCATATATTTTTTTTGTTTGAAAACCTATCTGGCCCACTCCATCATATTTCATGATTAATCAGACTCTCAGCTTCTTTCCTTCTTGATGCACAGTCAGCGGAATTTCCGCTGAATTCCGAAAATGACAATTTTTTCTTCTGGATTTTTCCACAAAAGAACATTGGTCGAAAAAATGACCGAACGCCGATAAGTGCTGATTATTTTGTTCGAACTACGTGATTTAATTAATTATGATTATCAAAATTATTAAAATCAGAATATTTTAATAATTTTGATAATACGCTCGCACCTTTTTTTTTTTGATAAGTTAGGTAAGTAAAAAATAAATTTATTAATTTATTAAAATACGAATTGTCAATAATTTTATTTCATTTTATTTTTACAGAAATGTTTCAAGGCCCATGCATTTTGTGATGCATTTTAATGACCCTCCCAAATATACTATCTCGGATATCTAAATAATAAAAACTGTTTCAAATTGTATGTTATGTTTAGTGAACTTTTATAATAAATAATAACTCCACGGGTACTTCATGTGTATTACAATTAATTATATGCGTATGCCGTTTTTACCCAATTCCACACTTTTCTTGTATGTGTTAGTTTCACACTGTTAAATCCAAAGCTAATTAGAAAACATGGCCATTCCAATTGGAATTTTAGTTCTAAAACATAATCTAATTGTAATTTTGTACATGTTAACTTAAATTTTCGTTGTACGATTTAACAAATAAAATTATATTAATTATATTTGGCGGAACGAAAAATATTGTATTTATAAAGTATATTTCTTTTTAAATAACGTATATTAAGATTCATTCAAGATTGAATGTGTTAATGGTCGTTTACCATTTTCGTCCAAACTCAAATTATGAATAAAAAAATTCATTGCAAATTTGCTGATCTGGTTAGGAAGTGGCAATCAGGCTGGCTGGATGATCAATTTAGTAGCCTATTAGAAGTGCTTATGGAACCTGAGTCCAAATCTCTGGGAAGGGGTGTTAATGGCCGTTTACCATTTTCGTTCAAACCCAAATTATGAATAAAAAAATTCGTTGCAAATTTGCTGATCTGGTTAGGAAGTGGCAATCAGGCTGGCTGGATGATCAATTTAGTAGCCTACTAGAAGTGCTTACGGAACCTGAGTCCAAATCTCGGAGAAGAGGTGTTAATGGCCGTTTACCATTTTCGTTCAAACTCAAATTATGAATAAAAAATTCATTGCAAATTTGCTGATCTGGTTAGGAAGTGGCAATCAGGCTGGCTGGATGACCAATTTAGTAGCCTATTAGAAGTGCTTACGGAACCTGAGTCCAAATCTCTGGGAAGGGGTGTTAATGGCCGTTTACCATTTTCGTCCAAACTCAAATTATGAATAAAAAAATTCATTGCAAATTTGCTGATCTGGTTAGGAAGTGGCAATCAAGCTGACTGAATGACCAATTTAGTTGACTATTAGAAGTGTTTACGGAACCTGAGTCCAAATCTCTGGGAAGGGGTGTTAATGGCCGTTTACCATTGTACAATTTAAATTTTTTATTAAAAAATTTAGTTCAAATGAAACTTTTTGGTATCAATTTTATAATGTTATATGAAAAATTTTGTTTGATACGATTGTTTGTGGAATTGTATGTCTTTTGTACATTTTCGATTTAAGTGTTATACAACAATCGAATATTTAATTGTACAATAAACATTTTTATTGTATTTTAAATACAAATTCGTATTCCCAGATGGATTCTGATAAGAAATTAAAATAAATCATGTACCCAGAAACCAATCGAAATAATTTAGTACCTACATTAAAAATTTTAGTACAAAGCGTTGATCTTTCATCCGCTAGATGTCACAAGAATATGGTTTTATAATTTTTAAATTTAGTGTCAGTGACAATATATCTATATGGCCAAATCAAAAACTATTAAATTGGTGTGTATGAAGGTTTATAAAATGTAAACACATCATTTAAATATTGACGGCAAAATAAATTTTATTATTATGAACGGGAATTTTGTTTATTTATCTTCACTTTTAATCAATTGCTTTTGCATTTTTAGGTAGCGTTCATTGGTTCATTCGCAATGGTAATTTTCTTGCACAAAAATCACAATCCAGTAAAAATTGTTTAAATGATTAATTAGATATTCAACCTATTTATTTGATCAAACATTAAATGATAATATTTTGACAAATAAGTTGATTTGGTATTTTTATAAGCTTGCATAAAAATTTAATAGAATCAACGACATATGACTATATATAAATACTACTACACATTACATTTTTGTACCAAAATACATTGAAGAATACGAGCGCACCTTTATACTTTAAAAATTCTTTTTTCATCTTACTTGTAAAGTCGGGCTGCGTATCAACATTGTGTATAGCATGCTAAAAATCTTTTTAACGTTTGATAATTTACACAAAAAACCTTTATTCTACAATATTTTTCAGTAAAAAAGAGCGATATAGAAATATAATTTCGCCACATACCAAAATGGAACATAAAACAAATCTGAAAAATTCTACTCTATCAAATCCCTTTATAAGAAGTGGAGTGTTGTCATAATAAAATGCAAACCATACTAACCTAAAGCTGTGTTTCTTATTTAAATCCGTAGATCGAGCAGATTTTGAAATCTGAAATTAGATCGACCTGGTCGATCTGAAATAAGAAACAGGTTTCAGATTTGGTAGATCAAAAATATTATCGATTGTTGTTATTACTTATTATTTGGATTCAAATTACGAACACGAAGGGAATATTACGAATGAACGAATATGAACACGAAGCGAATATTAATGTGCTAAATTACTCTGAGGAAATTGTACCACGAATGTGAAATTGTACCACTTCTTGCAGATACTCTCAAAAAAAATTTGGTTGTATAAAATAATTATTTCATTATTTAATAAAATCAATATAAAATAATAATTAAAATTTCTTTCTGTTTCCATTTTAATAACGTTTGCAAAAAACAAACAAAAATGATGATAATGACAATATAGATTTGAATTTGAATTACTAGGTGTGAAGCTAGGTAAACTAAAGCTAATCTGAGAAATCGGAATATTTTTACAAATCAAAAAAATCGATCTAATCAATCTGAAGGAAAATAAGAAACAGCAATAAAATTGATCAGATCGATCTGAGATGAAATAATAAACAACTTTTTAGTACTCAGATCGATCAGATCAATTAGATCGGAAATAAGAAACACAGCTTAAGTATTTTTTTATAGAAACATTCTAATATACTTACACAAAACAGTATTTAACAAGAAATATTTCTAGCACATTAAGATCGTTTATGGTTAGAAAATATTATGGTGAATGTGAATTCTTCGCGAGTAGAATTTTTTTTAATAGTTTGTATTTGATATTCATGAATAATAATGCCATAATAAGCAAATTTTCTTTGTGAAATTGTGTGATTGTGTTGTCTTCGTGGAGATGTCAAAATTGAATTATAAAATGTTCCCATAAATTTAATTTTTTTTCCCGCCAGCCTAATATAATTTGTTGATAAACTTCCTAATTTTACTGAATAAATAATTTGCCATCGTGGGACTGCAAAAAAATTGTCTTTTCAGAAAAACTAACAGCGCATACCCAATAGAATTCCTTTTTAAATGAATTTTTCATTCTTATTCTTACATTTAAATAATAACAGCTTATCATTTGATACAGATGAAAATATATATGATTTGGAATTATTTAGCGGAAGAAATTACAACCCAAAACACGCAATCATAATTCGCGGTGAGAATTCTTTGAATGTATAGCATACATTTTTTATGAAAAACAATAAACAGCAACAACTTATAGGAAATATTGCTAATTGAAAAGAAAATTCAAATTTTAGATTTTTATATTTTGGTTAAGGAAAAGCATATAATGAAAGCTAATAGAAGTTTATTTACAAAAAACTAATATTTTATTTAAAAGTGAAGCTTTCATTAGGCATAAAAACCTTACTAGTTTTGAGTAAATCACGAAAATAATAAAATAACTAATATAAAAAAACATAAATACAATTCAAAATGGTAATTGAAATTCATCAAATGTAATAGGTATATTGTGTTGGAGTGCATCCCTACTAAAATGAGAAAAAATCAAATAGGAAAGTAGGTGGAATTTCGTTAGAAACTAGGGTTAATTCCATACTAATTTTAACCCTTTCGGGTTCAAAAATATTTTTTTTTGCTTCAATTTAAGTTCATCATACACAAATGTAAATAATGACAGGCTGTAATGTCTTTCGTATTTTAACAGATCTTAATTAAATCGGAATTCTTTTTGAAAAAAGCATAATATTTGATAACAAATTATAGTTATATAACATATTAATAATTTGTTCTTGTTAATATATAAATTATTTTATCATTATTATAGTTACTGTTATTTTTCGGACGAAAACAAAATTAAATGGTACACACAAATGTGTATGTTGGTCTTCAATTACCACCTAATTCCATGTTTGACATATTCGGTTGTCGTTTACATACACAATTGTGTATGCGGGTCAGGAAAGGGTTAAACAATTTTCTACGTAAAATTACCCTTTCGAGTTCAAAAAAAAAATTTTTTTTGGTTCAATTTAAGTTCACCACACACAAATGTGTATGTTAATAATGACAAGGTGTAATGTCTTCCGTATTTTAACGGATCTTAGTTAAATCGGAATTCTTTTTGAATAAAGCATAATAATTCTTCAATGTATTTTGGTACAAAAATGTAATGTGTAGTAGTATTTATATATAGTCATATGTCGTTGATTCTATTAAATTTTTATGCAAGCTTATAAAAATACCAAATCAACTTATTTATCACAATATTATCATTTAATGTTTGATCAAATAAATAGGTTGAATATCTAATTAATCATTTAAACAACTTTACTGGATTGTGATTTTTGTGCAAGAAAATTACCATTGCGAATGAACCAATGAACGCTACCTAAAAATGCAAAAGCAATTGATTAAAAGTGAAGATAAATAAACAAAATTCCCGTTCATAATAATAAAATTTATTTTGCCGTCAATATTTAAATGATGTGTTTACATTTTATAAACCTTCATACACACCAATTTAATAGATTTTGATTTGGCCATATAGATATATTGTCACTGACACTAAATTTAAAAATTATAAAACCATATTCTTGTGACATCTAGCGGATGAAAGATCAATGCTTTGTACTAAAATTTTTAATGTAGGTACTAAATTATTTCGATTGGTTTCTGGGTACATGATTTATTTTAATTTCTTATCAGAATCCATCTGGGAATACGAATTTGTATTTAAAATACAATAAAAATGTTTATTGTACAATTAAATATTCGATTGTTGTATAACACTTAAATCGAAAATGTACAAAAGACATACAATTCCACAAACAATCGTATCAAACAAAATTTTTCATATAACATTATAAAATTGATACCAAAAAGTTTCATTTGAACTAAATTTTTTAATAAAAAATTTAAATTGTACAATGGTAAACGGCCATTAACACCACTTCCCAGAGATTTGGACTCAGGTTCCGTAAACACTTCTAATAGGCTACTAAATTGGTCATCCAGCCAGCCTGATTGCCACTTCCTAACCAGATCAGTAAATTTGCAATGAATTTTTTTATTCATAATTTGAGTTTGGACGAAAATGGTAAACGGCCATTAACACCCCTTCCCCGAGATTTGGACTCAGGTTCCGTTAGCACTTCTAGTAGGCTACTAAATTGATCATCCAGCCAGCCTGATTGCCACTTCCTAACCAGATCAGCAAATTTGCAACGAATTTTTTTATTCATAATTTGAGTTTGGACGAAAATGGTAAACGGCCATTAACAACCCCTTCCCAGAGATTTGGACTCGGGTTCCGTAAGCACTTCTAATAGGCTACTAAATTGGTCATCCAGCCAGCCTGATTGCCACTTCCTAACCAGATCAGCAAATTTGCAACGAATTTTTTTATTCATAATTTGAGTTTGGACGAAAATGGTAAACGGCCATTAACACTCCTTCCCAGAGATTTGGACTCAGGTTCCGTAAGCACTTCTAATAGTCTACTAAATTGGTCATCCAGTCAGCCTGATTGCCACTTCCTAACCAGATCAGCAAATTTGCAATGAATTTTTTTATTCATAATTTGAGTTTGGACGAAAATGGTAAACGGCCATTAACACCCCTTCCCAGAGATTTGGACTCAGGTTCCGTAAGCACTTCTAATAGGCTACTAAATTGGTCATCCAGCCAGCCTGATTGCCACTTCCTAACCAGATCAGCAAATTTGCAATGAATTTTTTATTAATAATTTGAGTTTGAACGAAAATGGTAAACGGCCATTAACACCTCTACCCCGAGATTTGGACTCAGGTTCCGTAAGCACTTCTAATAGGCTACTAAATTGGTCATCCAGCCAGCCTAATTGCCACTTCCTAACCAGATCAGTAAATTTGCAATGAATTTTTTTATTCATAATTTGAGTTTGGACGAAAATGGTAAACGGTCATTAACACCCCTTCCCCGAGATTTGGACTCAGGTTCCGTAAGCACTTCTAGTAGGCTACTAAATTGATCATCCAGTCAGCCTGATTGCCACTTCCTAACCAGATCAGCAAATTTGCAACGAATTTTTTTATTCATAATTTGGGTTTGAACGAAAATGGTAAACGGCCATTAACACCCCTTCCCAGAGATTTGGACTCAGGTTCCGTAAGCACTTCTAATAGGCTACTAAATTGATCATCCAGCCAGCCTGATTGCCACTTCCTAACCAGATCAGCAAATTTGCAACGAATTTTTTTATTCATAATTTGAGTTTGGACGAAAATGGTAAACGGCCATTAACACTCCTTCCCAGAGATTTGGACTCAGGTTCCGTAAGCACTTCTAATAGTCTACTAAATTGGTCATCCAGTCAGCCTGATTGCCACTTCCTAACCAGATCAGCAAATTTGCAATGAATTTTTTTATTCATAATTTGAGTTTGGACGAAAATGGTAAACGGCCATTAACACCCCTTCCCAGAGATTTGGACTCAGGTTCCGTAAGCACTTCTAATAGGCTACTAAATTGGTCATCCAGCCAGCCTGATTGCCACTTCCTAACCAGATCAGCAAATTTGCAATGAATTTTTTATTCATAATTTGAGTTTGAACGAAAATGGTAAACGGCCATTAACACCCCTTCCCAGAGATTTGGACTCAGGTTCCGTAAGCACTTCTAAATGGCTACTGAATTGATCATCCAGCCAGCCTGATTACCACTTCCTAACCAGATCAGCAAATTTGCAATGAATTTTTTATTCATAATTTGAGTTTGAACGAAAATGGTAAACGGCCATTTACACTCCTTCCCAGAGATTTGGACTCAGGTTCCGTAAGCACTTCTAATAGGCTACTAAATTGGTCATCCAGCCAGCCTGATTGCCACTTCCTAACCAGATCAGCAAATTTGCAACGAATTTTTTTATTCATAATTTGGGTTTGAACGAAAATGGTAAACGGCCATTAACACTCCTTCCCAGAGATTTGGACTCAGGTTCCGTAAGCACTTCTAATAGTCTACTAAATTGGTCATCTAGTCAGCCTGATTGCCACTTCCTAACCAGATCAGCAAATTTGCAATGAATTTTTTTATTCATAATTTGAGTTTGGACGAAAATGGTAAACGGCCATTAACACCCCTTCCCAGAGATTTGGACTCAGGTTCCGTAAGCACTTCTAATAGTCTACTAAATTGGTCATCCAGTCAGCCTGATTGCCACTTCCTAACCAGATCAGCAAATTTGCAATGAATTTTTTTATTCATAATTTGGGTTTGGACGAAAATGGTAAACGGCCATTAACACCCCTTCCCAGAGATTTGGACTCAGGTTCCGTAAGCACTTCTAATAGGCTACTAAATTGATCATCCAGCAAACCTGATTGCCACTTCCTAACCAGAACAGCAAATTTGCAATGAATTTTTTTATTCATAATTTGAGTTTGAACGAAAATGGTAAACGGCCATTAACACCTCTACCCCGAGATTTGGACTCAGGTTCGGTAAGCACTTCTAATAGGCTACTAAATTGGTCATCCAGCCAGCCTGATTGCCACTTCCTAACCAGATCAGCAAATTTGCAACGAATTTTTTTATTCATAATTTGAGTTTGAACGAAAATGGTAAACGGCTATTAACACCCCTTCCCAGAAATTTGGACTCAGGTTCCGTAAGCACTTCTAATAGGCTACTAAATTGATCATTCAGTCAGCCTAATTTTCACTTCCTAACCAGATCAGCAAATTTGCAACGAATTTTTTTATTCATAATTTGAGTTTGGACGAAAATGGTAAACGGCCATTAACAACCCTTCCCAGAGATTTGGACTCGGGTTCCGTAAGCACTTCTAATAGGCTACTAAATTGGTCATCCAGCCAGCCTGATTGCCATTTCCTAACCAGATCAGCAAATTTGCAATAAATTTTTTTATTCATAATTTGAGTTTGAACGAAAATGGTAAACGGCCATTAACAACCCTTCCCAGAGATTTGGACTCGGGTTCCATAAGCACTTCTAATAGGCTACTAAATTGATCATCCAGTCAGCCTGATTGCCATTTCCTAACCAGATCAGCAAATTTGCAATAAATTTTTTTATTCATAATTTGAGTTTGAACGAAAATGGTAAACGGCCATTAACACACCTTCTCAGAGATTTGGACTCAGGTTCCGTAAGCACTTCTAATAGGCTACTAAATTGATCATCCAGTTGGCCTGATTGCCACTTCCTAACCAGATCAGCAAATTTACAACGAATTTATTTTTTTCAAATTTTTATCGAAGTAATTTTTTTGGAGGAAAATATTAAAATAGAAAAGAAAAAATAAATCTAATCAGAATTCACATGACAATTTTAATTATTTATTGTACTAAAATGGTTGTAGTTTAGACTATCTATTAAAAGGTTTGCTTCTTTGATAACTTATATTTGTAAAATAATTTTTATACTTTATCAATACAAGTTTTATTAATTTATATCTCTTAATAAAATATTTTGTTCGTTAAAATTAAATGAAAATGATGAAACGGTTAGATTTTGTACTATTATCTAATTTGTAAATTCATAACAGTGTACTCCATTCACTAACACAAGCAAATTCAATCAGAATCTCATAGGAAAATAAATATTCCAATAGGATTTGTATACGTACACGTGTGGAAAAAAAATACAAAAACGGCATACGCATATTAATTATCCATATGCACCACGAAATTCTATATTAAAATAAGTAATATTACAAGTTTGTATAGAAAACTACCATTTTTTTGCGTGTAGGTGAAAAAATTCTTCAAAAGACGACGGGTGGGTGATGCACTCCACCCTATACAGTGTGAGATTCTTACTCACTAAAAAAATGAACTACTCGCCGCGGAGACACCAGTCCGCTGCTTGCCCTTTGGGGCTCCTCAACTTTCTCGTCTTTAGGTCAATAAGGCATCCATCCTTCCTCTTTCTACGCAGGACTACATAAACGTACATGGTGACCCCCTCCACCTCTCCTCCGTTTGTAGCATGATCTCGATAATGTAATCCGGTATAACATGTCCTACCACATGTCCTCCTAGCTGCCGAGTTGCCTCCTCTCCCCTATGAGCCATTTACAGTTAAACAAACTGTGACAAACATCATCTCGCTCCTTTGAACAACACCGGCATTAGAGGTAGGTACTGAAATTACCATGCCCCGTCAGAAATTGTCACGGTCAAAAATAAATCTCTCCATGTCCGCGCTTGATCCGAGGACTAAGTTGCTTTATTAATCTGGCCGTCCATCGTCCAGTATCTCCTTCTTCCCATCTACGCTTGCCAAGCCTCAAGTGTCTCAGCACGTGCTATATTAATACTTCCCGCCCTTCTTCCATTCTCAGCCCTAAGTCTGTAGGTTTTGTGGAGTTCTAGCGACAGCAAATCTACGGGCATTCTCCCAGCAACGACCAGAGCAGCCGCGTGTAGAGTTTCTGCTCGAGAAATCTCATCTCGAGAATCTCGAGAAATATAAATTTAAAATTTTCGAGATTCCCATTTCTTGAGAAATATATTCGAGATTATCGGAAATAATTTTTAGCGGCATGCGATACCTAATGTCAATATTTTTTTTAAAGAATAAAAATAAAAATTACAAAAATTTTGTTTCTAATGCTCAAGATGAGATGTCACTTAAAACATTAAAATGTTTAAAACGGTTAAACTAGCCTAACAATTTTCATTCATAAATCAAATGTCATTTGTCAATAAATGGTGCATGCAAAAAAATCTTTCCGATAAAATCATAACATAAATGTTAATTGTAGCTTTTTAATCAACATATAATTTATTTTTACAAACAAATAGTATTTGTTGATATATGTTAGCTTTGCTTAATAAAATTCTCAGTTTGTTGGTAGTTTTTTATAAAAACAAATTTTTTAATAGCCAATTTGTACTATATTTTTGAGTATGATATAGCGGGAATGTTTGCAAACATTTTAAAAGAGGCAATGCTAAAGAAAGAGCTACGTGCACCTATAGTTTTGCACAAAGTCACTCGCGTGTAAGGACTCATCAACGACGGATTTACATCGGCATTTAACAAGTGTTTACAACTTGAAGAGAACATTACGACAACCAAAGATATTATACGCATCGGCGAGTATTTTACAACATCTGATAAAAGTCTCACACTAGCAAGAATAGTTTCTAAACTTGCTGCGAAGGCTGGAATTTCAATTAATGACATAAGTAAAATTTCAATTATCCGAAAAGTTTTCAATTACTAGGTTTTTCATTGCTGAAAAATCCATGAGATGTGATTAATTTAATATTTAAATTTCACGATACGAAAGCGGCAAATAAAAAATTTAGTATATCTATTGATGAATGGACAAGTTTCCGTAATCGTCATTATTAAAATGAGAATTTATATTTTTCCGACGGATCAACAGAAAAATTAGGTTTGATGAGAATAGAAGGTTCATGCCCTGCTGATAAGGCCATAGAAATGGTTATCAGTAAAATTCGATCGTTTGATTTGAATTACGAAACAGACATTATTTGTACCACAAGTGATGGAGCCAGTATAATGTTGAAATATCATGGTTTTTCAAAAACTGTGCTTTAATCACGCAATTTATTAGGCACAGTTTTCTACAAAAAACAAAGTTTCTTCGTGTAACAACTTAAGCGATGAGGTTGAGAATGAGGATTCACATATTAATGATTTTGAGTCAGATGATTTAATTGAAAATGAATTTGTTGCAGATAACATTCAAATTAATTGTAGTATGCAGATTAAAACAACAATAATAATAAGGGGAATTGTAAAATTATTCAAAAATTCTCCGGTTCGAAATAGTATTCTACAAAGTAATATTAAAGAAATGAAAGTATGACTGAACGTTATAACTTAAACCGGCTGTTTTAAAAACGTTAAGTGATCTCAATCTTGGGCTTCTATGGGATCACAAAACTGATGATGTCGTGGCCTCTAATATATTTAATATAGTCTAACGCCAGTTAAAAAATCTATAGAGGCATTAAGCCTTCAAGATGCGTCATTACTCTCTGCGAAAGACATTTTAAAATTTTTGTTCAAATCTTTTCGGACAAATAATTCCGAGGTAAGTCGAAAATTATTAAGTGAAATAAAAAACCAGATTTTTAAAAGAAAGGACAATTTAATGATTTCACTACTATAAAGTCTCTTCAGAATCCTAATTATCTTAATAAGCCTGAAGAAGATGAGTTTTTTTCATTGTACTCAAAAAGAGAAATTATAGAAACTGCTAAAAATGATCCCGGAGATTATTTAAAAATTTAGAAAAATCTTGAGCCAAAAACATTTCATCTTTTGACCATGATTTCCCTGGTTGTTCATCAACGCCTCAGGATGATATTATTTCTTTAGAACAACATTTGGAGGAGAGTATTGGGGAATGTACACAATTACCAACAAAAATAGACGATGACTTCCGCACTTTGTCTACGGTTTATGAAGTAACTGGTAAAATAACCAGTAATCTCGAAGACTTAAAAAATACTGCAATGTTAGTTAAATCCACATCAACGCAAAACGAAAGGAATTTTTTTGTCTCCGGATGACAGTTTAATAATTTTAAAACATTACTTTTTAAATAACGATAAATAAAAATAACTAGCTATGTATAATTTTGATATTTTGGAACCATTATCAACATAGTTTTTTATTATTTTAAATTTGAAAAGAATTTATTTATATTATCTTCCTTGAATTATTTAATTATTAAATTGTTTTTTAATAAATAAATTATTATTAGAATTAATATAATATTAAAATATTTTTCATTTCTTACTAACTTATAACGATGAACAATTCCATGCTTTGGAAAAAATAAAAATTGCTGAAACTGGAAAACGATTTTAAGCATTATTGGTCGAAGATGTGAAACCAGCTATCGATATGGTACCAGAAAATGTTGCGGACTGGTAATTAATGGGCCAAGCAAATTTTGTTCAAGCTGAAATACTGGAGAAGGATGTAGTCAACTTGAGAATAATTTGAATGAAATCAGTCAAACTGTCCCGAATCAAGCATGATTTAAAAACTTATATTAATAATCATAAAAAGATCAATATGATGACCGCAAAAGATAATTGTGTAACAAACGACACTAGTAAAATTGATTATACGGTAATGGTTTTTTAAATAATTATTTCACTGACAGTTTGATGTATAATTTTATAGTTTTAGACTATATTTGCTCTTCAAACGCAACTACAAGTCATTAAGCAGTTCCAATTTTTCTGCTGTAAATTTGATTGACTTCCGCCTAAGGTTAAATATTTATATACAGTTATAGAAATAAAGAATTCAGGGTATTTTATAGTAAAATTACTTGTAACAATATTCGCCATAATCACTTTTAACTTTTTCTCACCATTCCGGCATGATGTCCAGTCGTTTGAATTATAAAAAAAAAAAAAAAATTTAAAGATGTTACACAGACAAAATTCTTCACTTCGAAAATTGAAACGTCAAACTAATAAAAAAATGTACGCCTACTGAGAAATATTTATATGGCGTGTTCACCGTCCAAGCGAAAATTACAAATGAAAAATTTGACAAGCAAAATGACGTACCAAATAGACTAATATTTTGAGCAATGACTAACTTCAACTCAAAACTGCAGAATCTTGCCGCAACCGAATCTGCAAGTATGTATGCTACATTAGCAGCACGATTGCAGCAATAATTTTAAGTGCGGATTATGTTGTATACTCACTAATACAAACGAAAAACAAAAAAAAATTAGGGTCAGATTTTTATTTATTTTTCCGCGATTAGTATAAAAATGAAATTTGGTACACAAAATAAACGCCTGAGCAAATGTAAAGAATTCCACATTTTGTTTTAAAACCTACACGATTTTTTGCTTAATTTAATTTTTTGTTTCGCTCAAGGATCCAATTAAAAATGAAAATTATTTTTCACATTCATAGACACTTCAGCTTTGCGTGGAAAAGCAAGTGCTGCTTGAGTTTTGTTGTAAGACGCATTGTGTGGAAAGGCTAATTAAACAATTCATGTTGCAAAGAACACTGCCATTATTTGTGAGTTGAATTTGACCATCTGGTTTATGGGAATGCTTTTTCGTCGTTGATTTTAAATATAATTTTAAGATTTTGTGTAGGAGGCTTCAATCCCTATTTTGTTGAACGATTATTGGGAAACGAAACTACGGGAAGTTTGGAGACGACATTAGCACAAGCAGGGAACACAATAGCAAAAAAGTATATTGACAAAAAATATTTGGATTCTATGAACCTTGCGCATGCTCTTATAATAATGAGCTTATATGCTGAAAGAGGGTTTGATGGTTAACAAAAATTTTATGTTAGTAATAAATTATAGTCGGAATTGAAAAACTCTAATATTGATAAGATAATGAGTTAATCCAATCAATTAGTCATGATTAAATCTAATTGAGGCAACCATGTCATTATTAACAAATAGGTGAGTTATTATACTCATAGAAATTATACTGTTGGAGTAAAACTAGGAAAACAGGTTTATAATTGCATCATAACTATCAGCATATTTTGAAAATGTTCTTTCGTAGAGTTATAGTCCTGCGGTTTACGTTAGGAGGAATCCAGTAATACAATAAATATAACACTTTCGTCACAAAAAATCACTAAAAAAAAAATTATCGCACAAAATTAATTATTGGAATTTCATAAGACACATCTAACATTGATCTTGATTTATATTTTCTGCGTAATAATTATGTGAACGCTGCAACCGATTTAATTAAAATATAAATTTAAAGCAAATTAAAATTTAAAATTTTATCTAAATTGCTCGTATAACCTTCCTGCATCAAGATAATCCATTTACTAAGATGTACTCGGACATTTTGTACTTTGAAATATATTTTATATAAAAAATCTACCGTAAATAATAAATATAAAAATAACAAGATGATAAATTTAAAATTTTAAACATAAAAAAGAAATCATCATTGTTGTGTGTCGTCAAATTATATAGTAACAAAAAGCAGCGAAATATACCCCGCTAATATTTTAACATGTACATATGCATAAACACATCTGTAATCTTCATACAAAACAAAAACAAAACAACAAAATGTTAAAAAAAAATTTTTTTTTTATAAAATTAAGAATAAGTTATACACATAAAAGATATAAAAGAAAATATTTGTGTGGAGAGGGTATTTTATCGAAAAACCCTCGAAATAGAAACTGTATAAATAACCAATGAAAATCTCAAATAATCACCAGTCACTTCAAACAATACAAAGTGTTAATAAGTTACCTTTTGGGATTACTTAATACAAAAAATAAATACAAAATGAAATCAATTGTAAGTTTCGTGATCAAAAATAAGTAATTAATTTAATTATGTGTGATAAAATGTGATCGGTGATTCAAAAAAGAAAAAAATTAAAACCGCCAAATTACAAAAAAATAAAAATAAAACAGATCAGTGGTTTGTGTCTAAAATAATATTATAACAAAAATAGTTGCTCAAAATTCTATGTGAACTATTATTTTATACCCAACCCTGTTATTTATACTTATCACAGAAAAAAATAAACTGTTATACAATATTCAAGTGTGAAGTGATCGTTACAAAATATTTTTTTTTATGTTTTTGTTAGATTTTATTTGTTGCACTATTTGGATGCGCCCTAGCCGCTCCACAAGGCCCATCAACGGAACCAATTCCAATTCTTAGGCAAGAACAAGAAATTAACTACGATGGATCATATAAATACGCATACGAAACAGGAAATGGTATTGCGGCCGAAGAACAAGGTTATTTGAAAAATCCTGGTACAGAACAAGAAGGCCAAGTAAGTTTTGTTTTGTTCTACTTAAAAATGCATTATGTAACGCATGCACCTAATTTAAATATTTAAATAATTTTGTTTAATGACTTTCTCACCCGCAAAACAATAAACATAATGCACAATATATACGCACGCAAGTCATGCAATTTTATTTTCCATATATTGCAATATTTTATTTATTATATTTTATTTGCGATGTTGTTGAAAATAAAAAAAAAAATGTAAAGTAAATTCACATAATTTAAAATTAATTAAATATATGCAAAAAAAAATTTTCAAGTCAAATAAAATTACAGATTTTATTTGCGCATATAGACAAATTTATTGTGCGATCGACGCGTTAAAAAAATCGCCGAAATGATTTAAATTTTTGTTAATGTGCCTAAATGTCGACACCCGAATTTTATAATAATTATTTAATTGTTGTTCCGGTCAAAATTAAAATTGACAATGAATTTTTTTCGTATAATATTAGGCACGCATTTTAAACTACTTGACCTAATATCTTATGTGCGGTATAGCCTCTTCAAGATAAAATTTAAATTAAAACTGACCTCGTACAATTATCTATTACAATATATATATATATATATATATATATATATATATATATATATATATATATATATATATATATATATATATATATATATATATATATATATATATATATTATAAAATTATGAAATTATCTAATTAAATTTTATTCTAACAGTTCGCCCAAGGTCAATTCAGTTACACAGCACCTGATGGTCAAGTGATCAGTTTACAATATATAGCCGATGATGGTGGTTTCCAACCACAAGGTGCGCATTTACCAACCCCACCACCAATCCCACCACAAATTCAACGTGCTTTGGATTATCTTGCCTCACTTCCACCACAAGATTATAAACAATAAGTGCGCCGACATTATATAAATATCGCCCTAATGATATTTTTATAATTATATTTTAATTAATTATTTTTGAGTTATAATTATAATTTTGTGTAAATAAAAATAAATTATAAATTTAAAAAATGAATTTTATTGAATTTTTATATTTTTTATAAATGATAAATTCTATATCGTTGCCGAAGGCATATAGCGGTTCATAATAATTTACGACCTCCAACGTGATGATCATATTATACCCCTTTGAACATGATCAACATTTGACATTTAACATGTGAATAGCATATATATTTTCTGCTTGCTGCTTCTAAACAAATCCATTAAATGTCAAAGCAATTTTACTAGTTTACGTTATACCACCAAGAAGACATCGAGAAGAAGTAGAAATGTTCATCATTCATAATTGTAATTATTCAATGAGGTAATAATTATAACACTTAGAAGAAAAATGTGCTTGCATTATATCCGTATAACGAATATTTTTATGATTTTAATACATTGTGTGCTTGATGATCGCTCGATGACTATCTTAAATCGTTTCTTTATACGAGTATAGGTCAAGGAATTTATTTTTGATTTTACTTATTCACCACAAAATAGTCGCAATTAGTATCATTATTTCAGTTACATTGTTTCTAATTAAATGTCATATTCGTGGATTTCAGAAATTTCATCGTATTTGAGTTATTTCTGGTAGGAGGGGTTTGAACTATATATGATCTTAAACTACTTGGTAAGCACTATTTCATTTGCTGACTTATTATACCATTATGAGGAGCATACTGCCAATTGCGCAATTGCTTACGCACTTTTGCTATTCGCACTAAACATAACATTAGAATAACTGAAGTGTGATGTTGCGCGATCTTATTTAATTTTTCAGAACTATCTAAATTTACGGGTGTGAAGTATGTCCTAACTTTGTCCTAACCTTTTGAAATGAGTATGTATTGGTGAAACTCTCGTTATAACGAATTTTAAAATTTAAAATAATGTTATATGCAAATTATATATAAAGGTAGCGTATATTACTTTTTTAATTGCAGAAAAATGTTTAATAACAAAAGATTGTATTGGGCGTAAAATTAAATTAATATACAAATAAACTTCGCGTTTCAACAAATATAGAAACTATTGATATTGATACTAATACGAGTAAGAACTTTCTACAAATGAAATTTAGGGCATTGCCAAAGATTTTAAGCGAAATCCGAAGACGTTGAAGTGTCCTCTCGTTGGACTCGTTGGAGAGTCCTCTAGTATCTGACCAACATACAGAGAAATTCTATGATTTTTTACGGAAATATCTCATTTTCAGTAATACCTTCCGTGTGATTTTCGAGTATAGATTGAACGGCTTGCAGTTGGTGGTGATATTAATGTTAAAAGCGATTTTAGAAACTGAGACCCAACGCAATTTATTTTTGGTGCTCGAAAGTGAGCATTCAGCATATAAAAGAAAATTTAAATGGAACTAGGTTTCCGACGGAGCACGCTGTAGATTAGTTTCCCGAAACTGAGACCCAATGCAATTGGTTCCTGGTACTCGAAACCTCATTTTTCTAGCAAATTTTATTAAAACCGTTCGACGATGATATAATTTAAAACGGAAAATAAGCCCTGACGGTGGAACCTAACAAGCTTACCCGAAATTGAGACTAAACGCAATCGATTAGTGGTCCACGAAAACCCTCTCAGCAATTCCATCGTATGACTTAGAAAAAATTAAAAACATAAACCGGGCCACGTGCCTCTATAGTAAAACGCCCAGTAAACGCGCCCAGTAATAATAATTCCCAACAGCCAATCCCCCCTCCCTGACCGCACGCGGGAGTCACCATCAATATTATTATTATTTTTTGAATATAATTCCGGGGAAATTATAAACAAGGATATCATTCTACTAAATTAAAAATTAAAAAAAAAAGAAAGAAAACGGGAAAAATAAAATTATTAAGAATTAATCGAAATAAAAAATGTATTTGAAGAGCTATGGTTAGGAAATTGAAATGGATGAATCTATTTATATTGAATTTAGGAGAATGATACCCCGCTGAGAGACCAACCGCTGGTTTGCTTAGAGCAAGCAAATTTAAAACTGGGGAAAAAGCGGAAAATAGAGAAAATAAAAAAATAAAAAAAAAATAAAAACAAAGTTAAGCAAAAATAAAATTAAAAGAGACGCAAAAAAAAACAAATGTTAGAAATTATAAATACTCGATAGAGTATTTAAGTCAAATAGATAAATGAAATAAAATTAATCTAAAAATAAAATTAAAAATTGCCTTATCGATCGGTGGAAAACAGTAATCTCTTAATAGCGACTTTGCTAATGTGGTTGTCGAAAAGTTCGAAATATTTATTAGTAGTCTCACGCAGCATTCTTGTCATAGGCTTGTTCTGGCCGTAGGTCGTTCTGTGAGGGGCAATTCTAAAAGCTGGTGTCGTTCTCAAACCGCGAGCATTTACATTAAGATTTACCTTATCGAGCAGAGCTGAAAAATCTACACCGCCAGATAAGAGTTGATGTATGAAAATGATGTCGGCAACAGATCGTCGCTTACTTAGTGGCTTCAAGTTAATAAGCTCCAAGCGGTCGAGATAAGGAGGCAAATTATAAACGTCCACCCAAGGTAGTCCACGCAGAGCAAAGCGCAAAAATCTACGTTGAACCACTTCGATTCTTCGTATGTGTACTCCATGGTAAGGGGACCAAACATGACTGGCATACTCGAGCAGGGTCGAACAAATGTCATATATAGAGCCCTCGTAACATAAGGGTTCAAAAATTCTTTAGACCAACGTTTCACAAATCCAAGCGATGAGTTTGCTCTGTTGACAATAAAATCGATGTGATCCCTAAAGTTAAGTTCGTGGTCACAAACTACCCCTAAGTCCCGTATGGTCAAAACGTTTACAACAACAGCGCTGTTGATGGTATACTCTCAACTAATGGAATTTGCACGTTTTCTTGAATATGCTATGAATTGGCATTTACTCACATTCAGATCAAGATTATTTTTAGTACACCAAGTTGAGAAGTTATTGAGATCATTGTGCAATAAGTTAACATCGATGGAACTTGAAATTTGTCTGTAAATTTTCATATCGTCCGCATAAATAGAAATTGACGAGTTTTTGATAATGAAATCGACATCGTTAATTGATAAAATGAAAAAATAGGCCCAAGATGACTGCCTTGCGGTACTCCGGAAGTAGCTTTAAAAGGAGCGGATATGAATGACCTAAAGATCACCTGGTAACTACGATTCCTCAGATAAGAGTCCACCCATAGTAAGAATTGAGGTCCGAAACCGAGAGCCCTGAGTTTAAACAAAATTATCTTATGGGAAACCCAATCAAACGCCTTGCTGAAATCCGTCGTAATAACATCAACTTCCTTTCCAACTTCCATGACGTTCAAAGTATCGGAAGCAAAAATGGTTAGATTGGTTGTAGTAGATCGTCCTCTAAGGAAGCCATGCTGATTCATTGAAAACAGTGTTTTACATTGGTAGTAAAGAGAATCGTTCACAATACTCTCGAATAACTTGGGGATGCAGGACAATTTCGCAATTGGCCTATAGTTAGAGGCGTCTGATTTACATCCCTTTTTGTGGGTTGGAACTATAAAGGAGTCTTTCCATATTGATGGGAATATTCCGTAGGAGATCGACTTTTGGAACAGCATTGTAAGCGGCTCTGCTAAGCTACTAACACAGTTTTTTTAGAACTATAGAAGGCAATCCATCAGGGCCCGCGGAGAAATCATCTTTTAGCTTGTTGATGCCCCTTACCACAGTTTGAAGATCGATTTGAATAGAGACCGGAGACGCTAGAGTGCAGTTATTTATGTAACTGAAGTAGGCCGCATCAGGCTCGATATCGTTATTGGAGTGGGCGCTATTAAAAAAATTTGCGAAAAAGCCAGCAATGGTTTTGGGGTCATCAAAGCTATGATCGCCGAACTTCATCATAGAAGGATATCCATCTGATTTCTTCTTATAGTTCACGAATTGCCAAAAGCGCTTTGGATCAACAATTATTTCTGACTGCATACTACTGATGTAACCATTATAAAGTTCATGAGTCATGATCGAAAATGCATTGTAAACGTTCACATAATTTAAGTAATCCGAGTCCATTCTCGTCTTTAAAATTTTTTTCCAGTTTTTGTTTCTTTGATGACGCAGTGATCGCAATTCGCTGTTCTACCAGGGTGGAACTATCCGTTTGTGTCTTCGTACAGTATAAGGAATGGACTGTTGAAAGCATTCAACTATCGCGGCATAAAAATTAAGAGTTTGGGTTTCCAGGTTGTGATTATTATCGAGAATGATGTTAAAATCGACACTAGCTAATAATTCATTGAGCTTCTAGAAATCGGCTTTACGGAAATTAAAACTGGGTGAAGTTTCGCAGTTATCGTTAACTCTACATAGTTCACTGGAAAATGAAATTAAAAGAGGCGGATGATACAAGTCAATTGTACAGAGAACCAGATTTGTTTCCAAGGCTCTGCAATTATTTATGCCGGAAGAAAATACTAAGTCAAGTTGCCTGTTGAGATTATTCTTGATGGTACTGATCTGCATCAAACCAGAATTAGAAAAATTATCAGTAATCAAAATCTCAATTGCAGATCGTGCATTCTCAGCAACGTAATGGGTATTGTCCTCGGATTGTGTCCAAAAAAGGTCCGGGAGGTTAAAATCACCGACGACGAAAAGGTCATCTAAAATAGCAGTATTATCAAAAAGGAAATCAACAGCATCTACGAGAAGCTGGTAGGTGTCAGCATGACTATTAGGGCGTATATAGCAACACAGAATATAAATGTTGTTACAGGCTGGCTACTGCCAACCTGCAGATATTCACTAAGCGCATGCAGAGGCCTCCACGGTGATTTTTGCCGGCTACGTTCTCAGGGAGAAGTGCTAAGGTCGTGGGGTTTGAGGCTTGCATGACGCTCCTGGCTTACACCGTGATCATACAGAGAGTTAGGGGGAACGCAAATAATAATAAAACCGAGTTCCGCCGAAACTCATCGGCCGGAACCTGAGGAACGAACAGCAGATAATCAAAATAAATAATAAAAATAATAATAACGGTAGAGGTGCCTTGGTGCGCGCATCCATCCGAATTCAAACGGGGTCGAGCCCTGGTTACGGAATTGGATGCGGGCACCAAGGGACCGCAAACACTAAACCGACACAGACGGAGTCTCCGCTCCCATCATACCGACCGAAAAATTTAATAATTCATTTTATAATATTTTTTTTAAAGGAAAACAAAAAGAAAACAACTTCCCTTTCCCCCCGTACCACAACAAGAGAGAACGAGAGAGAGAGAGAACAATGTGTACCGAGCGTGCACCCGCTGTGCGGCGCTCGATTACAAAATATCAAATTTAATATAATATAAAAAAAATATAAAAAAATCAAAAATCAAAAAAAAAAAAAGTAAAAATAAAAAATAGAAAATGGTACCTTAAAGAAAACAAATGTGTTGTTGCGACCTTGGGACGGTCTTGACAAAAAGCCGGTTGGCCATCCGTTCGTTGCGGGGCCTCTACCCGATACCAAATAAAAGTAGGGCAACCGGTTGGTTGGTTACCCGTCGTTGCGGGGCCTCTCCCCGTTACAAAATACAACTGGACGGCTGGCCACCTGTTCGTTGCGGTGCCTTTCACCGATACCAAAAAAAAAATGGGTTGCGGCCTTGGTGCCGTTTACCGCATGCTCCACCGGTGCGGCCCAACCGCCGGTAAAATATACTGGCCTCAACTGGCCGCCAAAATATGTTGGGCGTAGTTTCGTCGCTCCCGTTGAATATTTTGCCCGGTAGGGCCTCAACCTGTTGCGGGGCCTTTCCCCGTTACAAAACAAAAAAAAAACCACCAAAAATTGGACGTGGTTTCTCTGAAACCGTAAAACGATGAAGTGGCCTCAACTGGCCACCCTCCAACGTGGCGGCACGTCCTCCGTTAATCTCTCAAATAATACGGCCGGCTTAAACTGGCCGCCGGAACCGTTGTAAACTGAGTGGCCCCAATCAACCACCTTTAAATAATTTAACCTTCACCTTAAACCGAATTAACAATCGACTTTTGTTATACCAATGATGATTTATCAGGAACACAGCTTATAACTGTATCTGAATTTACAGTTTATAATAGAATATGACTTGCAATGCAATTATTGCTTAGATAATATTATTCGACGATAATGATGATGAATTTCGAAGCTCAGCCATGATTTTTCCTCTAGAATGCTCGAATGAAAATTTATAAATGGATGTTCATTGCCATTTTTGATGCGTTGAAATTTTATATGCTCGATTATAAAACATTATGGCATCTAGTTATATGACGTAGACGATACACTACGTTAATTGAAATTAAAATGAATGTTGGATTCGATAATAAGTGCCTTTATATTATCAGGAATTAACCGTATGTAACCGTACTGTACACGTTATCAATTCTCCATAGTACACGAAGCAGAACTTTTCACAACCTTAACGCGTTTTAGTTTTAAACTTTCAATGTTCGAATATCCCGAGTGTTTGAATTATTTTCACTACACCTTTTCCCTTTTTGTAACTCAAGGCGCAAAAAAACAATGTTACACCACCCTTGTTTCCAACAAAAAAACACCAAAAAAAACAAAATGGATATTTTATGTCCAATTCCCTTATAAACAATTTTTCTTTTATTTTTTTTTAATTTTATTTTTATTTATTTTTTTAATAAGAACTAAATACAGCTGGAGTTTGTGAATACATTCACACCACTCTCAACAATATATACATATGTTTTTAATTAGTTTCGTAACTTATTCTTTTATTATAACTTATAATTTTTTTTTTTTTTTTATCCAAAAATCACAAATTGTCTTTTACTTAATAAAAAAAATTTTTATAATCACAAAATGACTCGCTACTTTACTTCACGAAATCCAAAACGATCGACTTTCACAAAAATCCAAACTCGAATTCCAACACAAGAAAAAAAATTCTTCTCTCCGCACAACTCGTAAAACGTTTTAGAAGAAATTAATCTCTCTTCTCTGTCTCTCCTTTATATCAAATTTTCGTTGATATAAAAGAGAGAGACATATAAGAAAAACATTTTTTCCAAAACGTTTTACTTTGCACACACTCGATGCACATTGTTCTCTCTTTCCCTCATTCCTTCTCACCTCTGCGCCACCACACGATGATCGCGGGTGCGTTCAGCGCACAATTAACAGACAATTACAGAAGTGAATAAAAACATAAAATGGTGGTTGCGACCAACACAGTTGTAACAATGTGTTTATTCGTATAACCCGTGTTGATTTTAACGCAAACCAGCTCGATATTGTCAGTATTTGGGATTATCACAACTGAGCTATCAAACTTAACATGCACCGCAATAAGAACGCCTCAACCATGCAGTACACCATCGAAAACCGAACCATCTTTGCGGAAAACGTTATAATCAGACGTAAAGTATTCATTACTGTTAAAGTCATTAGTTAAATTTGTTTCAGTCAGCGCAAAAATGTCGTAAGAAAGGGCTTGAGTTTGCAGAAATACTTCGCGGGATTTTGTTCGAAGTCCCCTTACATTCTGGTAATAAAGGGACCAATAATTCAGTTTTTTTGGTTTGTTTTGGTGCGAGTATAATTATTATTAGCACGGAGATCGACAAATTCTTGCAGGAACGTTGATTCAGGCCATGATGCTGGCTACATTGGTGGGTCGAACAGAGCTTCTGGGACCGTCACTTTGAAGGAGGAGACATGACCATTATAGCGAGATATATTTTTTTGTAATTAATGTGTGCAAGAATATCTGCGTTTGTTGTCGATATATTGAGCCTGGACACGAATATATTCTTATGCTAAGGAGCTGCTCTGAGTTGACGGGGGGGTCTAGAGTTACTGATGTTTTCAGGGTTATTGGAGAAGTGAGCGGATATAGGGGCTATGAGTGTTGGAGGTGTAGAATTGTTGATTGAAGTAGTGTGAGAAACGGGAGCTGCCGATGTTGTAGGTGAAATACGGCTGTTGTTTGACTGAGAAGTTGTTGATAGAAGTTCATGTTGATGGGAGATGGCATTTGGAGGAGCTTCTGTTGCTGTAGGTTGGTTTGTTATCACGCAGTTCATCAATTTGCTACAAATGTGCTTCGTAGTTTTAAGTTCATTCTCAAAGCAGGAGATAGATGAATGTATATGTTCGGAGATGTTGATAGTGTTTTTCTTAAAACCATCACTAAGAGCGAAGCTGAAATCATCGAATTTACGAGAAAGGCCTGCTATATCCTTCGAGTGTGATAATAAGTGTTCATTAGTGAGCTGGCTGTGATTCCTAAATTCACTTGTAAGTTGATTGTTGTGTTGTTTAATTACGGACATATTCGTATTCACGTCCGAAAAAATTAAATCAAATTTGTTGCAAAACATCTCATTCACCATAGCGTCGAAATTATCGATAAATTTTACAACTTTTACAAAGTATTTATCATGTCTGAAGTTGTTAAGTGCGATCGATTTGGCGTTACTTGCAATACTGTCATCAATGCGGTCAAGCGAACTCGACATGTCTTCAACACTAGCGCACAATAAATTTAGTTTTTTTCCATATTAAAAAGACGGTTACAATTTGCGTCAAAGTCTAATTTACAGTCCTCCAAGCGATTTGCAATTGTAGCAATGGATTCGGTTATAAACGGAATTTTGGCATACATATTGCTTCTATTTTTGCATTCAATGCAGATGAAGGAGAACTTCTTTAAGAAAGCGGAATCAGCGCGCAAGTGAGGTACTCTCTCAGAGGAGTGATCAAACACGGAGCCGCAGAAGCAGCATACAATTATTGTATTCATAATTAAAAAAGTAAAAGTAAAAAAACAACTGTTTATATGCACGAGAATACGGAACAAATTTAACCGTTAAAACATAAAAAAGATACTTAGCTGCAATAATTGTGTTTTCTTTTTTGTATAATGTCCAATGCGTCTCTGCTTAATCCCGTTAATTTGATTATTTTAATGTCAGTATAGGTTGTGATTGGCCGTACAAATTGATGGAACAATATTATTTTGTGATGTCGACACTAAACGGCGGTTACGATATTCAACGTAACAACAACAACAACACACACCAACCAAAACTCGATTATTGTATATTATATTTTTCAAAAACGGTACTAGTTCAATATAAATAAGTATTCTACGCCACAAAAAATTATAGAAACACAATTCAGAAAACCGTAGTAATGCAATGAACCAAAAGTAGTGTTATGTATTATACGCACAGTTAATATATTTTACACAAATTCTATTAGAATTATTCACTTAATTCAATAGACACTGTTATTTATAATTAGTATAAATATTCACTTTATAGTTGAACAAATTATTTAATATTTTTTAATTCATAGGCTTTAAAATATTTCGACGTGCCGCACCAAAATCTCAATAACGAGATTTCAAATTTAGAAAGTAGCAAAACACCGCAACAAATTCCACTTGCTCGAAAACATAGATTCGGCAATTTTTATGGAAAATGTTTGAACTATAAAAAATAAATATGGCACCCGGGTCCCGACGGAGAACCCTGTAAATGTGTTCTCCTGAAATTGGGCCAGCACAATCGATTCCTGGTACTTAAAACCCGCCTTTCAACAATTTTTATTGAAAACGTTTAGACCTAGAAAAATTTTTAAAACGGAACCTGGGCCCCAACGAAGGACCCTGTAAACAACATTTCCTTAAGCTGAGACCCAATACAATCGATCTTTGGCACTCGAAAATATTTGTTAAGGCTATTTTTATTTAAAGTGGGACCCGCGTCCCAACGGCGGATCCTGTACACTTTGTTTCCCGAAATTTAGACGTTAGAAAACGTTTGAACTTAAATAAAAGAAAGTGGAACCCGGGTCCCAACGAAGGATCCTGTTCATTTTGTTTCCCAACATTTAGAACTAGCACAATCGATTTCTGGTACTTAAAAACCCACTTTCAATATTTTTTACCAAAAATGTTCAAATTTAGAAAAAAAATTAAAACGGAACCTGGGTCCTAACGGAGGACCCTCTAAACAAAAATACCTTAATCTGACACCCAATTCAACCAGTTTCTGGCACTCGAAACATCATTTAAGCAATTTTCATCGAAAACGTTTGATCTTGAAAAAAAGAAAGTGGAACCTGTGTCCCAATGGACGACCCTGTACATTTTGTTTTCCGAAATTACTACCTAGTATAATCGATTCCTGGTATTTAAAAACCATCTTTCAATATTTTTTTTCCAAAAATGTTCAAATTTAAAAAAAAATTATGAAAAACGAAACCTGGACCAATCCAACGCAGGACCCTCTAAACAAAATTTCCTTAATCCGAAACCTAATTCAACCGATTCCAGGCACTCAAAACATCCTTAAGGCAATTTTTCTCGAAAACGTTTGAACTTAAAAAAGAAAGTGGAACCCGGGTCCCAACGAAGGAACCTGTTCATTTTATTTTCAGAAATTTAGACCCAGCACAATCGATTTCTGGTACTTAAAAACCCACTTTCAATATTTTTTCCAAAAATGTTCATATTTAGAAAATAATTAAAAACGGAACCTGGGTCCCAACGCGGGACCCTCTAAACAAAACTTCCTTAATCCGAGACAAACAACGTAACAACGTTTTACTTTTTCCCGGGTAACTCCAAATGAATCCGGCTGTATATTGATACTAAAGGATGGCTGATGCTATAGCAGTACCGATTTCCCCAAGCAGCTTTCTTTGTAAACGTATCCAAAATAGAGAAATTGGGATTAAGAAATATCGATTAAGGCCGATCCACATCCAGGTGTAGTAAAATTAATTTGAAGACGAATATTCATAACTCAAGAAGCATACAATCGCAATGGGAAAAACAGAGAAGAAAGGAAAATGGGTTCATCATAAACAGACCGAAGAAAACAAAAAGCGAACGGTGCAGATGCATCTGCGTTCATGCAGATGTCATGAGTTTCCTTTCTTGGTAGTGGATTTTGTACGATAATGCCAAGAAAGTGTTATTGTGTGTCTGGTGGGATTGGAAAGTAGTCAATTACTACGAAATTTTGACTGGGTCAAACTGTGCAATTGATCGAAGTATGTGATGCTCTGGAGGAAACAAAACAATTTAAGGGTAAAAAAAGGCAGAAGGTGATATTGTTGCATGGCGAAGCTCGCCCATGTACAGCAAAATCGACCCAGGAACCCAACGGCTCTGGCTGGGAAGTTTTTTAGCATGTGGTGTATTCTCCAGACTTGGCTCCCTCTGATAATTAGTTATTCAGATCGATGTCGTCATATTTCAAAGTCCAGCGGAACATGAAAGTTGAAGATGTTCAAAAAAGGCGCGATGACTGTTTTGCATTGAAACAACCAAGTTTCTATCGCGAAGGTATTCATTATCTACCTGATAAATGGCAAAAGATCAAATATATAGTAATGGCGACAATCATCCATTGTGGCTCAAATATGAGCCGTTTTTACGATAACTCGTTGCCATTTAGAAGGCAATTTCATTATGCCGCTTTTCTAAAATGACTTGGCCCTGTTAGTGAAAAACTGAGATAGCCAATTTGTATAAGCTTTTCTTGAGGCCATTTTTACACCATCAAGAGCGCTTGCCATGGACAAAAAGAGGTAATAATCGCTTGGTGCCAGGTCCGGTGGATGCATAATAACTTCCCAACTTAGCTTCCGGAGCTTCTGGCGGGTCATCATGGACGTGTGAGGGGGGATTGGCGTTATCCTGGTGGAACGCGACACCTCTCCAATTGGCTGACTGTGGCCGCTTCTGGTCGATTGCTGCCTTCAATCGGTGCAGTTCATTCTTTGTTTGGCCACCGTTTGGGCCGCTTCGCTGACCTTCGAACATGATAGTTTCCGCTTGATATTGTCGTACATGCCCCCATTTCTCATCGCCAGTTACCACTCGGTTTACAAATGGCTCGATTTCCTTCCGTCTGGCCAAGTATTCGCAAATGTAATGACGACCTATATCAAGTTTTTGCGACCACTCGTCGGCACCCAAACATCAAGGTGGTACATTTTTAATACGCAAAATACCAGAACGGAATCAACGAAACCAAAATTGCGCATAATTGGCTGTGATCAGTATCGAGACCACAGACACCATTCACAATTCCAGTCGCCTGACTAGCGTTTTCGCTTTTATCGAAGCAAAATTGGAAAATATAGCGAATTTTCTTTTTGGTTACCTCCATCCTTGACACGCTATAACTTACAACTGAAACGATCAATCAAAACCATGACAAAAGACATTTCTAGTGCATGAATCTCCCCTTTCTAATGAGTACAAGTATGGTATAAAGTGACAAATACATCAAGGCATATATGTCACTAAAGCCATCTAGCGAAAAAATAATGGATTTTCCCATTATTTTTTCGCTAGATGGCTTTAGTGTGGCTTTTGTATTTGTTCCAATAAACGAAAAAAGTCTATTTGTAAAACGTAGAAGTCACATAGAAGCGGCCATTTCAAGAGAACCAGGTTCGGTGGACTGAAAGGCGAATCAAGGGGACCGTCAATTTATAGGAAAAGCTTAAGTCCGCAGTTTCAAACCGCTCAGGTAATCCTTACGACAGACTCATAGCATAGCAATACATAAGAGAACTTTTTCAAGAGCAAATTTTCGATCATCGCCGATAAAACGACAAAAATCTCAAGGTCCTCGATCGCAGTCTTATTAATCACTCGAAAAATTGAGGCTGTAGGAAATTTTGATTAATCGCATTTTTGTAGTTAGAGGAGCCAAATTTCTTTCGCTGCAGATTTTTTTGAGGCCTGCAAACAAGTAATAATCGCTGGGTCCAAATCTCGTATCTCGAGTATGTATCCCAAGTATGGCGGATGCGGAAGCAATTCAATGTTAAATTCGTGAAGTTTTTATTTTTGTTGCTATCGACTTGTTCAAGAGCAATTTTTAGCTATTGAGGCCAAAATATTTTGTAATGACGTAATGACTCTGGAATGTACGGGCGATTGTTGCCTATATATAGATGTTTCACAATAAACTGTTAAATCGGCTAATAAAAATTTATATGATTTCCATTTGGAAGTGCGCGTCGATTTATAAAACTAGAGAGTAAGTTCTGTAGTTCTTGATCGCTAGCTTGTGCTTTTGCGATTCTTGTAATGTCGTAGCAAGTTGCTACGGATGCAAGCTCGTAGTCAGAAGTTCGAGAAAGTGTGTCGGCAACCACATTGTCCTTGCCTTGTATGTGCTATATTTCTGTCGTAAACTGAGAGATATAATCCAAGTGGCGTGCTTGCCTAGGATTTCACTCCGCTTTAGAGGAAATTGCTCTAGTAAGCGGTTTGTGGTCGGTAAAAATAGTGAATTCCCGACTCTCGACAAAATAGCGAAAGTGCTTAATTGCTTGGAAGATTACAAACAATTCGCGGTCAATTGCCGAATATTTTCTTTTGGCATCTGATAATTTCTAGGAGAAAAATCCAAGAGGTTCCCTAGTGTCTTTATTCAGTTGCTATAAGACTCCGCCTATTGCTGTGCTAAAAGCATCAGTAGTGATGCTATATTTTATTGCATTTAGCGGATGCGCTAAAAGAGCAATATTTTCTAAACACTTCTTGAGCTGAAAGAATGCATTTTGACATTCTTCAGGCCAAGAAAAATTTTGAGGCGTTTTGGGTTTCTTGAGAAGTGTTGCCAATTGTAAGTGAATTGGGGTTAGTATCTCAGAGAGGTTTGGAATGAATCGGTGGTAATAGTTTACCATACCGACAAATTGTTGATTTTGGCAGAATGCCATTAGGAGTAATTTTATGACTGAGGAAGTCAAGATTGTTTGTCCCAAACACACATTTTGCTGTGTTAATATTGACGCCATAAATTGATAATTTTCGGAAGAGTTGTTCCAAATTAAGTAAGTGTCGCTTCTCGTCTCTAGATGCTACGAGAATATCGTCAATATAAACAAAAACGAAATCAAGATTTCTCACGATTTCGTTGACGAAACGGTGGAATGTTTGTGCAGCATTTCTGAGATCAAATGGCATTCGAGTGAATTCGAATAAGTCAAATGGTGTTGTAATTGCTGTTTTAAGTTTGTCTTCAGGAGCAATCATGGATTAAGGTGATATGCTCCGACGAGATCTGTTTTTGAAAAAATTGAACATCCATGTAGTTGCATGGAAAAATTTTGAATGTGGGGAATAGGTTAACGGTCAGAAATTGTGACAGTGTTAAGCCTTCTGTAGTCCCCACATGGTCTCTAGTCATTGTCCTTCTTCTTCACCATGTGTAATAGACATGATATTACTGATGAAAGAGGTTGGCAGATTGCTAGTTCCACCATGTGTTGGAATTCTAGAGATGCTGCTTTGTGCCGAATTGGATCAAGCCTACGTGGTCTCGCAAAAGGTAAATAGCCTGTAGTCACGATGTGGTGTACTACATTATGCCTTACCGGAGAGTTGTAGTTTGGTGGAGCTGTTAAAGAAGAACATTTTTTTAACAATGCTCCATAGCCATTGTTGATTATGTAGAACAATGGTGATGGTATATAAACGAGTGCTGATGTAGCGTTGGTTGTAAGCTTAGTGGATGGATCAATCAATTTGCGATTTCTCAGATCCACTAACAAACCGAATTTCGTTAGAAAATACGCGATGATGATGGGGCGGTTGACATTGGCAAGAATAAATGCGTGTTTGAAAGAACGTCTTAATCCAATGTCAACGTTAAGGAATTTGTTACCAAAAGTTTTTATTGTGGTATCATTTGCTGCAGAACTAAATCGGGATTGCGATTTGTTCCGCAGCGATTGTATTTATGATAAGGGATTACGATGAGATCAGCGTCGGTATCAATCAGAAACGTGACTTTATTTTCAAAATCCCGAGTAAATAAGCGGCTGTGTTGCGCTTGTATTAAGTCTGCTGCTGCGACCTTAAGACGTAATGATCTAGGGAATCGATTCGGGGATAGCTTTGGTGGTTTATCAAAAGTGCATGTTTGTTTGCATTTTGATGCTGCGTGGCCAAATTGTTCGTGATACCAACACGAATTTTGTTGAAATAGGTATCTTGGCGTTTGTTGGTTGCTTTTTCGAATGAAACTTCCCTGTGTTGATAGAGATTGTAATTTACCAGGGGGAGATGTGCGTCTCCAGGACGATTGTGAACGCAAAGGTTGTGGCTGTGTGTGTGAAATATGTTCTTACCTAATTAACTTATCGTTAATATGTTCGAGCATATTCTCGGGATGGACATTTCGTGTAATTGGCGTATTTATTTTTGAGTAACATGTTCGCGTGTCACGATCTATCGAACTGCAATTTTGAGTTCGTGTGCCATCCAAATCGTGTAGTTTGTCGGCAATATGAGCGAGATTGCCTTCAGGTTTATCCTGTTGCGTGATCAACGCTGTTTGTATGTAATCAGGGAGCTGCCTGATCCATAGTTTTATAATGAAATTGGTCGTGAATTTCTTGCCGGCCAACGATTTCATTCGGAGTAACATGTCCGATGGTTTTTGATCGCCTATATCGATTGTGCCTATATAGAATTGTTTCTAATTTATGTTCCTCGGAAATGGAGTAGTGATCAATTAGTACTCGTTTAATTCACTAGTAGCTATCTTGGCTTGGAGGATCGTCTATTTAATAATTGAGATTCTCCGCCTGCGTTGCTGAGAGCGATAGCACGGTGTGCACAAATTTTTGTTTATCGCTAATGATTTTGTTCGCGTCGAACATTTTTCGGCAGTCATGAACCAACACGTTCGGTTGGTTTCCCAAAACGCTGGTAGCCATGTCAAATGTCTTGACTTTGCTGGCTCAGGTTGGACTTTTGCTTGTTGTTGCCGATCATTGAGCATATTGGTTTAAGCGCAAAACGATGGTGACTTATATCTAGAAAGTGACCCGGGAATTTTTGACGATCTATGAAAATAGTGCGCTTACGACGGGTGCGGGTTTTGGCCACTATTTCATAAAACTCGTCGTTTTTATTTTTTTTTAATTTAAAAAAATAAAACACAGCACATGCACTTTTTTTGATATAAAAAAATTTTCCACTTTATTTTCACTTCTCAAAAAATTATAAAAAGTTAAAAACTTACTAAGCATCGTCGTGGGGTCACCAGATAGTATATTGTGATAGTATACTCAAATGACCTATGGTATAATCGTTTATGGAAACACAACTAATAAATTATTGAATCCCAGAAATATTTCAGTCGACCTAATAATTAAAATTATATTTGCCCAAAACTCCGCAAATGGTCGCTGCTGTTATCTAAGAAGAGTCCCAGTTTATTTTTTATAACTGATATGATGCCCAGTTTACCCTAAAGTAATGTCTGTGAAGTTAGCCCGAAAAATATCCCGAAAAAATGCGATGGCAACACTATAAAACAAATATCACGACATTTTTCAGTGTCATCCCGAAAATTTTTCTATATCACGCTAGTTTTGAATGTCATCCCGAAATTTTTTTACTATCATGACATTTTTACTATCATGATATTTTTTTTTTTTTTGATGTCCCGAAAAAGAATTCCAATACAGAAAATTTCAGTTAACAAATAGCGACAGGTGTTCGAACCATCCCGAAACCAAAAAAAAAATATTGAAGCGCAGAAATTTAAATCACGAGAAATTAATTTAATAACAAACAATTTACTAGCGTTGTTAATCCAAAAACGCTAAACCAAGCACTCTGGTTATTAGTAAGAAAACAATTATTGTGGATCAAGTCTATTAAATAAATTTTAGATATAGTCGTGTGAAGTCGTAGTAGATATCAATTAATAGAGCAAGGTTGGTATGGAGTTTGTAGAGGAAGGATCCACCTTTCAAATTCTCAAAAATTTAAATCAAGTCTATGAGTCAAATTTTAGATATAGTCGTGTGAAGTCGTAGTAGATATCAATTAACAGAGCAAGATTGGTATGGAGTTTGTAGAGGAAGGATCCACTTTTCAAATGCTCAAAAACTTAAATCAAGTCTATGAGTCAAATTTTAGATATAGTCTTGTGAAGTCGTAGTAGATTTCAATTATCAGAGCAAGGTTGGTATGGAATTTGTAGAGGAAGGATCCACTTTTCAAATGCCCAAAAATTTAAATCAAGTCTACGAGTCAAATTTTAGATGTAGTCGTGTGAAGTCGTAGTAGATATCAATTAACAGAGCAAGATTGGTATGGAGTTTGTAGAGGAAGGATCCACTTTTCAAATGCTCATAAACTTAAATCAAGTCTATGAGTCAAATTTTAGATATAGTCGTGTGAAGTCGTAGTAGATTTCAATTATCAGAGCAAGGTTGGTATGGAATTTGTAGAGGAAGGATCCACCTTTCAAATGCCCAAAATTTAAATCAAGTCTATGAGTCAAATTTTAGATATAGTCGTGTGAAGTCGTAGTAGATATCAATTAACAGAGCAAGATTGGTTAGGAGTTTGTAGAGGAAAGATTCACCTTTCAAATGCCCAAAAATTTAAATCAAGTCTATGAGTCAAATTTTAGATATAGTCGTGTGAAGTCGTTTTAGATATCAATTAATAGAGGAAGGTTGGAATGGAGTTTGTAGAGGAAGGATCCACTTTTTAAATGCCCAAAATTTTAAATCAAGTCTATGAGTCAAATTTTAGATATAGTCGTGTGAAGTCGTAGTAAATTTCAATTAACAGAGCAAGGTTGGTATGGAATTTGTAGAGGAAGGATCCACTTTTCAAATGCCCAAATTTTTAAATCAAATCTTTGAGTCAAATTTTAGATATAGTCGTGTGAAGTCGCAGTAGATATTAATTAACAGAGCAAGGTTGGTATGGAATTTGTAGAGAAAGGATCCACCTTTCAAATGCCCAAAAATTTAAATCAAGTCTATGAGTCAAATTTTAGATATAGTCGTGTAAAGTCGTAGTAGATATCAATTAACAGAGCAAGATTGGTATGGAGTTTGTAGAGGAAGGATCCACTTTTCAAATGCTCAAAAACTTAAATCAAGTCTATGAGTCAAATTTTAGATATAGTCGTGTGAAGTCGTAGTAGATTTCAATTAACAGAGCAAGGTTGGTATGGAATTTGTAGAGGAAGGATCCACTTTTCAAATGCCCAAATTTTTAAATCAAGTCTATGAGTCAAATTTTAGATATAGTCGTGTGAAGTCGCAGTAGATATTAATTAACAGAGCAAGGTTGGTATGGAATTTGTAGAGGAAGGATCCACCTTTCAAATGCCCAAAAATTTAAATCAAGTCTATGAGCCAAATTTTAGATATAGTCGTGTAAAGTCATAGTAGATATCAATTAACAGAGTAAGATTGGTATGGAGTTTGTAGAGAAAGGATCCACTTTTCAAATGCTCAAAAACTTAAATCAAGTCTATGAGTCAAATTTTAGATATAGTCGTGTGAAGTCGAAGTAGATATCAATTAACAGTAGTAGACATCAACTAATTATATAGTATACACCTAAATGTTGATAATGCAATACATACATACATACATGCAATCGAAACAAATATACACAGATATACACAGAAAAACAGAAAAAAAATTGTTCTTGTATACAACGAATGACAGCAACTGTACTGAAAACTACAATACATTCTTGTTTTAATTTAATTATTAATTAATTTACAAATTTACAATTGTAAAGCAAGTTTTATTTATAACGCGAGTTTATGTCAATATTCGAGTGCCGCCATCAAATTTGATGGAATATTTTATAATAAAATATAATTCGGTTACAGCGGCGCATTTATTTAGTATTGATTTGCAGCGTTGAAAAATCTACAGTTTGTGAATTTAATATTTTAGAACACTGCATCTTTTTTTCTGTAAGCAATTTCTATAAATTTGCAGCTATAGAATTTTTACATTTTCAGAATTGGGCCATAAAACTTTAAAAATTAATTGAAAATTAACTTAACGATATTTATTTGTTTTAATGCCGCAATGACGATTATTTTTGTAAATTTACTATCCCTAGATGGCATATCACAAAATGAAAAGTGTGTCCAAGATAAGTGGTTATTAATTTATTATAATATGCAATGTTTACATCAGCAATAATGAAAAATGATAAATTTATCAATTAACTTTACACATATAAACAATATTAGTAAATTTTAGTAAGCAAATTATACAAAATTGTGGTACTCAAACTTTTTAAATAAACAACATAATAAATTTATCGGCATTTAAATATCGATACTAAAGATGAAATTTGTGTTTCTTAATACCATACAGCCTCAATCTCGAAACACAGAACTTGTAAATATCGTGATCGTAAAGAGATTCCAGAAGGGCGTCTTCAGAAATTTGGAAGTACTTAAATCATAGTGTGTTTTGAAGGGCGGTGGTTTATCATATTTTTAAAGTTTTCTAAAAAATTTCGAAATCAAAAGGATATTTTTATGTATTTTTTCCTTTTTTTAATGTGGTCGAGGCTGTTGAACTCACTTTTTGGCTCCCTTTTGACCCTGAAAAATATTTTTTCTAAGACGTGAGGAAATTAACCGTCTTCAAAAAAAACGAACGGGGTTAAAAGCTCTACCTGAACCGAAATGTTTGGTAAAATGTAAGGTCTTTCTCATTAAGGATTTTATCTCATTCATAAGGAATCCCACTTCGATTCAACATGGCCAACGTCTCAGGTATGGCCATATTCCAAAAATCCTTCCCTAAATCATTTAAAAATTATATTTCCATTCAGCATATCCAATCTCATCATAATCGGTTGATAATTGTTCAAGTTCCATCCCAGGTAGGCATATTCCAGATATTCTTCCAAAAATCGTTTAAGAATTCCACTTTCATCTCACATACCCAATCCCATCATAATCGGTTAAAAATTGATCGAAGTTCCGTCTCAGATGGCCTTATTCAGGAACATATTCCAAAAATCATTTAAAAATCCGATTTCCATCCCACATACCCAATCTCAACATAATCGGCTAAGAAATGCCTGAGTTCCGTCCCAGATTAAATTCGATCGAATACATTAAATTTAAAAACATTCGGATTTAAGGAACAATCAGATTGACGGGCTCCTCAATTACTCCGTTAAATCAAGCGTATTCTGTATAACATTTTACGTTAAAATATCACGTAATCAACACAACAATTTAACGCAACATTTAACATAAAATAGTATTTAACGCAGCGTGTAACATGATCTCAAAACTAGTCCAATAAATGTTTTAACAAACATAAAAATTTGTTCAGTAATACTATAAAATTTTTGCGGTTAAATCATTTTAAATAGTATCAATATCATTAGAAGCAAGTGACCAATCTCTAATTATTGAAAAATACAAAAAACTGCGAGCTTTTTTGGCGTTTGAAAGCTGGATCCTTCCTCTACAAACTCCATACCAACCTAGCTCTGTTAATTGATATCTATTACGACTTTACACGACTATATCTAAAATTTGACTCATAGACTTGATTTCAATTTTTGGACATTTGAAAGGTGGATTCTTCCTCTTCAAACTCCATACCAATCTTGCTCTGTTAATTGATATCTGCTATGACTTCACACGAATATATCTAAAATTTGACTCATAGAATTGATTTAAAAATGTTTGCATTTGTAAGGTGATATCTACTACGACTTCACACGACTATATCTAAAATTTGACTAATAGACTTGATTTTAAATTTTGGGCATTTGAAAGGTGGATCCTTCCTCTACAAATTCCATACCAACATTGCTCTGTTAAATGATAACTACTACGACTTCACACGACTATATCTAAAATTTGACTCATAGACTTGATTTAAAATTTTGAGCATTTGAAAGATGGATTCTTCCTCAATAAATTCCATACCAACCTTGCTCTGTTAATTAATATCTACTACGACTTCACACGACTATATCTAAAATTTTACTCATACAAACTCCATACAAATCTTGCTCTGTTAACTGATATCTACTACGACTTCACACGATTATATCTAAAATTTGACTATTAGACTTGATTTAAAATTTTGAGCATTTGAAAGGTGAATCCTTCCTCTACCAATTCCATACCAATCTTGCTCTGTTAATTGATATCTAAAACGACTTCACACGACTATATCTAAAATTTGACTATTAAACTTGATTTAAAATTTTGGGCATTTGAAAGGTGGATCCTTCCTCTACAAATTCCATACCAACCTATCTCTGTTAATTTATATCTACTACGACTTCACACGACTATATCTAAAATTTGACTGATAGACTTGATTTAACTTTTTGGACATTTGAAAGGTGGATCCTTCTTCTACAAATTCCATACCAACCTTGCTCTGTTAATTGATATCTACTACGACTTCACACGACTATATCTAAAATTTGACTCATAGACTTGAATTAAATTTTTCGGCATTTGAAAGGTGGATCCTTCCTCTAAAAATTCCATACCAACCTTGTTCTGTTAATTGATATCTACTACGAATTCACACGACTATATCTTAAATTTTACTCATAGACTTGATTTAAAATTTTGGGCATTTGAAAGGTGGATTCTTCCTCTACAAATTCCATACCAACCTTGCTCTGTTAATTGATATCTACTACGACTTCACACGGTTATATCTAAAATTTGACTCATAGACTCGAATCACAATTTTGGCTTTTGAATGTTGGATTTTTCCTCTACAAATTCCATACCAATCTTGCTCTGTTAATTGATATCTAAAACGACTTCACACGACTATATCTAAAATTTGACTCATAGGCTTGATTTAAAATTTTGGGCATTTGAAAGGTGGATTCTTCCTCTACAAATTCCATACCAACCTTGTTTTGTTAATTGATATCTACTACGACTTCACACGGTTATATCTAAAATTTGACTAATAGACTTGATTTAAAATTTTGGGCATTTGAAAGGTGGATCCTTCCTCTACAAATTCCATACCAACCTTGCTCTGTTAATTGATAATTACTACGACTTCACAAGACTATATCTAAATTTTAACTTGTAATATCTTCTTCTTAACTTGTAATATCTACAAAAATAAAATAGTTCTATTTTAGTTCAGAGAATTGTTGTTTTTCTAATATTAAATATTTGAATTAATTTATTTTATATTTTATTAATTTTGATTATATTGATGTAAATTATTTTATTGTAATTTTTTAGAGGTGATATAAAAATTTATCACGAAATGTTAAATTATAATATATTTTGTACATATAATTGTAAATGAAAATTTCGTTATACTAGTTGAATATTACAAAACTATATAATAATTTACTATACATTATAGATAATTTCGTGATATATGTATTTGATTTGTATGCAGGAATATTAATTATATATACTTGACTATCAGGATAGTATTAAAATATTCTGTAAATATATAATAGTCTTGCCATATTTAACTATAATGGTTTTTAAAGATGTCTCATATTGTGTAAATCTCACAAAATTAATCGTACTACTTATAATTGTATAACTTGTGTTGTTGGCATATGAGCTCGTTATATTTTTGTTGTCCGAATAACAATAATAGTTTTTATACCAACCTGTCTGTGTTTTAATATTCTGATTGTCATTAATCAAAATGAGACGTTTTTGAATTTGTCACCAGTATGTCTGTTAATTAGAAAGTTTGAATTAAAGTTTAAAACAAATTAAATATTCAAGTTTCTATATAGCCAAAATAAAATGGTTTGATATTTTTCATATAATTTCAATAAGTACCAAGAATGACGCAGGCTGTTCCCTTGGGTAACTCACAAAATTGATGAAACTATAGCGAAAGTATAACATTTTCTTTAAATTTGTTAGTCAACGACCGGTTCCGCGATACTATGGATCTAATACTGTTGATTCAGCAAAATTCCTTCATGCAGTGTAGCGTTATCAGTAAATGACGCGAATTTTGGTATAATTAATAATTTATTAATTCTAAATTAGGAGAGGACGGCCCCTCAATTTGTATTATAGCTTTCATAAAGCATAAATGAATCAATGATATATCACTTTTAAGTTTGTTTGTTTCTTTTGGCACATAATCAACACTTACTCTAGGAATCTCCAACATTCCTCCCACTCTCTAGTCTCAAGTACATTTTGAATTCCAAAAACTTTATTTTTTATAATTTTTATTGTTAATTCTTCTTTGCATTCGCACCATATCCAACTTTTATGATCTCTCGTTCATTACTAACGAAATCTTACGCAATTTTTACTTATTTATACAAATGGAAAATTACTCATACAAATGATTTGGGTCACCTCATGGCCTTATGATTACATGTTTAGCAAAAAACTAGTATATTCTTTTGACACAACATATAGTTATTTATAACTTCTTTGAAGCCACTATTAATCGATGAATCGCTAGATTCGCAGTGATATTCCATTCGCTTCACCATAACTTTAGTACATTTCACTAGTTCTATATTTGAATAGAATCCTAATTTAGAATAGTGTTACGTCTAGAATAAAGCAAGTCTGCGGTATAGAAATCGTCATGGTTGTAAATAAAATAATTTATTTACATCATCGTGTATAGTAAACAAGACTGGAGGCTACGTTTAGCATAATGAATACTAAATTTACGCGCTTATGAAAACCAATTTGAATAAATATCTTTTTATTTAATCCAAATTTCGTAAGTCGATCATCAACCAACAACAGAAACCAAAAATATTTTATCAAAAAATTGATAAGACGACAACACACGATGAGGTGATATAATCTTAAGTGTGGCAATGAATTTTTATTTTCAAGACCAATGAAATTTAAGATGATCCGTTGACGTATTTTTTATGTACGTGAATTTATCGTATCCAAATATTTATAGCGTCTTCACAATGATATTTTTGAGATAATGTGTATTCTGCAAAAGCAACAAAATAAAAAAATCGTTTCCGCATTAATTTGATACTGATCGACAATGGGTTTTGTGTGGTATAGGTTAATAATAACCTAAGGCAAGGTTGTTAGACGATGTAAAATTTACTATTACACCTAATATTTTACTACGAACTATTTATAGTGTTGCCATTCAATAGTTAGAAACGATTCTTACGCACGTAAAATGCTCATTATGTTGTTTAACAAATGGTCTAATCGTTTGACATTTTCCACACCGTAACCGCTTATGTATTAACAGATATTTATTTATAAAATCTATTAAATTACAAAGAATTAAATTAACGATTAGTTTTAATGACGTCGTTTATAGTTTTCGCGAATTTGCATTTATAGTAAACATTTTATGTCCGTGATTTGTACAAGCTGATTTTATGTTTATTTGTAATCCTCAGCCAAATATAGTTTTAAATATTTATATAAGCGTGCGATAGTAAAACTTTTAAAATGTCATTCTTATTTATCTTCCAATACTATCATTGAAAAAATGTTTACGATCGATAGATCGAAATAAAAAAAAAAAAAAAAAATACGCCAGACTTGTTCAACATAATTCATATTAAAATATTCATAGTTTGTGGTGTGTTCTTCTTTATTATTTTGTTGATCCTATACATCATTTAAACCAGATTTTTTGAATTAATGTTTGCTAAGCTCTATAAATCTTTGAATTGGAAACTGCAATTACACTGAAGTTTTTTATTCGGTGATCAGAGGTTTGAAATTATAAATAATGAGATCCATTTCAAAAATTGTACTGATTACTATACAAGAGGTCCATGATCCAGAGCTATTGCGAAGCCTTCTATTTGTTACTTAAACTGTGATACCCCTCATCGTAGCCGCTTTAATTCTGTTTCTATACTGGTAGCCTGCTAAACAAGCTTCGAAAAATATTGATTCATCATTCTTCTAACGCAAACAGCGAATAATAATATTGTTTCTATCTCTTAACTTAATTTACTCAGAGACGGAAAAGAATGTTAAGTTATTCCAGTTTTTCATCCTAACTATTCTATTCGAACCTAGTTTTTCATTTTATACCTCTATAAGATAATAAAAATTATAAACACCACAACAAAATATCTCATCCTAGTCTTTTTCGTTTATTTGTTGTTCATATGTAAAACATACTTGGAAATAATGTATTGTGTTTTGGCAATAGAAAGTCTGTATATTTTAATCTCGAAATAATAATGCGCCACGTTATTAGTTTAAAATGTTAAACGTATCTTATAACGAGCACCCCAGCTTCAATATGGCCCGATTAAAATTTATTTGAAAATTGCCTATAACTTTTCCAAATTCTTGTTGGGCCGGAAATATCGATTGATCTTATGAGATGGTACGTAATTAAGTGATTGTTGACCAAATGGCCAGCGCCAGCCGTTTGCTCAAATTTAAGGAAATGGCCGATATCCAAAATCTCAGCTTACGGTCAAAAAAAAAATTGTAACTCGTAAGCACTTTCTACGCCGAAAATAATTCGTTCATTTTTAAGTTGGTAATGATAAGAACAAACTAAAGTGAGCTCCCTAGTGCCAACCGTATGTTAAAATTGGCATAATCTTTCAGCTTCAATATGGCATATATAAACGTATATGTAAATCGTCTATATAACTTCCAAACCCTTATTGGGCCGGAAATACCCATGGATGTTTCGAGATGGTACGTAATTAAGTGATGGTTGAAGAAATGGCCAGCACCTGCCGTATTTTCGAATTTGAGTAAATGACCTAGTTCCAATATGTCAGATTAAGTTAAATAAAAATGTGTATCTCTTAAGAACTTTCTACAGTCCGAATTGCGAATTCATGGTGAACGAATCAATTTTGACAGCGATAATAAATATATATTTTCTTTTGCGATAATAGTCTTAATTTTAGTGAATAGTTTGGTTTTGGTTATTTAAATCGGTTAAGTGGTGTTTGGTTTAGAATAAAATAGTGATAAAAGTGGTTTTTAGGGATAATAAATAGTGTTAAGGTGATTTTGTTGTGCGTTACAACAACAACAAATAAAAACCTTTTTTGTTTTTGGCGAGCAGAACACCGGTACACAGTTTTTTTAACCTCAGTCCGGCAACTGCCTTCGGGCAGGATGTCGTTTAAAAGTAAAAATCGGTTTAAGCCCCTCATGAATATGAGGACATACAGCGATCCTCTGCAATTGGGGGAAATTAACAATAAAAAAAGGAGACTTTTTTCGAAGAGTGCACGATAAACCAGAGATATTTGGTGATTAAAAAAACGAATAGTGAACACAGCTTCAGAGGAATTTCACCTTTCCTAATCCAGAAAGGACTACAGATGATCACCGAACACATCAAAGAGACTCAGCGACTACGAAGTGGAGATCTTCTTGTGCTATTTCCTACTAAAGAGGAGGGATACACAGCTTTAATGAAAGCAACAAAATTAGCGGAAATGCCCGTTCAAGTAGAAGAGCATAAATTTTTAAACAGTAGCAAAGGAGTAATATATAGCTTTGATTTGATGAATGTTGACACCGAAGAAATCGGGAAAGAATTAAAGGAGCAGAAAGTGACAAAAGTAGAGAGGATCAAAAGGAAAACAAATCGAGAGCTTAAAGATACTCCTTTACATATTATGACATTTAACACAATAAACTTACCAGAATATATTAAAGCAGGCTTCTTGCGGTTAGACGTACGGTTGTATTTACCAAACCCGATGAGGTGCCATAATTGCCAGCGGTACGGGCACACGAAAAATAAGTGCTTCCGGGTAACTACATGCCCTAAATGCGCCAAAAATATTCCGGATGGACACGATAATGAGAATTGTGAACCCATAAAATGTGCTAATTGTGGAAACCATCACACTGCCTTTGACAAAAAGTGCCCTATATTCGAGATGGAGAAACAAATTATAAAAAAAAAACCTTGGATCGGATAACATACTTCAGAGCAAAGGAAATCTATTATCGCGAAAACGCAAACACCACGGGAGCATCGAAGACAACGCAACAAAACGAAACATACAGTAAAGTACTACAACAGAATTCAGGAAACGCTCAAAACGAGGACAATACTAATAACAGTAATAATAAAAATAATATCAGCCGCCAAAATAATAAAAACAACAATAATAATAATATTGAAAAGAATGAAAGTAATAACAACAATAATAATAATAACAATAGTAATAGCAAGAGTAATAGTAATATAAACAATAATAACAACAATAATAGCGACAATAATAACAACAACAATAACAACCACAACAATAATAGTAACAATAATGAAATCAATAAAAACAAATCAAAACTTTTAAACAACGAGAAAACGAAAGCAGAACTAACAAAAGCAACAATCACAACACAGGGGCCGGGACCTAGCACAACAAAAATCGAGATCGGAGCAACAGCAGCAAAAAACATTGAAGCATTGAAGTCCAGGAGATACACCTATCTCAGTCCTACTGAGTTAGGACTTTTTCAGCAAAATGTAGGTATGAGTGATGATGAATGTTGAGGGAAGAAGGGGAAAAAACATTTTCATTTTCCTTATTAAAGTTTTATTTTTTATTTTTCCTCTTTTTTTTTTTTTGAATGGCTGAGCAAATGATAAGATCCAATGAATGTATGACAATTGGTCAGATAAATATCCGCAGCATGTATGCCAATGTTGCGGACTTATCTGGCCAAAAATGATGTGAATGTGATGCTTTTGTGTGAAATTTGGGAGCGTGAGGGTAGGACGTTTCGTGTAAGTGGGTATAATTTCCTGTCCAGACCGAGAGCCGATGGCTTCGGTGGTGTAGCGATATTGGCACGGAACAAAATTAGCCTTGTCGTGTGCGACACACCGACTTTCGAGCGCATCGAAGTTATCGCTGCCAAAACTTGGAATCTGGACAGAAATTTGTTATTTGTAAGTGTATATGCAACTCCAATTGAATTAGTGAATGATAGAGAGAAAAACCTGAGAGATTTTCAAATTTTGTTTAACTGGGTGGAAGGAAAAAGTGACGTAATTTTTGGGGGGGGGGGGGGTGATATGAATGCGCATTCGAGAGTATGGGGGTGTGAAAGAAATGATGCTTGGGGTACCTTGCCGTCTGTGGGGTCGACAGCCAGTGCAATAGATTTGACGTTAATATCTAGCGGGCTGTCGACCCAAGTCACTTGGAATGTTACGGATGAGAATTTGGGTAGCGATCATTATTTGATCAGGATGTGTTTAGGTGGTGTAAATGTTGACATAGACCGTAAAGTCATTATGAATGGTAAGAAATAGGTCGAACGTATGAATGAGATTCTCATAATGAATGAAGCAACTGAGGTTAACCTACTTGAGGATGAAATAGAGAGAATAAATGGAATGTGCACTATGCATGTAAGAAGGAATGATTGTACGGTAAAAGGTTGGTGGAATAATGAAATCCAGTATTGGTATGAAAAGAAACGGATAGCACTGAGAGAGTTCAATAGGTGTATATGTCATGAATGTAGAATAAATTATGGAAGGATGAATGGAAGATTGAAAAAGGCTATCCGTAGAGCGAAGAGGAGAAGTTGGCGGGACTATGTGTCCAAAATGACACATAGGACAACAACAAAGGATGTATGGGATAATTTTGATAGAGTGAGAGGCTATAGATCGAAAGGCAGAAATGCAGTGTTAGATGACAGAGAGAAAGGAGGTGTCTTTTTACAAATGATGATGGACGTTAGAAACAATTTGAGTGATAGGAATGAAGTTTTGTTACCTGATAATGAAAGAGAATTTATGAATGACATGTGTAAGAAGTTTGAATGGGATGAGTTCCGTGGGGTTTTAGAAACTTCCAAATCTACTACCCCCGGAACTAACAGAGTGAGCTATAAAATGATTGGGAGATTGGAATTCGAAGCCAAAGTGGTTTTGCTTCGAATTCTCAATCGAGCATGGATGAGTATTCAAATACCGGAAAAATGGAAGGAAAGCAGGGTGGTACCCATTCCGAAAAGAGATCGGGACCAAAATATAGCAACAAATTACAGGGGAATATGTATGTTGAATGTATTTGTCAAAATTGTGAATGGTATGATGAAAGGTCGTTTGGATAAATTGGTGAATGAAGGTAATTTGTGGCCGGAAACCACCTTTGGGTTCCGTTGTAACCACTCAGCTAATGAATGTGCAGAAAAGTTTGTATGAGAAGTGAAATAGGAAAAGAAGTACGTTGTGGCGGTATTTTTGGATATAGAAAGGGCATATGATTACGTGGTTCCGGGAAAACTTTTTCAGGTCTTTATGGACTTAGGGTTTCCTAGGAAAATTTGCAAATGGGTGTATGATTTCACGAATGACAGAAAATTAGTGTTGTGTGGTAGAGGGTATAGGTTGGAGGGAGCGGTGAATAAAGGCCTCCCCCAAGGCAGTAAAATCTCACCGACTCTCTTCAATCTATACACGAGCTCAGTGAATAGGTTTAACTCCCCGGACAAAGTCATTTTGCAATTTGCAGATGACTTTGTTCTGATGGGCAAGGGGAAGACCATCGAGGAGGCCTTGAGTCAGGCTCAAGAATGTGTGAATCAGGTAACAGAATGTTTGACTGAATTGAATTTGTGTGTAAATTCGAGGAAATGTTGTAGTATGACTTTTCGAACAAATCGTATGGTAGATGTCCGAGTGTATAATGAGAGAATTGAGTGTGTAAATTTGACTAGGTATTTGGGAATCTGGATTGATAAGCGATTGAATTTTCGAGTGCATATGGATAAATTAGCCGATAATTGCAAGAACAGATTGAATGTGATTAAAAGGGTGAGCAAACCGAAATGGGGAGCTCAACCTAGTGTGACTGATATATTGCGAAAGGCTCTAGTATCATCCAAAATTGCATATGGAATGAGTGTTTATGGTGATGGGTCCAAAGTCGCGTTTAAAAAGTTGATGACAGTGGAGAATGCTTGTGCCAGAGTGGTATTGGGGGCGATTAATTCAACCCCAATACACACTCTGTGGTCTGAATTGGGTGACTCACCTCTCAACTATAAGAGGGAGTTGATCACCGTGCGAGAGACTGTGCGGATGTTGACTAAGGACAATAAATTGGTGAATGAAATGAAAGACAGGTTGCAAAGAGGGACGGATTACCAAAAGACACCAAGGTCAAGGGTGATCTTGGAGATTATGAATGTATTCTCCAAGATTCGGCCCGTAAATCCGAAAGTCCCTCGGAGCAATCTAATTGTGCGATTGAAGTTTGGTGATACAACAAAAGCGATGATGAATGAGTTATCGGTTAATAGTGAGTTTTTAAAAATGAGAACAAATTATGTTGCACATGTGGAAATTTATACAGATGATAGTGTGAGTGGTGATCGAGTAGGTGTAGGAATTTTTATTCCTTCAACGAGGAAAGAAAAAATACTACGAGTGAATGCCAGCATCTGTATAATGAATGCAGAGTTGATTGGAATTATGGAAGGGATCAAGTTGGCAATGACACAAGGGAGGAGGAGAGTAGTTTTACTATCCGACTCCCGGAGTGGGTTAGAATTAATAAGTAAGGGTGGGGGAACTCATGGTAATGTGGATGTGGAAATGTTGTATGAGTACCTTCAATCTTGTGGGAGTGAGGTCATTCTTCAATGGATACCATCACACCTACAAATTGAAGGTAATGAAAGAACCGATATGCTTGCAAAACTGGGTTGTTTGATTGAGGATGTAAATGAATATGAATTCATGGATGCAAGAGATGTACTTCGCATGTTTCAAGTGAACCTTTGGAGAAAATGGGAGAGGTAGTTTGTTGAAAAATGTCAGGTGAAAGGCAAGAAGTACTTTGAGGTGGTTAGTTCTCCTTTGAGCCAACCCTTTTATAAGGTGCTCAAAGGAGATACCAGAATGATAAGAACGATGGAGCGCGTACGATTGAATCATGGTAATTGGAAAGAATGCTTGAAGAAACGCAATTTGATTGAGAATGAATTATGCGAAAGTTGTTTGGTTGTGGAGGACATCGAACATTTGATTCTAAAATGTTCTGCATTCAATCAGAACAGACAAATGTTCGATGTTCTCTTGAGAGCAAGGAACATGACTGAATTATTACGAATGGGAATGAACGTATATAAGAATGTGTATGATTTTATAAGAATGAATCAGATAGAAGTATGAAAGGGGATCGATGTGTGAAAGGTGAATAAAAGGAAAAATAAAATAAATTGTACATGAATAATGTAAACTTAAAAAAAAAAAAAAAATTGGGAATCGGGCCAAATGGCACCTAATTAATGGAGCTAGTGCCAAATAAAAAAAAAATAAAAAAAAAAAGAACTTTCTAGGCCGAAAACGACCAAAAATAGATCGGTGCTCTTATTTATTAATTAACAAATATAATTAAAACATAAATTAACACACGTCGCATACCAAATTGGTGGTATTACAATAAGTCCAATATAGAACAAACAAACACATATAGCAAAGACCACCACCATTTACGAGTGTCTTTACGAGTATTTTCTTTGAAGATATTTAGTTTGATATAGGCATTAAAGTTGACCACTGGCAAAAAAGACCTATATAGCCTAGCAATGCAGTAAAGCAATTCGTAAAACAGCACTTTTTTGGAAATGAGGATTAATGGAAAATATTTATATGTGCTCAATAACCTCACACAGATTTAAATACACAAAGAGTTAGAAAAAAGCGGCGGTAACTTTTGGGCGATACTTTATGGGGCGATATCGAAGCATGGTAAACAGTGTGAATGCTTACCTACGGGTTTCGTGACTCTGTACCGCTCACCATTATTTGTTTATTTCTAATATTTCCAATATCGATGAAGTGCGGCAATAGGTACGATTTAGATATCGAATTGCGCATTGCATAGCTCCATGCCATACTATAGACTGACATAAAAGAGAACTCTAAATTCTACATTCTGACAAGAAGTCATAGCTGCGTTCTATTTCATTACCAAACGTAATCAGATGATGAAAAATCACATTTTCATCCTGTCATGAGAATATGCTAATCTTTTGCAATCGTTTGCCTTTATCATACCAACTTAAAATTTAACGAATTATTTTCGGCCTAGAAAGTTCTTACGAGCTACAAATTATTATTGACCTCAACGTGAGATTTTGGAACTTGGCCATTTCCTCAAATTTGAATATACGGGTGGCGCTGGTCATTCTATCAACAATCACTTATATCGTTTGAAAAAGTTATACACAATTGGATTGGGTTGCTCATTATAAGATACGCTTAATATTTTAGACTAATAATGTGGCGCAGAACTTGTGGCTTACAGAATTTTGATTGCCAAAACACAATACATTATTTCCAAATAGTTGTTTTACATGAACAACAAAAAAACGAAAAAAATCTGGGATGAGATATTTTGTTGTGGTGTTTATAATTTTAATCATCTTATAGAGGTATTACGATCAATGAAAAACTAGGGTAGAATAGAATAGTTTCGAGTACATAATAATTAAAAAAAATCCTTGGATGAAAAACTACCCTTCACTGGTGATAACTTCACATGCTTGATGCTTTGATATCTTAAATTTTTTATTTTTATTCGTTAATTATTCAAAATTTTAAGATTTAAACGGTAAATTACACAATCTACGTAACGATTTTATGTGTCGCTAACGTCGACAATGTAGACATTGTCGACAACCTAGGAAACGACATAAAAAAACAATTTTATAATTGAAATTTTGGGTTATTCTGGATAATAGCCAGATATTGTTTTTTAATAAAGTTGAGGTTACCAAGACTTTGGTTTTCCCCAAAATTTCATATAGAAATCGCATGTATGCGTTAAATACAATAAAGTTCAATGTTACGAAGGGGTTGGGAATTGCGTAGCGAATCATTAAAATTCGCTAAGGCATAATGATTATACTTTGATTAGTTCAAAGTATTTTCAAAATTTTTGTAGCTTGGTCACTGCAGTCTGATGAGAGGATCGAATTTTTTAAAACAAACAATTATGTTGGTATCGTTTCGTGGGTGTATCGTTTCCTCGTTGTCCGTATCTCTGTAAATATTAATATAAAAATAAATTTATTAAATTTTCTAATTATTTCTATTAAGTTTTATTTTTTATAATTAAATTACTTACCTTGTTGTTGTTGTTTGTTATGACATCTTAGCAGTAAAGAAATGTCTAATTCCTGATATTTCGAAATGGTATAATGGATACGTTTTGTGGAGAATTATAATTGGTATACAATTGTTATAACTGGTAGACAGTCTGGCCTTAGTTGAACTGCTGAATCATAGAGTCCTTAGCCAGTTTGTATACCAGAAAAAATGTATATAAGTTTTGTTTTAAATTTTCACAACTAGAGTATGTTATTAGATTTCATAGAGCTTTGTGTTAGATTCTATATTGTACGGTTTATAAATAGCCAAGACACACATGTTGTGTGAAAATATATTTCTGTTAAACATTAAATGTTTTTAATATGTTAAAATATATAATCAATTAAAATATAAAATAAAAAGCATTTATAATTATTGAAATCCAATGTGTAAATTTATTAATAAAAATATAAAATTGAATGTTAATAAAAAGTGAACTTGCTGTCTCGCATGATACATCAGCAATAGAAGAGCTGATGTGGAGCTGTTAAATAAAATAATTAATATATAGTAATAAATTATATATACTATAATTATACATCTTCTAAATACTCTTCTACCATGAAGGAACCAATAGTTTTGCCGAACGTTAACAACATTCGAATTTACTTTACGACTATGTGATATGATGAAAAAAGTGCTTCGGGTGGAGTAGTGCAGGATGTTTTGAAGTGTATGACGATGATGAAAGCTTGAGATGTCCACCCACTTGAATGATACCTTAATTCATTACAGCTCAGAAAATGAATGCGTGCCTCCAGCTGATTTTTATGAATGAAGTTTTGTGATCAAAGTCATTTACCGTATTATCTCGTTCATTTACACTTTCATCACAAAGAATATTTGAGCCTAATAATGACGTCGTAGATTTTTTCAATTCTGATTTATTTTCCAAATTATTGATAAGAAATGGTTTTTTCGAACAGGAAGAATTCAGGTCCTTATCACCAAATGCATAAGATAAGTAATAATTTAGATTACTCCTCCGCAAACAAATATTAAATTCCTAAATCAATTCAAAATTTGTTGATCCAAATTGCTTAAAAAGTGACGTGTTACATTAAGCAAGTTTAATTTTGAATGTGTACTATATAACAGAATTTATAGCTTTCTTCGCCCAAATAGGTATGAAAAAGTCGAGTTTTATTAAGCCTGATACCATTTGGCCATAATCCAAAACATTCCAAAAAACGTATTCGCAATCCTCTAACACCGCATACAAACCAAATTTGATCAAAATCGCTAAAAATCATTGAGTTTAGCAAAAAAAAAAAAAGTAAGAAAGGAATGAATATCGATTTAAGGTCAACTAATACTCTCCTGTGCATTCATGTGCGAAAAACCATTCACCTACTCAAACAATTACAGTGATATTGTAATTGTACCAACAGGTTACAAAGCTCCATGTCAACCTCTACACCGACATGGACGGTAGGTCTCCGTAAAATAGCTAAGTTTATTAACATCATTGATTGTAATCGATAGGCAAAATTTTCAAAGTCTCAAACTGGGTCCAGAACGAGAATGTTACAGCTGGCTTCTAGTCATTCCCATATCCAGCATCAGGTCCGCCTGACTGGTTCATCACATTTACGGCAAAGCCAAATTGGCATGCAATTAAAGACAACTTGGCATTGTACGAGAGGCCAGCTGGTAAACTAGACAATTAACCATTAAAAGCTGCAAAGTACATTTAGAACCACATTTTCAAGATATTCGACTGCGACAGCGTCACAATCACTTCATGCGGCTAACCTTAACTTCACTTCAATGAATGCATGATCGTACATACGTTTATGCAATTCACCGTATACATGTACCAAACCAACAAAGGATTGTTTGCCAAGTGGTATATAAGAGGCTTAACCTGGCAGCATTCAATGGTTTTACTAAACTTAAATCATGATTCGAACTAAACACAAACAATGACTATGCATAACAGTAGCTCTACAATGAGATTCCAAACCACCTTGTATATATTAAAGGTATATGGAAAGCATATCAGGGAGGAGGAGCCAGGGTCGTTGCCAGAATGTACTCCATCGAAAAATAGATAGATGAAAAATATTTATACTTGAGACTTATGCTGCCTCATGTTCGAGGTGCAAACATCTTTAAAGCCGCTTGTTGACAGAAGCCGCCATTTTCCAGATGCTAAAACTACTCATTTGCTTACACATGCTGAATGTGTGGTATAACTTATGGTTGTCGATTTCAATAGAAACCATTCATTGGCCCCTTAAATAGACCAACTTTTAGCGACTCAAGAACGCAACGTATAGCTTAAGAGCGCTAAATCTATGCATTTGAAAAGGCTTAGTGGTGGCCCAGGATGCAAATTCCTCTACACTAAATTGTTAGTATATTTGTGTGAAGTCGAGAGCAAACTACACTTCCGTTTGCCACGATCGGAGTTACTAGAACACTGCTATAAGGTGGCCAAATAGTTAGCCGTGGATTAAAACTGCCGATTTCAATTATGCAAAAAGTCTTGCAGTCTTTAAATGTAAAAGATCTCTGTAAAGCTTCATTCATTCTTATCGATAAAACCATAATGCTTACCAAATCGGATCGTGGTGCATGGAGCGACTTTTATGTGAGGTCTGGTGCACTGAAAAAAATACTGTGTTATTGTTTAGAAAATAACTTTTGTTAATAAAAAATTATTGTATTTAAAAAATATTATTTTATGCACGAAATATTTTTAATTTGGTTAAGGAAGCATCAAGTTGTATTAAAAAATATGAGTTAGTTAATTTTTAAATTTGTTTTAACTCAATATTTATTAAGGATAAATGTAATTTTAGTTGTCATAACTAAATTGTAATAAAAAGTCAAAAAATATGTTCAACAAGTTCTGTTTTTAATATTAACAATTTTTTTCTTTTAACTTTTAATAATTCTTCTTTTAATAACAACAAATCTTTAGTACTATGAACAGAAAACGAAATTGAAAGGAAAAAATAACAAATATTTTGTTATGTTTAAAAATCGTCTCTTCTCTGCTTTTTTGTTCATTTATATTCATTTGTTGTTATATTCATTTGCTTTTTCTATTTCATCATAATTATTTAATATTGGCGCGTGGCTGTAGTTTTTAAAAAAAGTAAAACAATATTATTTATTATTAATTGAATAAAGATTAAGTTTACATCAGTGAATGTATAAGTCAGGTATGTATATACATAATATAAATATAAAGTTATTTGTGATATAGTGTCGTGTAAAATTACGGTTTTCTCTGTTCTTTCTATTTAAACAGACATCTTTGATGGCGCTAAATATTTACTTTCTGTAGTTTTAATTGATTGTCTTATTTTGATTTCTGGAACCTATAATAATATGAAGTGTTTTAAATGTCAAAACATATATATTGCAGCATAGCAAATTTTTCAGTTTTTGCGAAAACCCATTTATTAATATCGATTCTGAATACAAGTTTTACAAATTTCAAGAACAGGCTGACTTAACATCTCCAATAAAACAATTTAATATAAACAACGGAATAATTCGAGGATTCACCAACGGTGAAATCGATTTTATTGAATCAAAAGCTTTAGGAAGTCTTTTACCTATAAAATTTCAATTTAGGAAGTTTTTTGAGAAAAATGATTGTTTATTATCTTGTTTAGATGAAATTGAAAAGTTAAAACTAGTCAGCTCTAATATATCGAATTTTACCCAAGGTCGACTTTGGGAAGAGAAACACAACATATATAGATACATAGATAATTTTGAGGTTAACAATCCTTTAGGATCTCATGCTAAAACGAATTCAGTTTTAAATAAATATTACTCTTTCCCCTTTCTACAAAACCGTTCAAAACTTGATAGTATTTTTTTAACAGCATCAATAAAGTCTGTTGATTTATAGTGCGTTCATGACATAGTGAGTTAGTTCGGAAAAAATTCTATGGAAACACACAAAATGTATTAAAACAACAACAAAGATAAAACAATTTCAACTCGAGTTCGGAACTAGTAGGAGTGGTACAAAGCATTTCAAATAATTTGATTGGAGTTGAGTTCGTTAGCGAGTATGGAAATATTTGTTTCCGATATCATGTACGCGACATTAAAGCAGCATGGAAACGTTTCATGCCTTAAAGAATTAGTCAAAGAACTCAAAGAGTTGGACTAAACTGGTATTAATATGTATTAATACCAGTAAAGGAGTAAAACATGTTTGTTTCATTTTGGGTTTAGTTTTAGGTGATAATTTAGGTTTGAATTCCGTACTAGATTTTAACTGCTCTTTTTCTGCAAATTTCTTTTGTAGACTTTGTAAAGAAATTAAATCGAATACAAAGAAACTGTTCGTGGAAAATCAAACTAGCCTTCACAGCGGCCTTCAATATGAGTGTGCTAAAACACCTAATATATCAAACAACAACGTTTCAACTTTTACCAATACGATTGCAGAAATTTCAAACGACGAAGACTACGTCAGAGCTTTAAAGTACCAAATCCTATTATCGGACGAGATTATACTTAACTGGCAAAGGAGTATCAGCATTAGACTGGATCAAATTAGTTAAAGCAACTCAACTAAGGAAATCATGGAAGCATGGCCAATGTATCAAAATGTAGATGGATATAAACTGGTAATACAACATGAATAATTGTTCCAATACTGTAATGATGCTATAAAAGACAATTGATTTGGCATGATATACTCTTATATGTGCGTATTATTTTTATTTTTTATAGATTGATATTGATTTTAGTGGCATGTATCACGACACAAAAGGAATTTTTGACAAATTCGAAAATTTCCAAAGGAAAATTATTAAAATCTATGGGAAAAAATAAAGGACCACGCTTCCAATGATATCCTTAACGAAATTGTGACTCAGGGCGATGATATATCTGATAGTAAGTATTAACAACAAATAAAAAATATTATGTACATTTTTTGTAAATACCTATAATTTTATTTGTAGATGGTAAATGTGCTGGAACATTATTTGTCTTACCGGCTGTTCTAAAACCGCATCTTGTAAAAACATCTACGCGAGTACGAGGAGTTAAAAAGTTCTCTATAGACGAATCTCAAGAATCTTTTTTCTTAGTTTACAAAACTGGGGCAGAATTAAATTATTTCCTCGAAAAGAACAATAAGCAAATTTAACCATTTATTGTCATAGAAGGAGACAGACTCACCCAACCTACCAAAATAATAATACACTTCGATGATATTAAATATATAGTTAACAATATCCAAACGGCGATAGATGTCATATTTAAGATATTTTTCATATTTAACTTAAAGTATCCGGAAGCTTGCCAACAAATTTGGTAATCTATTCAAATATTTTTTTATGAACTATCTTTGAAGAACGAAATTCATCATTGGGATGTACAGCTGTTAATTAAAGAATTGGAAAAAATGAGTGCGAAAACGAAGAACCCAATATTTAAAATCGAATTATTTTTAATTAGATTATTTAATGGTAATAATTTAATTTTAGCTTTTGTTTATCGTACACATAAAGGTACGTAATCAATCCTTAACAACACTAAATAGTAATGCTTTCCGACAACAGGACACAATCCTGTGGGCTTCTATATTTCATGGAAATGTGTCTTATATTTTTTTCCGTGTTATTTGGTCATGCATCGATTGTATTACTGTGGGTAAATTAATAAAATACCGCTTTTCGTAAAGATCATTATACGGTTAGTGTTAAAGAAATACTCTGATAATGTTAAAACTATTACAGTGCTGTATATACATATGTAGCTTTTACTAACGATGTTTCGTATTGATACCCCTCAACCACGCCGGCATCATTTTTATTTGTAACATATTTACTTTTATTTATCTTTTCGTTTAGTACGTTAGTAATTTTATCGACCCAAATTGCAATTCAAAATAAATGAACGCTTATTTGGTAATTGCATTTTGTTATGAAATTAATTATTATCAATTTAAATTATTTCGGAAAAAAATGCATGACGTCCGTGTGAACAGCATATCGCGACTTAATGTTATTTTCTGCCTGTCTATATGTGATTTGTGTGATATTCAATTTGTCAAGGAGATCGTTATTAAATGTCCGAAAAGTTAGATATATGAATAAAATTAGATATATGAAACTATAAAAAGCTCAATAACAATCGACATAAAATCCGCTGCCAGTATAAATTTTATATATAGTGTGAGACTTTTACTATAACATTGAATGAAATTTCTAAAGTAGGTGACTGGCCTTAATCATTGATTTTTTTTCTTCGTTTAATTGCATAACATACATATTTTATGTTCTATACACGCCTTTCACATTTCTTTTGAGCGCCCTCGCGAATTATGATTCAATACTCTTGAAGTTGTGAATGTGAAATTAATAACTTCGTTTTTTTAAGATTACGCCGATGATGCTGACACCGCTGCATCGAAGCGATAAACTGCATAAGATTTACTAGTGTGACATTTTCAATTGTCAGATGTATTCTATTCCACAATACATAATCGTTTGCTTACATGTACCTTGACGTCTAATAAATAAAACCATCATTTTGCTACATTATGTGATATAATGGTAGCGTATAGTATATCGAGATTATACAAGTTTTGGTTTAGTAAGGAGATATTTTCAAAACATATACACAAATGCAAAATTAAGATTAATCGACGCCGGTCTACCGCGCAAGGTTTAATATTGATATTGGTGCAATTTACAATTTGTACGTTTGATCATGGAGATTTGTAACGCGCTAACCGATCTACCCAGATCAGTAACTAGATTGGGCAGGCTTATATAAAAAAACGATTGATTTCAGCCACATGGCCGGTTACAAATCTCATTTCCTTTATTGTTTTCTAGACTTAATTACAATTTTTATCTTTCACCTTTTTGTTTGGTTAAATTGTGGTTTTGTTGATTGTTAGGTTGTATCCCCGTGGTTGGTGACAACTGCTCAAAATAAACAAAAAAAAAAATAAGAAATAGAACAAAAAAAAAGGTAAGTTAACGTGGTAAATATTTTATGTGGGTGGCGTCGTGATCAGCTCCCTTCAGGCTAAGTATATATAAAACTGTTGGGCACCACTCTGGCAAGCCAGAGAGCCTACCCACGTGTGGAAAATAAGCTAGGAAAATAAAAGTAGAAAGCAAAGGAATGTATACTCACCGACTGTTGTTACTATACCTGCTTGCCGCTCGATTTCTTGCGAACGTCAACAGCACCTCCTCGTCTGCTCCCTCGCACCAAAACCTTGTGCCCCCGTAGTAATATTTTGGACTGCGGAATACTCGGTTTGATTATAACCACCTACTCCGCTTTGACACTGACAATCGCGCTCGAACCAGGTGTACCCGTTTCAATATATCGGGCCGATTAACACTCGATTATGTATCACGTACTTTTTCAACTTTTTTCACTATAAACGTATTAAACGTCCTTCAAAAACGGATAACAAAAAAACACTTATTTATTTTGCGATGGCGGTCCTCACTTGGGGTGTGTGTGCTGTTGTTTCTCTGTTTTCCCAACACTTTCCTGTTTGTGTATAAATCCCAGCTACTTTGCTATTAATCGTTAATCTTGCTACGATTCGGTAGTCTTCCTTCCCGCTGTGAATCTTTTTTTCCACACGATATCCAAAATAAAATAAAAACTTCACGTCCACTAGCTTTCAACCAGACAGCCAAAATCAAAAAACAAACTACCAAAAAAAATCTCTCAAATAAACTCGTCATTCGCCTTATATACTTTAGATTTTGTCTCTGTATGGTATCGCGTCGTACATCATGTTGTTATCTCTCTTTTTTCTTGTTGTTTGTTCGCGTTTCGTTTGTTGCATCCATCAATCGCTACCATGAACCTAACAACACCCGGTAACTAACATGGTTGGAATCTTGGGAATAGGTTTTGGACTTTGGTTAACCGGAAATTTTGGGATTGGATCGTAGCAAACCAATGTGTCTCTCTCCCCAAACCAACCACGCCATCGTGAAACCACTACGACCCCAATAAAAAGGCACAACTTCGTGATGAACTAGGTTCAATACAAAACCCCAGTTTACATTACCCCCTCCGTTGCAAAAAGAAAATTTTTCGAAATTGATCGATCTAATGTCGAAAAATTTTCTTTCAGATCTCAAGGGTGCCACGACGTTCATTCTCCTACCCACACGTTCATCTAAGATATACGTAAACTTCACCGAGACTAAGAAAAATAAAATTACTTTAACGTATTGCTGATCCATATTATAACATTTTGAAATTTGAGTCCGATTAATTTATCTTGTTTATCGAAAATTATAAATTGGTAAACACCCGATACTCACTGATAAGTCGACCCACCTTTTTTTTTAATCTAAATAACCTTCGTATAAATTGGCCTTACGCCACCGGCAATTAGTGAACTTTTGCCATAGAAATATTCAGGTTATTAAAGAGATTTGGAATGTCTGCAATTTATTCCTCGTATTTAATTAAATCATTGGCATGAAATTTTCCAACGGCTTTTCCATTTACCCAACGAGAAAACGATACACCCACATACACTCCCCTTCCAGTGTAATTTAAGAAAATTGGTAAGTATTAAATTACACGCTACGAAGTCTGTGGTTTTAATTGTTAAATCTTACAGGTATAGTTTACTATACTAACTTGCACATGCTGATCGAAAACTACTTTCTTTTTAGCTTTTGGAGTTTCTGAAATCACCTCATCAGCTTTTCCATCAAACTCCCATGACACATTAGTCGCTAACAGCTGATTGTTGAATAACTCATCATTACTTTCGGAATAACAAGGTTTGAGTCTATCTATTGAAATGTTAACTTTTTTACCTTTAATTTCTAGCTCAAAAAACTTTGTATCCCTATTTGAAATTTTAAAAGGACCGGTATATGGAGGTTGAAGTGCCCTTTTGACTGCATCGGTACATATAAACACATGAGAGCAATCCTCCAATTTCTTGTTAATGAAAAACTTCTCCTTTGAATGTCGAGATGCGTTTATACCGGTTTTAATTCTTCAAAATAATTTTTTAGATTACTTACGAATTCGGACTGTGGAATCGAAATATTTGGAGGTTCCATGAACTGCCCAGGAACTCTAACAGCACTCCCATACACCAACTCTACAGGAGTAGTTTGTAACTCTTCATTAAACGAGGTACGTAAACCTAACAATACGAGTGGTAAAATATCTGTCCAATCCGTTCTGTTATGACACATAATCGCTGCTTTTAATGTCCTATGCCAACGTTCAATCATACCGTTACATTTAGGATTATACAATGTGGTACGTCTTCTTTCAAATCCTAATAAATGTGACAATTCTGCAAAAAGATTCGATTCGAACTGCGAACCTTGATCTGTTACAACGAAATTTGGAACACCAAACCGAGCTATCCAATTTGAATAAAATGCACTTGCCACCGTATTTGCATTGATATCTGGTATCGGAATTGCCTCCGCCCATCGAGTATACCTATCAATCATGGTTAAGCAATATTTATGATTATTGGATATGGGTAATGGTCCAAGAACTTCTAAAAAACCTTTCTTTAGTCACTTCAAAATTACCTATTGGTGCTTGTGTGTGTCTTGATACTTTGGATTTTTGACACGCCAAACATGCTTGTGCCAATTCCTTAATATCCTTTTTAATTGACGGCCACACTACATGTTTAGACACTAATTTGACCGAAGCTTTTATTCCCGGATGCGACAGATTGTGTAGCGACTCAAATACCTCCCTCCTCCATTCTCTTGGTATCAAAGGTCTTGCTAGTCCTGCCGATATGTCACAGTAAATGAAATGTTCTGTATTGAAAGCTAACGGTCGTCTTACTAAATTTAGTCCAGAGTTCTCGTCTTGTAGTATGTCATTCAGTTCCGAGTCTTGTAATTGATCTGTAGCCAGTTTGTTATAGTCAATAGTCTCGTGAATGTCAGTAAGCTTAACTCTAGATAATGCATCAGCTACAACGTTGTCTGTACCCGTTATATGTCGCAGGTCCGTTGTAAACTGTCCAATAAAGTCTAGTTAACGTCTTTGTCTTGGTGACGCTTTGTCTAAATTTTGTCTAAACGCGTAAATGAGAGGTTTGTAGTCCGTAATGAGGATGAAATTTCGTCACTCCAGAAAGAATCGGAAGTACTTCACACCTAAATAGGCCGCTAACAACTCCCGATCGTAGGTACTGTATTTTTTTATGTATCGGTTAACCTGATGGAATAAAAACCCAGTGGTTGCCAAACTTCACTAACTAATTGCTGCATAACCGCCCCTACTGCTGTGTCAGAAGCATCCACCATAATCGATAATTTTGCCGACATGTCTGGATGAGCTAGAAGGGTGGCATCACTTAATTTGAGTTTACACTTTTCAAATGCTAATTTCGACCCTTCTGTCCAAACGATTGGTATTTTACTATTTTTTTTGTAACCATTTAAGAAGTCGTTTAAAATGGCCTGATCATGCGCTGCAGCTGGATTAAATCGTCTGTAAAAATTAATCATTCCTAAAAAACGTTTTAATTGCTGGACAATAACTGGTTGCGGAAAATTACGAATTATTTCTACTCTAGCTGGAAATGGTAAAATTCCTTTCCTATTTACAAAATATCCCAAAAAAGAGATTTCTTCTTGAGCGAATACACATTTATCCATTTTAATAACTAGCCCATTTTCTAAAATAAAACCGAATGCATTAATCGTTGGAACGATTGTGCTGCATTCCGAAGACCGAATGTCATTCTATTGAATTCGAAAAGTTTGAATGGTGTTGCTATAGCTGTTTTGGGTACATTTCGTGGTTCAATTGGAATTTAGTGGTAAGCACGTACCAAATCAATAGTCGAAAATACCGTGCAACCAGCGAGTTGAAAGGAGAAGTCTTGAAGATGCGGTACTGGATAATTATCGAGAATGGTCACATTATTCAACGCCCTGTAATCCCCACAGGGTCTCCACTCACCGTTTTTCTCAGGCACCAAATGCAGAGGACTGGCCCACTCAATTTTGCTAGGTCGACAAATTCCTTGCTCCATCATAATTTCGAAGTGTTCCCTTGCTAATTGTAACTTATCGGGAGCCTAACGCCTTGTTTTGCACATAACTGGTTGCCCGTTTGTTTCCAAACAGTGTGTAACATTATGTTTAGGCGTATTCATATTGACTGTTGTCCGAGTAATTATTTCGTATTTTTTTAACAATTCGTTGATTTCCGGATTAATTTTGCTTTTATGCAACAGAGCTAACGAAGGACTTGAATTTCGTGTAATGGATCCAACTAAATATAAATTTGTTATCGGATCAATTAATCTACCCTTTCTAATATCAACTACTAACCCGGTTGATTTTAAAAAGTCTGCACCGATTATTGGCATAGATACATCAGCAACTAGGAAGGACCATTTGAACACCCTACCTAAACCAACATTTAGTGAAATTGTCTGAGTTCCGTAGGCTTTAATTTTGGTACCATTAGCTGCATATAAGTGAAAATCCGGTTCATTAACCTTTTTATTACTGAAATTTGCTGGCAAAACGGAAACGTCTGCACCTGTGTCTACCAAAAATTTTCTTATAGAATTTTGATCCAAAATAAGTAGACGATTTGGTTGCCTTATCTTTAAAGCGTCGATGATAGAAACATTCGGTTTCATCATACGTTCGCTCTCTAGATTTCGATGAATTTGTAGAAATGTTATGCGAACTATGAGTTCTTCGTGATGTGCTACGTAAAGCGGATACTTCCATTAAAATATCCTTACGGAACTTAGACAACATCTCATGCAACTCATTTTTGTCGACGAAGATTCTTTTTGCTGGCTTGTATACGATTTGTCACTTATTTCCATTACGTGCTGCTGTGACATGGTTTCAATTAATGCGTCTGCTCGTTCTGCCAATTTCCCTAATGAAACGTCATTTTCAAACGGGACTAATACCAACTGCACCTGATGCGTTAACCTTTGCAACCATAATCGCCTAACCGTGCCTTCTTCGAAATGCTCTCCTGCATTCATATGCATTTGCTCCAGCAATTGTGATGGTTTCTGGTCTTCCAAACGTAATCCGTGCAACAAATTATTTAATTTTAAGCGTTCTGATTCTCCTAAAACTTTAATTACCTCCTGCTTGAAAAAGGTATAAAGTTGTTTTCCTTTATTTTTTATAATAATAATGGCAAATCTATTGTGCAACCTAGCATCTAATGCACCAACCGCATGTGAATACCTCGTAATCTCTGTAACAATGTTTGCTACTTGGAACTGCTGTTCCAAAATAGCAAACCAGACCTCGGGATTCTGCGCATATTGTTACGAATCTAGTGTTTCGCCCATCTTAGATCGACAGAATCGTTAATGTCATCATTTTGAAATATCAATTTTTCTCGACCGTGTGAATACGCCTCAACTAATAACGTAAATACTCCGATTAATTAATATTGAATGCATTAATTTATTGATGATGAAATCGTAAAAAGTGCTTTAGTTGATTAAGTGGTGTGTGTGATTTGAGTATGAAGAACCGGAAATAATCGACGAGCGCGGCCGACAATTTTTTTTCGGACTTTCCGTTTTGTTAGAGGCCGGGAAAAATGTTTTTTTTTTTTTGGGGAGTAGTCAGTCTCGGTCCACCGAAGATGAAAACACTTTAAAAACAAAACAAAAAAAAAAAAAAAAAATTAAAAAAAAAAAAATTTAGAAGTTTGAAGTTCAAGAAATTAAAACAAATAGTAAAAAAAAAAAAAAATATTTAAATTTAAAAATGGATAGCATGTCCTGACTTGAAGCATGCAAATGATAGATTTAAGTTTATCAATAAATACGATACATAAAAAAATTAAGATTAATATTGAATGGTGTAAACTAGAAAAAAATGGTGGACGAAATTGTGTAAATGGATGGGATTGTATTAGCGTCCATTAAAACAAATAAGTTAAAACTTATAATTTAAACTCGAAATAAATAACTAAATAATTAATTAAGTTTTGTGAAAAGACACTCATGTAAAAATTAAATACTATGTATAGATATAACCATAAATCGTGAAATTAATAAATTACTACTGGGGTGGACATTTAAACGAAGAAGAAAAAAATACCGTATGGTAATAATAATAATAATAATAATAATAATAATAATAATAATAAGAGAAAAATAGTGTTTTTACCTAAGTCTAAATTATGATTATATGTATTATTTCAAACTAATACCTATAAAAACAAAACCAAACAAATTCAACATAATACAATTAACAGTTTGGCCACTTTACGTGGCCTATAAATTGACAATACAATACTACGGTACGTGCAACACATAAATTTTTCGATTGAATACATCTTTCACCATGGCGCCCAACGTTCGTCCAGTATGTAAGTTTAGTTTTGGTACCAAATTTTGCCATTAAAAACATCGCTTAACGTTAAAAATTATAATAATACAATTCAATTTTCGTAAAATTTCATTTTGTAATAAAAATTTTTTTTTATTATTTTTGATAAAATTCTAATTATTTAGTTTTATAATTAAAGTGATATACTATAATGGTTTTTTTTTTGTTTAATTCCGAAACATCTCAATAAGCTATGGAGTTTTTTTCACGAATTAAATAAATAAACATTTATTTATAAAATAGTTTTAGTGTTAAACATGTTTTGTTAATTATAAAAATTTGTTTAATTTTTTTTTTTTTTTTGCTTTAATTTAATTACTTGATATTAATTTTGATAAATAATTAATAGTTGGTAAATGGAGAGAATCAATTTTTTTTATTATCAAGAATAGTTTTCGCTGAAAATTAATATGGAATCGTGATCGTAATTTAATAAGAGGGGAGATGTGATGGTAAGTAGTCATTGCGAGTGACATGTGACCTTCATAGTGCTGTGTTATATTTTCTTCAATCGGTCGAGCAAGATTCAATCATGCTCCAGAAACCCCACGCCCATTCCCTGAGCCTTAGCCGCGCAGTTGACCATGTTCCTGGAGCCGCTGATTGAATAAATAAAATTTTCTAGATAACAGAAGAATCATCATAAATCTATAGAGTTTCAGTAATTAAGAATTGCGGTTCTGTAAATGCAAAACGATTATCGATCCTGTTACAATATAATGGTTGAGGTGGCTTAAATGCTACATGTGAAATCTCCTTCTGAGAAATATTTTTTGCCGCTTTTATTTCGCTATCTACAATATTTTCACTACAAGAGTTGCCACTACAAGATGCTTCCAAAGCATGGGAATCTTTCAACTGTGAATTTAGAACAATTCGATCTTGATCCTGTACTAGTGAACATAATTGTTCACGCGTCAACGTGATCATTTCGTTATTAGAGAATGAAAGATTTTGCTTATCAGAGGAGTACATAGGTGGAATTCGTTTCCTCGTAGAAAACAAGATGAACAAACAAAAAAACGCAAGAAATTCTGAACATTGTAATTATTTGAATAATTTCTATTTTTTATTTATGTTTTTAAATAATTTTTAAATAGTTTTTTTTTTAAATGATTTTTATTTAAATTTTTTTTTTTTTTTAAAACGGAATAAATAATAAAGAATACATAAATGGTACTTACAATTTTAAATTTACCGTCTTATTATACGGGATGACTGGAAAAACTCCCCGCTGCTTACAAAAAATGTTTCCTCTTTGAAGCGGATTTTATTAAATACAGCTATGTTTAACGGGTGATCCGGTGAATACTTGTTGCTGCTTCCGAAACCAATGCTCCCTCCTAATGTGCTGTTGATATATTAGTTGCTCGTTTATCGTTGCGAATACATAGACGGCAAACTGCTTCCTCGGAACGAATAATATTTTTTTTTAAATTTTAGTCATCCAAAAATTGTACGGATAACTTGAAGTATTTTGTGTTTGCTAATAAATATTAGCTGCTTCCCCCGGTGGAACTATAACATCACGCCTCAGGGTCACCAATTTAGAAGATGTATAATTAGAGTATATATAATTTATTACTATATATTAATTATTTTATTTAACAGTTTCAAATCAGTTCTTCTATTGCTGATGTATCATGCGAGACAGCAAGTTCACTTTTTATTAACATTCACTTATATATTTTTATTAATAAATTTACACATTGGATTTCAATAATTATAAATGCTTTTTATTTTATATTTTAATTGATTATATATTTTAACATATTAAAAACATTTAATGTTTAACAGAAATATATTTTCACACAACATGTGTGTCTTGGCTATTTATAAACCGTACAATATAGAATCTAACACAAAACTCTATGAAATCTAATAACATACTCTAGTTATGAAAATTTAAAACAAAACTTATATACATTTTTTCTGATATACAACCTGGCTAAGGACTCTATGATTCAGCAGTTCAACTAAGGCCAGACTGTATACCAGTTATAACAATTAACAATTGTATACCAATTATATTTCTCCACAAAACGTATCCATTATACCATTTCGAAATGTCATGAATTAGACATTTCTTTACTGCTAAGATGTCATAACAAACAATAACAACAACAAGGTAAGTAATTTAATTATTTATTAAATTTTGTAATTATTTCTATTAAGTGTTAATAGAAATAATTACAAAATTTAATAAATTTATTTTCATATTAATATTTACAGAGATACGGACAACGAGGAAACCTTCACCCACAAGTATACAAAGCAGCTGCTTCAACAATCCATGGCTGGTTTGCTTGGTGAGTGCGTAAATCAGGCTCTGCATTTTGCCTTCGCTGATGTTGATTTTTTGCTAACCATTCTTTATTCATTATCAAGAACACGGTAAAGTACATAAAAAGACATATTTCGCTTGCTTTTTATACCTTGAGTTTTTCTAATCAATGACACCTGATGCTTTTATGGGCATTTTTTAAAAGAATTATCGCTAAAAGAGGTCTTCCGAAGCGAATATTATCCGAGAATGCATAAGTTTTATAATCTTCTAACCAGTTCGGAACTTACCACTGCGCTCAATAAACTACTTTTTTGCCAAAAAAATTAAAGCTTTTTTACACCAACTGGTTCACTTCGTTTTGGTGGGGTTTATGAGGCGGCTTTGAAATCTACACGGCACCATTTATTTATTTTCAACTCTCGATTCACTTCCGAATAATTTTTTTACATTAATAAAAAAAATTGAGGCTGTTTATTAATTCAAGGTCACTAACACCGATGCTGTATAAGATAGCGGAATTTTGACAGCGGAAAATAAGAGATTAAGCTACTCGCCGCAAGTGGCAGCACTATCACTAAAGAGAATTAGTTTTGTTATGCAATTACCAGCGGAAATTTTTCATTCATTATGTACCACTTTTTTCACTAAGTAAAATATCTCAGCGGAATAAAATATTAAAAGTGATCCTTAAACTGGCAAATTAATTGATCTCCGAAGTGAAGGAACTCGGTATATGAAATCTTGAAATTTAACAATAATCCGTCTATCCACCATTTCTTCTACTAGTAACCTATACTTTCTAAAGATGAGACTATATGAAAAATTTGGGGAAAATTCATGGACTAGAATTTTCACTAGAACTTTTTGCGGCCATATAAATGATTTTCAATTTTTGACCAATATCTCAAAAAACTTTTACTAGTAACCTATTTTTTCGGTTGTTTTTCTAGTAGCTTAGATTATACTTAGACTATTTGGAAAATTTGGGGAAAATTTATGGAATAGAATTTTCACTAGAATTTTTTGATTATCTGTGGCCATATAAGTGATTTTCAGTTTTTGACCAATATCTCAAAAACTTCCACTAGTAAACAATACATTCGGTTTATTGGTAAGAAAGTATTGGTTACTATAGTGGAAGTTTTGTTGGAATATTGGCCAAAAACTGAAAATAACTTATTTGGCCGCAGAAAATCAAAAAATTCTAGTGAAAATTTTAGTCCTTGAATTTACCCCAAATTTCCCATAGAGTCTCAGTATGACCTAACCTATTAGAAAAACAACCGAAAGTATTGGTTACTAGTGGAAGAAATGGTGGATAGACGAATTATTGTTAAATTTCAAGATCACTTTTAATATTTTATTCCGCTAAGATAGTTTATTTAGTGAAAAAAGTGGTACATAATGAATGAAAAATTTCCGCTGGTAATTACATAACAAAACTAATTCTCTTTAGTGATAGTGCTGCCACTTGTGGCGAGTAGCGCAATCCCTTATTTTCCGCTGTCAAAATTCCGCTATCTTATATAGCATCTAGCACCGTTGGCCTTAGAAAATTTTTAAATGTTAACACTTGCTCATTTTCTCATTCTCCCGTCTATTATGATCAATCTCCGGAGCTGCCTTTCGTCAAAAAATGGATCTAGCTACAAGCTTGCACAAATAGTTTTGGGCATCCTTATCGAGCGAATATTTACAACATTTGCAACAGCGTAAGTTTTGGTCGCAGCCAACAACAAATGTTAAGATGCGGGGGAAATTGTCATTATCCAAGACGAAAGATCATCGGTCTCAACTTATTCTAAAACGAAAGTAGCATTGATGTACTCGTTAACAGCGAGTGCTACAAATCGATAATAAGCATATTCTTGTGGCATAAACTAGAAGATATGGATAATATGTGCACCGGCAGCGACGTGAACTGGCCATCGAGATCGTACGTAAAAACTTCCTCCATTGAGCTTATCAAACCGAAATTAATTGATACCCTCAACAAACAACAACTTTTTTTATTTACATTTAAAATTCGATCATCTTCGATATTTTTTTATTAAAGCAGACGCTGATATGTTTACAAGTACCTTGACATTTCACACTGATATTTCAATTGAATTTGTTTATATTTGTTTCTGTATTCTAATTGTTATTGATAATAATAATTAATTAAATCAATATTTTCATCCCTTAAAGATTACATAGGACAACATTTTAGTTAAAGTGTTAGCTTAGTTTTAAAATATTCAAATAAATAGATGAATTTTACTTTGAAAAATTAAACAAACAAATCGACAAAAAACGTTTATTTCTTCTCTTGGATAAAAAAAATTTTTATTTCAAAATAACGGTTTTTTTTATATGTATTCTTCACAAGTACCGATAAAATTGTATCGAAAATAATTGAGATTTTTATGTTGGTTGCAAAATTTGCATAGCAGTTTTGGTTGCACTCTTTTAATAGTTTTTTCGTTTAAATCATCAAACATTTTTCAATTATTTCACAAAATAGTTTCATTGCAAATAATTTCTTACGTTTGTGTTAATATATGTACGGGGCCAACATTTTTACTTATCACATGCGAATTAAAATTATTTCTGCATACATTTCACAAAATGTGCATGTCCGTAATAATTAATAGCATTCACTCGTTAATATTTAAATAGTTATGCCAATTATCATTCATTAGTACATCTCACTGCGGCGCGCATTTTGAACAAAAATCGAAATTCCAGTTAATCCTTGAAAGTGATGGATAATTTAATTAATCCGCAATCTGTTCATGTTATCTTTTGTGTGAAAAGGTTAAACGGGGTCTAGCTTCTCATTAAAACTGAAGAAATGTTCGAGCGGCGGCAAATTCCATTTAATATTATCAGATCGCACATTTTTAACAAAAACGTGGTACCATAACTCGTTTCACATGCAGATTTTGATTTGTTACTGTTCGATAAATTACGATTTCGTCTTAATTTACATCTTATATCGCGCTGATTACTTAATACCATAATAAGATAGAAATTTTATTTGATTTTTAATTTATTACCTTCATTGTATATGTTCTTACATTTTAGTGCTTATTGCATTTATCGTATACCCGCTTATATAATTGTTTGTCTAGTTAGTGTACCGATACAACAACGTTAACAGATGAACATTAAGGCCTTCGTATACGTAAATAGTTGAACTGGTCGGGCTTGCTCTATCAAAATCGTTAATCTTGTATCGTTTGGAACAATCTCTAAATATAGAATCTGACGGTGGTGACAACGTGCGATAAGAAAAATACTAGTTTGCTATAACAAACGATACGGGTTACACAGTCAATTGTTTAATGGTCGATGGTGAGTCATGAAAATAACGAAACTTATGAAATTTATAATCATTTTGGTGGCGTTTACTTTTGAAGTAGAACCGGCTTATTAAAGTTACCAGTTGAGCTTTTTTTATAACATTATTGGTTTTAGGTAGCTATTTTTAATTTACTGATTAAAAATTGTGACTAAGTTATTTGAATGTATGATAATGATCTCTGCTTAAATATTGTTCTGAACAAGATGGATTAAGTTTACTGCGCTGTTTTATGATTTGTTTGCACTGGAAGTTTTTCTTGAATTAATTAAACATAGTAAATAATATTAATATTTTACTAGTGATTTATTACTTTTTGAAATTGGCGACCATCTCCAAGTTCATGATTCTCAGGCTCCCTGAATTAAAAACGGCTGAAATTAAAAAGGTAGGCTTAAAAAATGTGTTTTATATGAAAAAATGGGGCCTTTTTAAGTCATATTTTTAACATATTTTCTGACTTAACAAAAGTGATTTACACAAACAAATTTTATTTCAAAATGACACAAGGAAGGTATATTTTATGTAATTTTACAAATATTAAGACTTAAAAAGACTTAAAAAGGCATTTATTATTTCACATTATAAATGTAAAATTTACATTTGTTTTTAATACACATACCTAACCAAATATTGAAACCGAAAATGGAGATCGCTACATTTCAAGAACGCCCATTTCAAAAATTATATATCGACTTATTAGGGCCGTATCCCCGCTCGCAAAGGGGTAATACGACCGTACTTATTATTTTAGATAGGCTGACGAAGTTCGTAATTTTAAAACCACTACCGAAGGCGACGTCCTCCAAAATAATTACGATATTAAAAAATGAAATTTTTTATACATTTGGCGTCACTGAATCAATAGTGTCGTACAATGGGCCACAATTCGTAGCCAAAGAATTTTAGACTGTGTTGGGAGAATTCGGAATCTTACATATACGAACTGCATATTACTCGCCCCAAGCGAATGCCTCTGAAAGGGTCAACCGTTCAATTGTAGCTGCGATCAGATCATATGTTCAATCCGACCACCGCTCGTGGGATCAGAATTTGGCGGAGATAGATAGTGCTTTACGAAACTCGATTCACGAATCGGCCTCATACACTCCTCATTTCATGTTAATTAGATATCACCGAATTAACTACGCCGACGAGTATAAATTACTGCAGCAAATTAATTGTCCAGAAGACAATGAGGAGACAGTAGTGAGTCATATGTCTGATAAAATGGCGGAAATACATGATCAGTTCGCAAAAATTTGATGAAGCGTACAAAAAATTACCCCATTAGAGCAATAGCTCCGCCAGATGAAGAGGTCTTTGTCGAATATCCCACAGTAGAGGAAGTAGACGCAGCTATTGGTCGATTGAAGAACGGCAAGGCACCTGGTCTGGATGAAAATCCCCGCAGAATTAATTAAACTCGGAGGCGCTACTCTTGCAACAAGTTTATACGATCTCGTTCGTTGTTTCTCGGACCAAGAAGAGTTGCCGGAGAATTGAAAGACCGCACTCATATGTCCGTTGCATAAAAAAGGCGACCGTCTTAAATGTGAAAACTTTCGTGGCATAGCTCTATTGAACACTGCTTACAAAGTGTTGGCTAATATTGTACTTGCCAGACTTATCCCTTTCGCCGAAAATATCATTGGTGACTATCAGTGTGGTTTTCGTCCCAACCGATCGACCAGTGTTTCACCATGAGGATGATCTTGGAAAAATGTTGGGAGTACAACATAACCATACATCAACTATATATAGACTTCAGGCAGGCGTATGATACCGCGGCGTATAAACCGCGACAACCTATGGACCGCGCTCATATGCCTGGGAATCCCAGAGAGACTCGTTTCTCTGTGTAAACTAACAACGTCTGGGTCTGTATGTAGAATCGTAGTTGAAGGATCTGTGTCAGACACCTTTGAAATAACATCTGGTGTTCGACAGGGAGATGCACTCGCGCCTTTGCTGTTCAATCTGGCGCTTGAGTACGTAGTGAGGAAAAGCAATATCGAAACTTCGAGCTGTATATTTAATAAGTCAGGCCAAATTCTTGGATATGCAGATGATAGGAACATCTCTATGGCAAATCTCGGAATTGGCGACCACAACTTTGATAGCGTCGAAAACTTTAAATACCTCGGGTCAGTTATAACTTCGTCGAATGATATGCAGGCAGAAATAAAAGCTCGAAGCGCTGCCGGACAATGAGTTTTCTACGCCAAATCAAGATTATTACGATCGAAACATCTATCGCCGTCGTGCAAGCTCGCTCTTTATAAGACACCTATAAGACCTGTGCTGGCTTTCGGAAGCGAGAGCTGGACCATGACCTCTAACGATTGTAGATTATTATCTACCTTCGAAAGAAAGATTAAGCAACTCCTCGAAGGCAGCGATATCATCGGATTCATCAAATCTAATCGAATGAGATGGCTCGGCCACGTTACAAGGTCTCCACAACAATGGATGATAAATAAAGTGTTCCACCAACAACAAGCCGGAGTGCGTCGTAGAGGAAGACCCCGACTACGCTGGCGTGACAACATCGAACAAGATCTACGAACATTAGGATGTCGAAACTGCAGGACGAAGCCGGTGGATCGAGATGGATGGAGGGTCTTAGTGCAGGCGGCGAAATATGCTCATCACTACAACTTGAGGTCTCAATATATTGCGTTTGAACTCAGATCGATCGTGTTTGTTAGAGAACATCCGCAGAGTAACGCTGGCGACTATTACTGCGCAAAATTTGACCCCAAAATTTCGTAAAGCTCGCGTGCGAAGTAGAATTGGGAATGTTAACTATGAAATTGAAACGGAGGTCGGAAAATTGTTGGGAGTGTACCACGCATAAGACCTGAAAGGATGCCCGTTAATATTATCAAAGTGTCCATTTCGATCAAGTATTGCTAGTTTATCAACGTTGGTCGAATATGGTAATCCCCTTGTAAGTGACGAATCAATTCAACCAAAGTTGTGCTGTAACGTCCATCTGTTTAAACGCTTGCACCCAAATCGTTGGTCAAAATATCTGTAAATGTTGTAATAGATTATTAATAGTACCTTGATGAACCTAAACTGTGGAACGCATTCGTTTATTACTACATTACACCAGCAACACATTCTTCAATAATTTCTATGCATTCGGTCATTCATATATGAATAGCTCGGTCACTTAACATAGACGATCACAACAAATCGTAGGTAAAGACATACAATTATGCTGTTTTGTTGACAAGCAGCTTTTTATTTGTTGTTTTTTTGCCATCAGTTACGAACTGCTCTCAGTACCAGAAAGTAAAGGAAAACCCGGTAAAGTCGGCGACACATATAGACAAAACAAAAATTAAATTTAGAATTAACAAGAAGAATTTTGTAATACAACATTAGAGAAAATTACCATCCGGGTAAGCTGTTATATAAATAATCATTCTATTTAAATAATTTTAATTCACGAAATTTAACCAATCAAGGTAGGCTAGTCGAGCACGTACGGTAAGCCCAAGGTAAAAATATTACCGTTACTAGTTCACGTTATCCAATCACGGATCCCGGTAAACTTGAACCTCGTAGGTTTTATCAAACTGTGAAACCACCAGTTGGCCTGGTGGTTCACCACGTCCAATACGGGAGGGTTGGGTGGCCGCATTTCTAAGAGCGCGAGTACCAGTAATAACAGAAATGCGAGTACGCGCGGGATTAGCGATTAATCAGTTATTTCGTGTATGATAAAAAATAGTGTTTTGGGCTTTTCACTCGCGTGTTTCGACCGCCCAGTGTTTTATATTCATAATTCATAAAAATTTAGTTGTTAGTTTTTTTTGTTATACTAAAACTAATTCTATTCTTAAAGTTAAAAAACAAAAAAAAGGAAAGTAAAAAAGAAAGGAAAACATGGAAAAAAGGAAAATTTAAATATAAAATAAAGGGAAGTTGTGAAAAGCTTTGAAAAATTTAAGAAAAGAAAGATCAAAAAAAAGCGAGTTTGTGTGCTAAACCGTGGAAAAAAAATAACAGTGAACGCAATTGAGTGTTTCGTGAATTGGCAATCTGATTGCACATATGTGACATTTCGGTGAAACAAAAAAAAAATATATATTTTTACTGTAAAAATATACAGTTGTCCCTCTTCACCACAGAGCTCTGGAGGTCAGGTGAGTGCTTTGTTTTATATGTATCGAAATTTTATTTTTCACCATATTGCGTTATAGTTGTGCCTACATATTCCGCTGACCCGCGATTGTGAATTTTTTTTTGATCGTTCTCTTTTCTTAAATGAGCAGTAAGACGGTATTATATATTGTATTCGTGGTTGAGCATATTTGTATATATATATATAAAAAAAGGGGACAAAATCGAAACGTATCTTAGTGAAGAAATTTTCCAATTTTCCGACGTATTGTACGAATTAGTTGGTTGCCTAATACACCTCCCCAGGATTGAGTACCCGTGGATAACGGATGGGCAAGCATGTGCAACCACAACCAAAGTGCCGTTACAAAAAATGGCATGCGTTTCATTAATGAAAATATAAAACATAAATAAGTGGGTTTTTTACGCCATTTATAAACACACTTCGTACATCATTTTCAAAATGACCTATGATATGCATTACTAAGCCAGCTTTTTTATTTTATTTTCATTACAAATTTTAAGTCAGTTTAAAAATGAAGTAAAGACGCTGGTTTTAAGTTCCCAAAAAACACCATTTATAAGTCAGCCATTTTCAATTCAGGGAGCCTGATTCTCATGGTTCTGAAGACCATTAATTACGATACGCAACACAATTTAAAAATTTTGAGCCAAAATATGCGGTGTAAACTTCTTACTTTATGAACTTTTTATGAACTTTGATTATAAACTTTTTCTGTTATCAGCTTTCAACTCAATCAATTTAAATTTCAACGACTCAACTGACTGCTTTTTTAACAACCACTCAAATCTAAAATTTTCGAGTTTATATGTAGATAATTAGCTGAGTTACCCGGCGTTGCACGGGATGTATATAATTCAAATACCTTGATTGTTAAGCAAGAATTCTCTCTTTACATCGCTGTAGTTGCAATCACATATGAAAAGAAAATTATAAGTATAGCTGAATTCAGTAACGGGTGCCTCCGTCAATGCATCCAGGCGAACTTTTGTAATGATCTTATTGGACTTCCTGTTTGTGAGGATAATTAATTAATTTTGGTTTGGTATTTGTTACCAATTGCCAAATAATTATACTCCATTTTTACAAACCATCAATCAGATCAAAGTGAATAATAAATATAAAGATATTTTAGTTAATAATTTGTATTATAAAGCCTTCTGATAAACAGTATTTTTGGTTTTACCATTTAGTGTGTAAATAAATAAATTTCTTGGCGTTCCTACTCTGGAACAAGCAACATACAGTTGGCCATGTGAAAAGCATGAATTTTCCAAAATAACACCAGCTATTTTCAATGATTGCCCCTGGGCTTTGTTGATTATCATTGCAAAAGCAAGACGTAATGGGAATTGTAGTCGCTTGAATTCAAACGGCAAATCGGTGGGAATCATAGGAATGCGCGGAATTACCACATCTTCTCCTTAACTTTTACCGGTAATAATCGTTGCTTCAATCACATTCGGGATCAATTTTTTCACACAAAGCCGTGTTCCGTTGCACAATTTCGGTGGATCTAAATTTCGGAGCAGTATTATTGGTGAGCCCTCTTTTAAAAATAGGATCGCACAGCCAATCATGATTTTTGAAGTTATTTGGCAGATTTGGGAATACTTTCATTACCACGTCCTGCATTGATGGCAACATTTGACAAAAATTAGGCGGGAACGATATCTCACATGTTACAGGGTCCTTTGGCAATTTCCCGTTACGTATGTTCAAAAGCTGCCTGGCAAATGTTTTAGCTGTACCATCGTGATGTAAATTCGCACGCATGTTTGTAGATAGTGTGATTTTCGTAACGTGTTTCCATAGATGAGACGCCTTCAGGCAAGCATTAAGTTCATCAGCGGGTGTCGATCGTGGAACGACTGGCAAAGTTTGACGAAAATCACCTACTAGTAGTGTTAAAGTTCCTCCCATTGGTCGGTTATTTTATTGCAAATCGCGCAAAGTGTATGAAACTACTATTTTTATTAAAAGCCGCCGGTTGCAATAGTGGATTAAAATAGATTGTTAATTATTTCTGAAGTTATGTGGAAATTAGAATGTACTATGGTACATTTCAAAACAGGATATGATAAATAGGATATCACTAAACAGTACATTTCAAACCAGTAAAAATGGATTATTAGTATGGATAATATAAGTGTTCAGAGATTTGTCTTCAGTTAAAGTGATGAAAGATTGTCTTAAATTTAAATTAATAAAATTAATTTGAATAATTAAATCAATTGTAGAGGTATGATTTGTGTACAACAATCGCACGCTAGATATCCTTTTTGGTGTCTAAATTTGCGGCTAAGGCGCTATTTCGGAACATTTAAATAATTGTATCTATACATGTAAAAATGAATTCTTGATTCAAGGCAGACTTCCGGATTGGAGCATGTCACTAATTTCGTATAACCTCTTTCCTAAAGTCATTCCCGTCAAAAAATCTTAAAAAAATTTAAATTTAAGAAAAAATTTGTACCACGGCCCCTAGACCCCGGGGTCCAGCCCCTTCAAAAGTATCGTGGACTAGGTTCGGAACATCTAACATATACATGGTAAAAATTTCATGGCGATCGGTAAAGCGGCTAAGGCATTATTTCAGAACAATCAAATAATTGTATCATTACATATAAAAATGAATTTTTGATCCAGGTGCGGACCCCCCGAATTCGAACATGTCTCTTATTTCATATAACCCCTTTCCAAAACTCATTCTCGTAAAGAAAATAAAATTTTGAAAAAAAATGTACCATGGCCCCTAGACCCCGGGGTCCAGCTCCTTCCAAAATATCGTAAGATTAGTCCTGAACATGCAACATTTGCATGGTAAACATTTCATGGCGATCGGTTGAGCGACTGAGAAGCCATTTTGGAATAATCAAATATTTGTATCTATACATGTAAAAATTAATTGTTGATCCAGGGTTGGGCCCCTCGGATTCAAAAATGTCACTAATTTCATATAACCAGCCCCATAAACTCATTTTCGTAGAAACCTTTAAAGAAAATTAAACTCTTCGAAAAAATTTGTACCACAGCTCCTTGACCCTGGGGTCCAGCACCTTCCAAAATATCGTAAGATTGGTCCTGAACGTGCAACATTTGCATATTTAACATTTCATGGCGATCGGTTGAGCGACTGAGAAGTCATTTTGGAATAATCAAATATTTGTACCTATACATGTAAAAATTAATTTTTGATCCAGGGCTGGGCCCCTCGGATTCGAACATGTCAGTAATTTCATACAACCAGCCTCATAAACTCATTTTCGTGGCAAAATTTAAAAAAAATTATAATTTTCGAAAAAATCTGTACCGCAGCTCCTAAACCCCGGGTTCCAGCCCCTTCCAAAATATCGTAAGGTTAGTTCTGGATATGCAACTTGTACATGGTAAAAATTTCATGGCGATCGGTTGAGCGGCTGAAAAGTCATTTTGGAATAATAAAATATTTGTATTTATAAATGTAAAAATTAATTTTTGATCCAGGGCTGGGCCCCTCGGATTCAAAAATGTCAGTAATTTCATATAACCAGCCCCATAAACTCAATTTCGTGGAAAAATTTAAAGAAAATTAAAACTTTCGAAAAAATTTGTGCTGCAGCCCATAAACTCCGGGGTCCAGCACCTCCCAAAATATCGTAAGGTTGATTCTGGATATGCAACTTGCACATGGTAAAAATTTCATGGCGATCGGTTGAGCGACTGAAAAGTCATTTTGGAATAATCAAATATTTGTATTTATAAATACAAAAAATAATTTTTGATCCAAGGGTGGACCCTTGGACTCAAAAATGTCAGTAATTTCATATAACCAGCCCCATAAACTCATTTTCGTGGAAAAATTTAAAGAAAATTAAAATTTTAGAAAAATTTGTACCACAGCTCTTTGACCCCGGGGTCCAGTACCTTCCAAAATATCGTAAGATTGGTCCTGAACGTGCAACATTTGCATGGTAAACATTTCATGGCGATCGGTTGAGCGAGTGAGAAGTCATTTTGGAATAATCAAATATTTGTATCTATACATGTAAAAATTAATTTTTGATCCAAGGCTGGGCCCCTCGGATTCGAACATGTCAGTAATTTCATACAACCAGCCCCATAAACTCATTTTCGTGGAAAAATTTAAAGAAAATTAAAATTTTCGAAAAAATTTGTACAGCAGCCCCTAGAATTGGGGGTCCAGCCCCTTCCAAAATATCGTAAGGTTGGTTCTGGATATGCAACTTGTACATGGTAAAAATTTCATGGCGATCGGTTGAGCGGCTGAAAAGTCATTTTGGAATAATCAAATATTTGTATTTATAAATGTAAAAATTAATTTTTGATCCAGGGCTGGGCCCCTTGTATTCGAACATGTCAGTAATTTCAAATAACCCGCCCCATAAACTCATTTTCATGGAAAAATTTAAAGAAAATTAAAATTTTCTAAAAAATTTGTACAGCAGCCCCTAGAATTCGGGGTCCAGCTCCTTCCAAAATGTCGTAAGGTTGGTTCTGGATATGCAACTTGTACATGGTAAAAATTTCATGGCGATCGGTTGAGCGGCTGAGACGCCCATTCGGAACAAACAAACAAACAAACAGGAATTCATTTTTATATACATATATAGATTACATTTTTTGCTCTCTGATAATCAGTTTTGGCTTCGTGAAGGCCTCGTTTTACGTAATTTTGATATATTTAATTTTCATTGGTTGAAATTTGAATCCCTTGATTTTTATTTGAATTTAACCGGGGCCTTAATTTAATATGAGACTATATTTCTTATTTATTTTTTATTGATAATGACATCTGTTATGTGTTTGTGTACTTTGGGATATTATAGATCTTTTTAGAATCTGCTTTATATTGATGTTTATTGATGTTATTGTACATATGTGGTTTAGATTAATTTTTGTCTTTATTTAAAAATATGGGCCTGACATTTTCTTTATTTGAATTTATACAAACCTAATTTTATAAGAATTAAATAAAAAGTGGCATTGGTTCGCTGCCAACATATGTCGCTGGGAGAATGGTCAATTGACCAACGTTGGTTGCATCTCTATTCGAAGCGATGGCATCGCGTCGATGCATGAAATTTAAACGTTCTGTTTCGATCTTGACATACATATCAAACTCTCATATCAACCATCTCCTGAAAATTGCGAATACAACAACAAAAACATTGAGCCAAATCGGTTCAGCCTTTCTCAACTGATGCGTTAGAAAAAAAAATTTAATTTTGTTCCGGTTTTTCCGAAAGTTTCCGACTTTCTCCTGGAAATTGAGAACACAGCAAAAAAGATTTAGCCAAATCAAACCACTCAACTGATGCGCGGGAAAAAAAACTCAATTGTCTTCGGGTTTTTCCAGAATTTTCCAAGTTTTCCACTGAGATTTTTCAATTTTTCTCTTCCAAAAGACCGTCTGGATCGAATACGTGCGAAATCTCGTACAAAAACATCATTTTTCGGTTTTCCGATTTTCCAAATTTTCCGCCTTTGTCGATGAATTTTCCCAAAATTTTCTTTCGTAAGAACCATTTCCTGGAAATTGAGAATACAGTAAAATAAAAGTGAGACAAGCCGTTCTCAACTATTGCGCTAGAAAAAAAAAATCAATTTTCTTCGAGTTTTTCCGGAAGTTTCCGAGTTTTCCACTACGATTTTCCAATTTTCTCTTCTAAAAGACCTTCTGGATCGAATACGTGCAAAATCTTGAACAAAACATCATTTTTCGATTTTCCGAATTTTCCTAAAAATCCACCAAATCCGCCGAGACGTTCTCAAGTGATGATCAGCAATACATGCGCCAGTTGATTTTTATTAATATAGATCTTTGCAATCTGTTCTGAGCCCGAAGCATACTCCCAAATCTTCCGCGGTTCGCTTTTCACGTCCTTACCTTACGCAGTACCATTCATTAAGAAGTATGTGATTCATGAACCGAGTGGTCATCACAACCTGGCAATAATGGTTACCTCCTGTATCCAAGTAGCTCTGCAAAGGATAACGCCAGAACGATAACGTTGAAGTCAAAAATAAGGACGTGGTAGTCGACAACAGCTGGATGTTCCATACTCCCTGCTGCATTTCAAAACAGACATAGTGTATTGAAATGTTGAGTACTGTAATTTTGTCACTTCCATCAAACCCGTTTGCAAGTACGTCGCGAAAGAAAGCAACATGGCCGGTAATGCAGCACCTGATGCCAACGATGAAGTTTCGCAATATAGGATGGGAAGATATGTCAGCAGTAATGAGGCAGTTTGGAGAATCCTTTCATTTTCTAAACACGAACGTCACTGTGGTCCATTTAGTTGTGCACTTGGAGAATGGACAACAAGTTTATTTCACGGCGGGGAGACCTGAACGACCACCCGCATCAACGCTAACAAGCTTCATCGCGAGATGCACAAGTGATACATTTACAAGAACACTGCTTTACTCGGAGATGCCGAGAAATTTCACATGGAACGAATCATTTAAAAAATTCCTACAACAAAAACACGAACAGACTGTTCCTGGATACGTGCGAGCGTATATATTCAACCGATGCATTGGGCGCATTTACATAGTTCATCCGAGCAATGACGAATGTTTTTACCTGCGTTTGTTCCTTGTTAATGTTCATGGGCTGACTTCATTTGAATTTCTACCAATGAATGGAGAGTTGTGCACAACACATTGAACGATGTATGCAATCGAAAATTTAAACGAGAACGGCCATACGATCGATATGATTTGAGTCAATCAGCACGAACAAAAGTTTAAATTTTGAATCAGCATCACAAAACCGCGTACGACGATTGATGATAGCAGTCGGCTACGGTGGAAAATTTTTCCTCGATGCACCTGGTGGGACTGGCAAAACGTTCCTAATGTCATTGATTTGGGCTTCACTTCGCGCTCTGAGTCAAATAGCGTTGGCCGTGTCGCATCATCTGGGACCGATGCCACATTATTAGAAGGACAGCTCTTTCTGCACTCAAACTTTCACTGAATTTGTAAACGATAATTGAATAGACGTACAACATTTCCAAAAAATCAGCATTGGCGAAAATACTATAGTAAAATTACATACAGAATTGCAAAATAATCATTTGGGATAAGAGTACAATGGCGCACAAACGACCATTGGAGCCATTTGATCGAGGTACGAAGATTCTGCTGGCCAGATCGCTTTACAAAATGAGGGTCGGCGGACGTGTTTTCCAAGCACGACATTAGAATTTCACGCAGAGACAAATTGAGATTATCGCTTCTGGCGAACCGGCCTCATCTCGTTTCCACCTAATTTTAGTAAATGCAGAGACTGTGATCTAAAGAAAAATTGATCACAAAAATGTTCCCGAATCTTGGTGCAAATTACAAAAACCATGTTTGGTTGAGCGAACAAGCCATTCTGGCAGTTAAAAATAAGGACGAACAGAAAAAAAAATAAAGTTAAAATTCGAGAAGTTATTTTAAAATCGTCAGTGATAAATTTGCAACCTGATTAGTAGACCAACTTTTTATCGATACAAAACCAAGCTGCCAGGAAGCCGAGAAATATTGTGAGTAAATGGCCCCTTTATTTTCTGCGATTAGAAGAGTCGTAAATATTGTATGGGTGCTATTAAAAATAATATTGTGACCGAAAAGCTTTTAATATCATTAAAATATTATTTTTAATCTAAAATAAAATAAAAATTCAAGGTTAAATCACTGGACAATTGCATTCTTTTAAGTCGATCAATTCCAGATGAAGTCGTCAATTATCCATCTGAACTCCTGAATTAATTCCATTTGCCAGGAATGCCGTCGCTCAATTTGCTGCTCAAGGTCGGTTCAGTGACAATCATGTTACTCAGCCAGAACCAACCAAAACTTTGCAATGGAAAAAGACTATAGCTGTTAAGAGGATGGTGAACAACGTGATTAAAGCAACGATAATCATAAGAAAGTATAAATTGGAGGATGTTCTGATTCCAAGAATAACATTGATCCCAACCGACTGATAATTGAATTAAAAAGTGTTCAGATTCCAAGTATTGGAAATGTGTGGAATAGACCTTGAAATGAAGTGTTTTCCCATGGGCTCAAGAGTCGATATTCCATCAGCGCTGTTCGATTTCCCTTCGGACAGAAAGGCAAAAAATATCATTCATCACCAATCACTGTAATGAACGGATTATCAATTGACTGCTGAGGTCGAACGATATGACAGTTTTTGATTCCTTTCCGAAGAGTTATTTAAAGTCACTGGATTATGCTGATAAACCATCAGTGACAATAGACGCATTGCGGATTAATTACAGTTATTAATTTAAAAAAATTATAAAGTAAATAGCCAAATGTGGCAAATGCGCTTATATTTCACATGTTTTTTGGCAATCCTAAATCAAAACTGCGTGTGAAATACGTCCCAAAAAACAATCTCAAATTTGTTGCATGCAAATCCCATATTTGTTCCACAGAAATCTCAAAAAATATAAGGATTGATTTAAAATAAAAATAAATGATAGATTTTGAGCACTTTATTTCTAAAAATTTTATTGGAAAGAATGTCTTTATTATTGTTGGTGTTTCCTTATATGTTGGAAATATAAATAACGGATCAAACCACAAAACGTTTCTATTAGAGTATCATAGAAAATCATACCACTAAACTTTAGGGTGTCACACTAACCGATTCAGATTTGATATATCGGTTATTAGGTCTCTGGCAACACTAATGTCATTCTTTCTTTGAGAAAAACTCAGTATACTGGTCCAGCAATTGCAGACCCGTGACCATCCACATCGATATCGATTTGCTGTGTGGGCCTGCGACAAACCCGAAATGTATGAGGATTTTGCTCAAAAACTCATCTTTTCCTATGGATTTTTATATGTGGGGTGCCGTGAAGGACAAATGTTATATATATACAGACAATCCACAAACAATTGAGCATTTGAAAGCCAATATTGAAGCTACGATTGCTGAAATAAATCCGCACACAATTCAAAATGTGCTCAGAAATTGCACCGAACGAATGGAGTACGCCATCGGGTAATCTGGTCTTTGACAAAGGGGTTGGTGCAACAAATTTGAACTAACAAATTTGTTCAACAAATCTCAAACAAATTGACGTTTGGGTAGGTTTTGTAGAATGCTATCACGAGCGTTCTCTTCACGAGGGAGACGAATCGAACGATTACTGCGGTCGGCGATATAGATAACGGGTCTTTTACAAAGGGGTTGTTGCAACAAATTTAATCGAAATTTGTTGCAACAACCCCTTTGCAAAAGACCCGTTATTTATTTCGCCGACCCTTGGAAACGTTCGATTCGTTTGTCTCGTTAAGGGGACGTATCACGAGCGTTCTAGAAAACCTACCCACATGTCAATCTTTTGAAGTTTGTTGAACATATTTGTTAATTGAAACTTGTTGCAAAAACCTATTGATTTTGAATCTTTTATTGCATGCAACAAATTTGGGACTTTTTTTGGGACATATTTCACTTGGGTAACCAAAACCATTTATAACAAAATTTGCAGAATATTTTTCTTAATAATAAAAATGTTGTAACCTTGGTGAGTTGTTGTGTGCATGGCCACGATGGTGTCTGCGCGTTTAGGTAACGAAGGGTAGACTCCAGAGTTTTGGGGCTCCGTACAAATATTTGAGGGGTTGTGAAGGGTTGCGACCACACTCAACAAGGTTTCTGAGTTGGCAAAATTAGACCTGGGCCCCGGGTCTAAAATTTCAATTTTTGACACGTCCGATACAGAATTCAGCACCTGATGAATTCTTGTTAGATATGATTGCAACTATATAGTGACGTCGAGAAATTGCCTGCAAATATCCATAGTTCAAATAATTTTAATTTCTCCCTTGCAACGCCGGGTAATTCAGCTAGTAATATCGATACACTCCGATTAAAAAAAAAAATCTTTGAAAAGACACAAACAACCAAATTTCACCATCAATATGGCGCATCACAACTAAATAAAAATGCACATTACGCTACATGTCGCGTACCTATTCTAAAAACAACCAAATATTTCAATTGCACAACAGATTTATCCCTGAACAGTTTGACTTTTAGACGGTGATAAATTCGCTTTAAAGGTTCCACCCTCATTTAAAATAAAAACAAACTCAACATAATAAAAATGTCACACACAATTAATTACAAGCAGTTTCTTGGATAACACAAAATTATCGGAATTCACTTGAACTGTATGCGCGATGTCAAAGATGATTTTTATAATAATAAAACGAAATCAAATCACTTAGGACAACTTATCTTGTTTTGGTATTTCTAAGATAAGCATAACGACAACGACGACGACGACAAATAACATACTTAAGGCGAAAAAAAGGTGTTTATATTGAACAGGCAGACGACCATCAGAAATTTAAATAGAAGACGAAAAAACATTAAAAAGAAGATTATTTATTTGGAATTTTTGTCTTTCTTCAATTTGCTCGGTTATACAAGAAGAAAAAGCGACCGGATGGTACGACAACAATAGATAGAGAGACAACTCTTTTTTTGAGTGGTGTAGCTGATGTTATGTTTTTGATTATCGTGGATATGTGGTGAGTTTCTGTGATCTATAAATATCGAAAGATTCAACTTAGAAGGTATCAGTCGAATTAGAGTTTTCTAACTAATCGGACCGATTTAGTAAAGAACAAAAAAAAAACTTAAAATGAAATTCATTGTAAGTGTGATAAGAGTTTTTACATATCAGTGTATTAAGTGAGTGTTGTGAAATTATATAAGTGATAACAAATTTTTTTATTACAAATTCGCAGATTGTTGCGTTAGCAATTGTCGCAGTTGTAGCAGCTGTTGACCAGCCTAAACCAATTGCAATTGTCCGCAGTGAATCAAACATAAACCCGGACGGTTCATATAATTACGCATATGAAACGGAAAATGGTATCCAAGGACAAGAACAAGGTGCCTTAAAAAATGTTGGAACTGAAGAAGAAGCTCAAGTTGCACAAGGCTCATACTCGTACACCGCACCAGATGGTCAAGTAATCAGTATACAATATATTAGTGATGAAAACGGTTTCCAACCACAAGGTGACAGTCTCCCAACACCACCACCAATCCCACCACTAATTCAACGGGCTCTCGAATATTTGGCTACACTTCCACCACCAAAAGATAATAAATAATTTTAAGCTCGTGTTATCATAAAATAATTTTTAAATTTATATTAAGTATAATTTCAATTTACAACAAAAAAAAAATCATTTGTGAGATTTACAACCAAAAATTTCTGTACCTCAATATTGAGAGACGTCGTACCGCATTTCACACTTAACATACAAATCAAAAATGTAAATAAAAATTTTGTAAGAGACGTAATCAAATCGTATATTTTTCTTATTATTTCACTTTTAATTTCTTCATTCATTTTTTTTTTCTCTGATCATAAGATTTGCATATAGGTGTGATAAATTCAACATACATTATATACTCTTGACCATGAACCAGAATTTGTTAATTAAATTGTTAAATAATCATCGATTGTAGATGTATACGCTTTAAGCTTCGATGCAAACCATCAAAAGTAAAAGTGATGGTCGCTTGTAGAAACCGTCGCGGTGTACATTAGTACAGTGTTTTTAACGAATAAATTTGCATATCAAACAAAAATTTGCGTATACAAAGCTCGAATAAATTATCACACGGAAATGGAGATGCGCATCTTTAAGAATCTACATAAATTTGTGATTTAGTACTGCAAGTGTAATTTATATGGGGTTTTGGTGTTTGAAGGCTCCAAAGATTAACGCCAGCCTATTATTTATACGAACATAATTAGCTGGAATGCAAAATAAATTGGCTTAGAACTAGTTTTATAAATTTGGTGAGTTATTGTGGTCTTCAAGCTTTATTGTCGATGTTCTTTACAGAATGAACAAAGAAAACATAAATTATTGAATGCTATCAATGCTATCATTAATTAAAATCGTTTGTCTGAACCTTATAAATATTGTTAAAAGTGCAAAAAAATATTTAAAGTCTTTTTCTTATATTAACTACCACTAATGGACCAAAAGTTCTTTGTGCTGTTGCGTTTCGACTTGATTCTTTTAATTCCCAATTTGTTCTACCGTTTCACAAAATTTTTCTGACACATCATTTCGAGCAATTAAAATAATAACAAATTTGGAAAAATTTACAAATTTGTCAATCAGATTAGGAATTTACTTAATTATTTTATACTGTCAACAAAAATGTCAACAGTATATAGAGACGTGACGGATGACGTATATTGTATGCAACATACTGTATAACTTGGTATTTTTGAATTATTTCTGGTTTAATGGTATGGCTGAGACCGCTTCATTTGCTGATGACAGATGCTCGCACACAATGCCCGTCTTGAAATGTGCCAGATATTTCAATTATATCGTGAGAGAATCGGCAAATCGAGGGCTGTAAACCCAACAACGCCATCATCGCGATCGTGTTCACCTCGATCACTCGTCCCAGTTTCCATTTTAGAGGTGGCTAATTTTCATCTTTTAGGACTACTACTCTACAAGAGCAAGATTTGCGCTGGAGAGAACGAAAATATTCCGTTGACCAGCAGTTCTAAAATATTTTGTGATAATTCTTAATTTGCTTTCCAAGGGTCGTTAAGGCTGTTTGTAAGTGGTCCTATCTTTTGAGGGCTTAGGACAGCCTATATTTGTTTGGTCAACATGATTAGTTGACATTTAACCAGTTTCAGTCCTGCGTCATGAAGCCCACCAAAGTGAGGGGTGAATAGCGGCATGAATCTCTAGTCTGTCTTTGTTGTCTTCACACATCGGTTGTATGTCATTTCTTGGCTGTTGAGATGTGAGCAATGCCTAAAATTCGCGCATCTCTGAGTTGGCTGCCACAGAAACTGCCGAGTCGTAAATTGGCTAGGAAAAATTTGTATAACAGCTTAAAAATGCTTTATGTGATTTTCATCCAAAAACAATGTAAGCGAAAGGAGTTATGATTGTATTACGTTGAACTGTGCGTTTTCTGAGGCGACGTATAGAACTGAAAAACATTCCCTTTGGACCACTCTGGTGATGGCAATAAGTGCGTGGTCTAATTGTTCTAATATATGCAATAACTCGTCGCAGTTTTCAGAGATCGGTGTACAACTTTATATCGATTAAATATTAGTGGGTAGTTTATAAGACTGCGAATTTTATTGGTTTCCTCATTTCATACGGTTCTATTATCGGAAACACAGGTTTCCGAACCAACAATTTTAAGGGAACCACTCCTCGGAAAATCGAATTAGCGGTATTATGCTCAGTGGGTTCGTCCAGCCAGTTTTCCCTTCTTGATTGTTCTTGTAAAACGGCCATACGATTCGCAAAACATGTTTTCCAGTTAATGGATGGGTAGGATTCTATCTAGTGGAGATTAATGGTTGATTCTGATATGCATGCAACAGGTCTCATCAACATTAAAACTTATGACTCTGCATTCTTCAACAAATTTTCCCTCTGAATAACCAAGTTGCGACGAACTTGATAAAAATAGAAATTTTACGATTGAACGCCCTTCATGGTCTCGCGTAGTAAATTTAATTCTTCTAAAAAAAGATCCCTCCGACGATAGTATGGCAGGAATGTAAGAGATTCCTCCCAATTTGTTCGGTCAAAATCGCTGACTTTTAGATCGCAAAATGACAAGAATAGTATATGGTTTTGGAGATTTCGATGCATTGCCAGAAACTAGTCAGCCTAATTCAGTGATCTACCAGATACGGAAAAACGGTCTGCTAGTTGATTTTAACTCATCATTTGACATCATGTTCAAATTCTGCTGTCTGTAGATTTCTGCGCCAAATAAGTGAATCAATAAATTTAGGCTTAACAAATATTGGATCGTCTAGATTTATGTTTTACTGGATTTCCCTTGAATCGATATTATTAGCCAATGTCAGTGGCTGGTTGCTCTTGATCTTGGGTAGTACTTGAAAATAAAAAGTTGTGGTTGAACTAATCGGGTTTGATATTACAGTCATTGTGGAAGTGAAAAACAGTGAAATATTGTTAGATTCTATTCTGCGAATATGGCTTGCACTTTTTCAAATAGGTAAACGATCTTCGAATTTAGGATAATGCATTTAATATTGCAACAATGTTGGTTTGCTGATTGCTATCTTTGTTCACTGAAGTATTTGGAACCCTTCCCGAAATAATTGTAGCATAAATTTTTGCTATTTGAAATTTTGACGTTGGTCATTTGGCATATGTATAGGAAATTACTACTTCACAGAATCATTTGTTGCGATGCTACGACCGGACGGTTAGTGCAAGATGGAAGGTTAACCACAATTGAGGACTGGCTTTAATGGTGTTGAACCTATTTGAGTCAACTTTGGTTCTTTATGTTTGCGATTCCCTGGCCCTGCATGCACCGGTTTGTCGAAGGGCCGGAATTATTACATTTAGTGAGCGTAGATGAGATCAAAAATAATCAAGTGGCCCTAGCAGCTTGTGAGAGTCAGACTTTGCCATAGGTTCATAGGTACATGATGCTTGAAAATAAAGTTTGGCTTATCGAATCTATCCTTCAGAATTTTTCGTGCGAGTTCATAATTTGCGAGTTCATTATTGTACTCAAACTTAGTATGTCCACTTAGTTACAGGGTTTTATATCAGCGGACTGCCTTACGTCACAGTTCCTTGATCTCCTCCAATTTCCTTCTCATGTTCAAAAACAATCGAGATATACAGCAACTTGGTTTCCATTACCTCTTGTAAGGTGGTAGCATTCTCTTGTGTAAATTTTGCAATCCCACTAAACGTATAGCGTATTCTAGTTGTAAAAGAGCTAAGAGCTCTCACGATGGAAGGTGGTTTGAATTTCAGAAAATGGGCTTCAAATCCTTTGGAATTTTTGGAACATATTCCAAGCGAGTTACATCATACGGACAACGTACAAATCAGATTAAATGTTATCGTAAATATCTTAGAGAACCTGAATAAACCCCATCCCCCCTCCGCCCCCGTATCTGTCAAAATCACCAAATCTGTCACCATCACGGCCAAATTTATGATGTAAAAGGCATGGGCCATTCGAATAGAGTATAAGATGATTGACTGCTAGTTACACTTAACGCTACCCGCGGCGAGTTGCAGCAATCGGGACGGAGGATACCATCGACTGGTAGAATACCGTCGAGTCCAATTAAGAGACGTAGCACTGCTGTCACAATTAAGGTAAGTGAAGACTGTTATCAATGATTAGGTTTGTGCAGAAAAACTTACATCACACCAAGACTGCTTCGGTGCACTGAGAAAAATGTGCATTGGCTTAAACCCCATAAATTATAGATTACAGAGATATTGGAGGTTATCCTATGTTTGAAGTTATTTTGGCAAGTCAAAATAAAAATATCTGTAATTTGGCTATAGTTTATAGGTTAGTTTTCCTATTATATTGCATTACTCAAATCAATTTTTGTTTTGGATAGGAACTAGACCGTTTAGGTGCAGCTCCTAGACAATATTGGAATTCACCCAGGAAACCTCAAGTCATAATATTTTTTTTATCAAATCACATTTCAGTTATACATAAGTCACTTCGTGACTCAGTCACACATATCGGCCACATAGCGATAATTCTTCTGATCACTTAGCCATAAAGGACCATATATCGGGTTGTCAAATGACTTCATGTCATATGGAACCATATATTGAATGCTACTATGTCTAATAAAAAAAAAACGTATTTTTTTCTATATTGGTCATTCAACGATCATAAAACGGTTTGTATAGCTTATATATAGCACATATAAAACTCATAACTATTGAAGCATATAAGAGTCCAAAGCAGATTCTATAGTGACCGACTAAATATTTATCATCAAATTTGATAGCAGTATAAAGTATATACGGGACTAAAACGCAACGCCATATTCTATTCGTGAACGAAATTTTGCGTATTAACTACCAGAAAAATATACATAATTACATAAATGATAATAAATAAAAATATTAGTTATGGACAAAAGAAATAAAAATTACTTGATTAATAAAAAAATTAATAATAAGAGAAATTATCGAAGACGTTTGCGGAAACTAACATCACAAAAATGTTCAACATTTTGTAAGCAAGCGGAATCTACTTTTAAAATTGATTTGATTGAGCAGAGCTTGGAAAACAAATATCAGTCTATTGCTAAACCTTCTACAATAGATTTGAGTCCTTTAAATGATCAAGTATTTCAAAAAATCGAATGTCCAGAAGTCGAATATATGAATAGTTATACCAATACTGAAACATGTTCAATAAAAGAATCTGCAAATGGAGAGGCTATTTGCAGCGATGGTGTTGAATATTTTAGTCCAGATGATACTATTTCCGCCAACGACCACCTAGTTAGTGGTAGTAATAAAAGAGAAAATGAAGTTTCGGAGCCAGAAATCGATTTACCATTCAATGAATTTATTAAATCATGGACAACCCACTATAACATCAGCCAAGCTGCCTTAAAACCATTAATTAGGAATATTAATAAATGTTTTGGAGCCAACCTACAGAACGATCCCAGATCAATCATGATGACACCACGGCAAACTTCCACAACCTTTATAAAAATAGAAGGTGGTGAGTATTGGCATCAGGGACTTGAATTTTGTTTAAGGACATACTTCGCAAATCTTAAGGAAACAAATTCTATATCTTTAAACATCAACATAGACGGTTTGCCTATTTTTAGAAGTTCTAAAGCGGAATTTTGGCCTATACTGTTTAACATTTTTGAAATCGAAGAATTTCAACCAATGGTAATCGGAGTATTTTACGGAAGCAGCAAGCCAAAAAAAGTAGAAGAATTTCTTGAGCCATTTGTCGATGAAATAGTGCCCATTCTTGAAAACGGGATTGCAATTAATAACTTCATACTTAAAGTGAAGATACGGTGCTTTATATGTGACACTCCGGCGCGCTCATTTATAAAAGGGACGGCATACTTTAATGCAAAGCACGGATGCCAGAAATGCACTACTATAGGAGAATTTTCGCATATTTCTAATACAACTATTTTCCACGATCAAAATGCTCCATGTAGAACAAACGATGGATTTAGATCAAGAATATATGGATTGCATCACAACAATTATAAAATAAAAATACCTGATGGCCCAATTATTCGAACAAAACTGGAACCAATTGTATCGCCATTATTACGAATTCAATCGTTAGATATGATTCAAGATATTATCGTTGGAGACCCTTTGCACCTTTTACATCTGGGGATTGTAAAACGGTATCTAGTTGGTTTCAAAGATGGCAGCTTAGGATATGGCACAAAATGGGACTCCAGAATCATAAAAACTATTAATGAAAATCTATTAAAAATTACATTGCCGCAAGAAATACATCGAAAAGTTAGAGGAACAGATGTTCTTGCCTTTTGGAAAGGGAGCGAATTCGCTTCTTTTCTTAATTATATAGGCATTGTGGTTTTAAAAGATCGTTTGCCTGCAGATGATTACTATAATTTTCTTGTACTATTCTGTGCAACAACCATTTTCTCGACTAATTATTATCAACAGTATTGGGCATTAGCAAGATCATTATCAGAGCATTTTGTAGAAAATTATGCTTTCTTGTATCCAGAACATTTAACATCAAATCCACATAACTTCTGCCATTTAGCTGATGAGATTGAACGCTTTGGACCATTGACTACCATTTCGACGTATCCCTTTGAAAATATGTTGTACCATCTTAAAAAGAAAATTAAGAACGGACGGTTACCACTAGTTCAACTAGCGAATAGACTGGCCGAAATAACTAAAAATGTAGTTCCAGGAATATCTAGGAAAAACTATCCTTTCCTTAAATTTCCAATAAAAACAGAAGAAGCAAACAATACCAAGTATCTATGTATTGAACTGAAACATAATTTTACTTTAAGAAATAATTTTGAAGACAGATGGTTCTTAAACGTTAACAGAGAAATTATTGCAATGGAATATGGAATTAAGAAAAACGGAGAACATTTTATTTACGGGCATAAGATAAAATACCGTGACGACTTTTTTTTAGATCCTATAGAGTCATCAAATATAAATGTATTTTATACCACAAATTCAAATGAATTTAATTGTAGTTATTTGTACCCAGTCAAAGACATATTTTGTAAGCTGGTGGCTATAAATCAAAACAATAGCCATGTCGTCTTTATACCGCTACAGCATACTTTGAACTGAAATTTTTATATTCAAATAAAAACAAATATTTGTAAATATTATTTGAATTATCTTTGTAAGCAATTAAATAAAACAAAAACACAATCATATTATTTATTGAAATTATATTTATTGTATTTTATTTATTCAAACCATATAGTCTTTTAATTCAAATTTCTAAATATTCGTAAGAAAACAGCTTTCTTGATAATTTAAGTTTCGTACGGTGGAAGTGGTGATGAAGGCGTTGGCGATTCCGTATTGACGAAACTAAGCCCAGGAATTTCACTCTCCAAACCTGTTGGCGTCCTGACAAAAAAAACATAAATATTGTTAAAATGTTTATAATTTGTAGTCGATAAATCAAACATCTTACATCTCAGAGGGACACGTGATAAAAATGGTATTACCCCTTGAAAACATATCTCCTGATCTATATATAAGAAAAAATGTAAAATTAGTCGCCATTGCTGATTTCTTTCCCTCATCTAGTAATTAATTACTCAATTCCGTCTACTATCATAGTGGTAGTAGTCCCTCGTGTTCGTTGCGTTGATCGTCGAAGCAGTTTAGAGTTCAATCTAGCTGTTGAGTTCCGTAGCTGCTTTTTTAAAAAATCGTGACATTGCGATACGGAAAAAGTTGGATCTGCTGCCAAAACAACATCGCAAAACAGTTTAATAATATTGTGATTATTTTCAAATTTGTTTTTTACAAGTTGACGTCCAATTCCAGTCCAAGAACAATCGGCAAGTAGCGAACGCTTGAACATTCGATCCAATACATCGTAGCATACAGTACGTCCATTACCGTTACATTGGCCATTGAAACATTTGAATCTATTAAACTAGAACACGAGCAAAAGAGAAGAAAATTTTTTCAATATATGCCCATACACAAACGCATATTCTACAATATGTCGATCTACATAGACTTAATCTAAAATGCTTACCAAAATTTTGTAATAGTTGGAGTCATTCAGATCGTTCTCGAATTTTTCTAGACTGGATATCGAATCTAAAACTGAAAAGCCTGGTAGATCAGTTGGTGTACCCCACTCTTCATTGGCAGATTGCACAATGATAGGCACGTCCTTCGCTAAAGTAAATTGCTCCAACGCAATCTGTATTTTCACAGATTCTTCCAATAATGGCCTAAAACAGTATTTAAAAATAAATTATAGAATAATATTATTGAAAATAGCTTATCCAATTTATACTTTGCAGCGTCTGTCATTAAACATGGTATTGCTGTTAATTTAGATTCCATTGAAGATATTCTCAACTCCATTGCTGACAATCTTTTCGAGAAGTCATCTCTAAACGAAATTACTGTATCTAAAATAGTTTTCAGCATATTAGTGCTTGTCATATCGGTTGGAGCAATAGTACAATCATTGTTCGGAAACAATTCATTTGTATTTTCTACTAAATCCCGCGCTTGTGTGGTTTTTGATGAGTCAATTGAATTACTTGTGTGCATAGTTGTATTTTTTTTTAACGGCTTGCGTTGCGATTTGCTTAACAGTTTGGACTTCATTTCAATGTTTGGTGATGAAGCAGATCCTAAAATTTTAAAAGCCATAGAATTTGTTAAATTTTCAAATGAAATTTTCAATTGGTTATATATATATATATATATACCATTAATTTTTCTGAGCTGTGATTTAAATGTTCCGGTTGTTAATCCAGAATATCTCATTCGGTCGATTATCCTTTTTTTTTTAATTACAGGACCCACATCTTCTTCCGTTTCCGAAATTTGCATCATTTGTTCTTGCGTTTCGTTTGCCACCTTCCAATCTAAATTTGTCCGTTTTATTTTGCACTTCATAATCTAAAATTGAAAATTGTTTTAAATATTTACAAGAGCATTTCAAATGCTGTAGATTACCTTCCAAGTTGGTTGCGGAGTGCTTTCCGGTTGTTTTAGTAATTCATTAATTTTTTCCGGTGGCCAATATAACGCATCTATGCCATCTGATTTGGCAGCGATCCCATCCGCACAGCCGTTTATAAAGTCAGTAAAACCATTTTCGACAACCCAGTTGGATGGAACAATCGTAAGATATGGTTTTTTGTTTTCAACTGTTTGTACAACAGCATATGCCATTATTGCTAATATAATAAATAAAATAATAAAATTACCAACACTATTAACTAACACTATTTATTAACACTATTAATTAACACTGTTATTATTTAACATACATATGTACCTAACGCTGTCGAACGAAGCAAAGAACTAACTAGCTTTTATGACTTATTGTCTACACTATACTGCACGAATTGCATCGAAAATAATTTTTATTGTTGATCGGAAAATTACGGTAAAATTATTAGTCATTTAATGATCAGTTAAGTACTTTAAAACAGTTTTATCTTTTAGTCCAGTCATATTTTAGTAATATAAATGCTTTATAATGAACACATAAAATCAGTCTATTTTCTTTTAGTATTAATAGTAACAAATTATGTATTGTACATACATATATGTATCCATATACGAATATTGAAGTATTAGTATGTTTTATTTCAGATATATTTTTCTCTATGATTTAAAATATTTTGGTATAACGAAATTAGCGAAATATTTTATGATTTTATGATCAGTTATTATTAATTGACTTCAATATTTTGGTATTATAATTTAATTAATACCTATAATCCACTTTGGTTAATCATGAGCGGATATAGACAAGATGACAAAAACGCAGCGCAATATTGAAAATTTATATAGATCGATGGAATCGAGTTCGAATCCCAGCGAGAGGTACCCAATAAAATATTTAAGGTAAGTATGAAAAAGTTTACATATAGAAATAAATGAATGAATATTAAAAAATTGTAGTAAGTAAATAACTCACTCGGACACACAATTAAAAAAATTGAAATGTTGTGTTTAAAGTTCAGAACTAGATTTAATCAAAATTGCTTAAAAATTTTTGTTAATATTTTTAAATCACATATATAATACCAAAGTCATAAAACAATATTATTATGATATGTCATATAATGATCATTAATTAAGTCACAATGAAGCAAAAGCAGTAGTCATATTATAAGCCAAATGGTAGTCATATTATCAGCCAAATGATAGTCATATAATTATCTTGTACTGGTCATATAAGTTTGTTTTATGGTTGCAAATCATTTAATAAAACCTTTCTAGATTTATCTTGACTCTTATATGATCACTTTAAGCTGCATAATATGAGCCTTTTTGATCATACAAACACCATAATTTGGTAAATTATGATGTTTGTATGATTTTGTTTAATGACTGGTCATACAAGAAAATCGTAGAGAATGGTATTTGATCGAATTAAGTACTAATTATATGATTTCTGGTTACTTGGGAAGCGAGTTAATATATTTTGGTGTGACTGCCACAAGCATTATACACATTGAAATAATGTAATTTTTACTACTCATTTGCGATTGCTGCTTAGTTTGATTATTGTGTTCGAGGTTATTTATTCTCATAAATGTTTGCTAAATTTTTATTTAGTGGAGTATAAAAATATTGAAATAATTATTAATAAATAATAAATTAAACTAGTGAAATTTAAAATTTATAAATAATCAAGTGAATTAGTAATAAAAAATTACAATTTATACATATTTTGAAAATAAAAATAGATCATAACGACCACCAATCCAAACGGAGACTCAGGTGAATTAAACTAAAATATTTTTATCATAACTAGAAATTTATGTTTCGTTTTTCCTAAGATAAAAATTAATCAATCGACAGTGGCGAAATGCTGAAGACAATTTTTCTTATTTTGGACTAATATAAAGTGTGCGCATTATTGCAAAAATAATTGTTTAAGTTGTGTGTCGTTAAATTAAGACAAACTTTTTTATAATCATGCGCAATACTGTGATAGAGGAGTAAATCGAAAACGATTAAAGCTATTACGTTATCACGATGGTTAAATCACTTTGAAATTCTCAATAGACGTTTAAAAATTTGTATGTATACTCAGAAATCTAAGTTCAAATTTTTTTATAGTTTTGTTCCATATGTAGCTATGACGTAAAGATTATTAATAAAATTACTATATTATTATCAAATTTGCTGAGTGTGTTAATATTATTTTTATTATTAGTGAATTTGAGAAATATAGATTCCCAAAATGTACACAAATTAGTAAGTATATCACCTCCTAAGTTATAGGTACAATTTCAAACTGGTGGGAAATATTCATTCAATCCCTATAAGAATACAGGTATTCATCAAAAATTTATAGGAATCACTCAACAAATATTGGGATTTCACCAATAAGTTTACCATCCAAAGTGCTTGTATTCCTATACTAATCGGAAAGAATTCTTCCTACAGTGTTATTTTTGCCGTACTTCCTATGTGTATTGTAAGACAGTCAATAAATTTTAGAAAATTCAACGAAACAAATTGGGTCTGCTCATTTTTCACGCACCATTTTCCCCATAATTCTTGTATAGTAACATGTATTGAATGTCGTAAAATGATTATAATATAGGAATTTTATCTTTATAATTGATAACATAGGTCTAATGAAGATGGATAGATTCGCAATATTTAAAGCATACATACCATACAACGAGATCTTTCGCATTGTTTATTATAGGTTACGTTTCCGTAAAAAAAGAGAATTTTCCAGTGCGTTTGTTAGAAAAAATATGTGATATTTAACCATAAATTATTGTTGTCCCAAAACCGCCTATATATATGGTTGCAAAATATGTAAAACATCGGGAACTTCACCAATAGTTTTTTTCAGTGTAGTCTCCAAATTTCTCACCGATGAACAAGGAATGGATGGTGGCGAAGAAGCATTCCTTCTCCGACCATCGTTACATAACGTTTAAACTTAATCTCAATATTACAAAACAGTACGTGTTTAAAAATCCCAGGAGGACAGTATAGCTTGTAATTAGGGATGTATTGGAGGGCATTATTCCATCTAGAGTTTCAGGACTGCCCGCCACGGGTGGTGAACTGGATTCAATGGTGGACACTTTGACTAGGGCTTGCAATACATCTATGAAATTAGCCTTCCTTTAACAAAGCTGAGGGGGAAGCGAAAACCTGCTTGGTGGAACCCGGCACTTGCAGAGCGCCGGAAAGTCTGTGGGTCTGCTTTCAATAGGGCGAAAAGATCTAGAGATAGTCAGGACTGGGACTTCTATAAGGATTGCGTCAGAGTATACAAAAGGGAGTTAACGAAGGCACAGAGGAATTCGTGGAGGTGCTTCTGTGATGGAATGGAAGAGGTCTCGGAAACCTCGTGCTTAAGGAAAATTCTCTCTAAAAATCCAGCTGTTCCATGCTATTTTTTAAAAACGGACGGCGAATGGACGGTTTCTAGTGAAGAGGCTCTTGATCTCTTGATGGAAACTCACTTCTCGGGTAGTGAGGACGTATCGACTGCGGAGCCTTTGGATGGTTGTGGATCTAGGGATGACTGCGGAGTTCAACTGTTGTGTACAGAGGATATTCTGAGCACCCGGAGAATAAAATAGGATATTAAACGGTTCAAGCCTTTTAAGTCAGCTGGTTCGGATGAGATTGTACCAGCTGTTAGCCAAACTCTAAAATAAAACAAACAAATAAGAGCTGGTTTACTCAAAGATTTATTAAATGTTTGTAAACAAACTAACACACAGTTGTTTTCCATTCCAAGTGCTACGGTATCATCATCAGCTGTACCTAAAATTAAAACCAAAAGAAGAAAATTATTTTATATTCACATACTTACCAACTTTGTTAAATTAAACCAAATAATATGTACATATCTAAAATTAAGAAAGTAATCAATAATTTATATAGTCAAAACATTAGTTTTATATAATTTATACTTATCTCTTTTAAAATTCTTGTAAATTTATTTTGTAAACACAACATGTCAACTACTGTCATTATTATTATTATTTAATGTTGTACTAGAGTAGTAATATGGATGAGTGCGATGAGCCGCATAGTACATCGTACTAGTACATTATTTATTATTTTAATAGTACATTATTCAAGTTTGCTACAACCTGCATTAATTTTAAGATTCAAACGTGACAGTGAGTTAACGTATTTTTTGTAATGCTAAATATTGTAAAATTAAATCTCATTCATTCGATTACAAATAAGCGACAAGTTAACATTAAAAACTAAAAATATACAGTGTGTTAGTTCCTTTATATAAAAATAAATTACTTTGGCTTTTATTAATAATAACGTTAAGTGTTCAATAGTGTAATTTTATTTCTTTTTACTGGATCATCTTCAAATTTCAACTCCATCAATACATCTTTTATCATCTTTATCGTTGGAAATAATTCAACATTTTGGTTTGGAATATCATCATCTGCATCTTTACAACCATTTTTCATCATCTTTATAATTGGAAAACAGTTCACCATTTTGGAACATCCACCTCATCATCTTCACAAACACCAGCGGAAATTCAGATGAACCTGGAGGTCTTGCTTCTCTGGCTGGAAATTATCTTTAAATGGTGTCTGAAGCTGGGGTACATCCCCGAGATATTGAGGAAGGCTAGGGCGATCTTCATCCCGAAGGCGGAAAGAAGCTTGCACAGCAACCCTAAGGATTTTAGACCAATATCTTTGTCATCTTTTCTGGTGAAAACCATGGAAAGGAGGCTGGATGTCTATATTCGCTCAAAAATTGAACCCAGTAACTGGGCTCAGACACAACATGCGTACCATAAGGGTAAGCCCGTGGATACGGTATCGTGGAATTGATAAGTCACTGGATTTTCAGGAAAACTCGTTGGTGGCGTTTCTCGATATCGAGAGAGCGTCCAATAAAGTGACGGTGGAAGCAATTATGAAAGGATCGCTACCTTTTGAGATTAAAAACCCAGTAATGAAGCTAATTATTCATTTTCTAGGTAGCAAGGGTCATAGTGGGGATGAAAGAAGCCTCCGTCAGAAGACGGGATACTCGGGGAACTCCCCAGGGAGGGGTCCTCTCTCCCTTCCTCTGGAATGTAGTAATCAATAGACAGACTACTATTGAAACTGGAGGGGGAAGGAATAGGTGTGGTTGCTTATGACGATGACATGGCGATAGCTGTCTCGGGTAAGCACCTGGGTAAAATCAGGGATATCTAAAACAGAACTAGTCCTTTTCACTAGGAGGTATAAAATTCCGGCAATGGGTTTACCAAACCTAAATGGTACTATGCTGGCCCTTACTGATAAGGCGAGATTCCTAGGGATTCTTCTGAACAGTAAGCTCAGCTGGAAACGAAACACAATTGATAGAGTAAAGAAGGCCACTGTAGCGCGCTACTCTTGTAAAACTGCCATTGGAAGGAAATGCGGCTTGAAGCCGAAACTGGTGCACTGGCTTTACACGGCAGTTATAGGGCCCATACCGCTGTATGGTGTGAGTGTATGGTGGCCTGCTCTCAAGAAAGTATCATATAGAAACATGATGGCGAAGGTACAGAGGGCAGCCTGTTTGCTCATTAGTGCGGCGCTGAAAACGGCCCCCACTAGTGCCCTAGAGATTTTGCTGTACCTTCTCCCGTTGGATATTATCGGCGAGCAAATGACAGTTAACACGGCCGCCCAGCTATCAGAGCCTTCGGGTTGAAAGTGCCTGCAAAAACGGCACTCAACTATAATTAATTCAATGAGGCATGAACTGGTGAATCTTGACTACAAACACCTCATTTGTGCTTCGACAAGTTTTTCAAGGTGATCCTCCCTTCTAAGGAGGATTGGAATAGTGGTCTCGTTATGGAGACCGTGAAATAGACTGGACTTTAGCTAATGCTAAAGCCAACCTGATTCCACAGAATTGCCAATATATTTTGGTATCCCTGCGGCATTGGTTCCCGCAGCTCAGTCAGTTAGAGGGAACGGTGTGGGTTTTAGGATACCTGGATATTGGCCTAGATTACCGCATTAAAAAAAATACAAAAAAAAATTTTGGGGAAAGGTGAAATGGGTTATCGGACCCGAACATGGTGGTTTAATGTTCTCATAGGAATTGGGTTATCCTCGTGGTTGTTAATCCAAGTATTTAGGGAAACATAGTTACCCTAAACACTTGTTCACCCGACTCAAAACAAACAAACAAAAAATAAATAAAATAATTCACAAGCAATCTGTTCTTGTGCAATTAACTTTATACACCAAATCAGCCAGAGGAGGACCTTAGCAGAAAGGAAGTGTCCTGCCTATGGGCAGGGCTACTTTCGATGCTTCCGCTCTTCGCTTACGCTCGGAGCAGCCAAGGGACCTCGCCGGTGTTTGATGTTTTTCCCGATTGCAACAGTTCACATGAATTCTACTTACCAGTAGTTGCTGCACACCTTATGTTGAATCACAAATCACCAAAAGTATCAGTTCAATAATTTAAAAAAAAAAAAAACTTTTAACTAATTACACGAAAAAAATACAAAAAAAAAAAATCTAAAACTGGAAAACCAGATTTTTTTTAAAGGAAAAACACAAAATAAATTTTTTTTAAAGAAAAAGAAAACACAAATTTAAACTGCAATTAAAAACTTTTTATTTTTTTTATTAAACTCGAAAAACGGATTTAAAAATAAAGTTGATCTAAAAACTCAAAAACTGACCCCTACACTAAAAAAATGTACAATATTTATACTCATATCGATCATACATTTTTTGTGCTTTCAACGCAAGAAAATAATGTACAACAACGATGTACAATAACGTGCTATCAATTTTTGCAGAATCGGCGCACGCGAAAAACCATTTTTCTGCAATGTAAGTAAACTGCACGAGGCTTTCAATTATTGATTATTTGCAATAGCAGAGTTCGTTACTCATGCCATTTACCTCAAAAGCATTTGCCTTTGCGAAATCAAAACTAGCGATCGTGTTACATTAACTTATAATATACGTTCATTCAACCACTGCATGAGTATATGTCGTGGTGGTATATACGTATATTCAAAAATAAATGTGCAAACTCGGCATGGTAATTGCTTATGTTATAATTTTGAGCTTTTACCTCGAAAGTTATGCTGATAGGTAATTCTTAAGTGTTTAGGTTTTTGCTAGTAATGGAATCGAATAGAATTCCGTTACAACCGGGACAGTTAAATTCTTCACCGACGGCTCCAAGCTCGATGGTAGAGTAGCAGCTGGTGTATTCTGTCGGGAAATAAATGTAACTTTGTCCTTTCGTCTGCCCGAGTACTGCAGTGTGTACCAGGCTGAAGTTATAACGATTGAAGAGGTCATGAATTGGTTGAAGCATAATGTAATATCGTTAACTGATATCACTATCTATGTGGACAGTCGGACGGCCATTCTTTCGCTGGATTCAGTTTCCTTGGTGTCAAGGATGGCGTTGCATTGTCACACATCTCTTAACGAGATGAGTGATTATTTCAATATCCAGTTGGTTTCCGGGCCATTCTGACGTTGAGGAAAATTGCAGGGCAGACGAGTTAGCAAGGTGCGGTACGACTCTCCGACTAGAGGAATTAGAGAGGGAATGTATAGGAAAGCCTATGTCTGTGCTGGAAGCAGCAAACCATAGGGAAACAGTTCCCTAGACAAATGCCAGGTAGAGCGCCTGTCCAACACTGAGTAAGCGTGATTTAAGTAGAACTGTAAGGATAATTACCGGGCACTGCCTTTTCGGAGATCATGCAAGAAGGCTGGGTCTGCATGCAAATGACTTCTGCAGAAGCTGCAGGGACGAGGATGAGGAGGAGACTCTTGCTCATTTCCTTTGCTTGTGTCCCGCGCTAGCTGGCAGAAGACATGATAACTTGGGCAAATACAACATGGACAGCCTCTGGTATCTTGAAAGATGTAATGTGCGAAATAAAAAAAAAACAAAACCAAGCAAAACTTCAAAAATTTCAGGTCAATTTTGATGTGAAGAGTTTAAAATTTCTAAAAAAAGACCGTTTAAAGTGTCATGGCTGGAAATAGATACAAATGAAAGGTCTTAACGATGCTCACAACGGTGCGATATATTCAATCGAGTTGTCCCATACTCTTCCACATCGAAATTGACCAGACGTTTTTAAATGATAATTATAAGATGAAGTGCCATTTAAAATAATCTCCAAACATGGAACTATAGATGTATTTCACGACTTCCCTCCCCAAACATCTAATACGGAACTTAGAAAAAATTGGTTTTGTATATTACTTTTAATTGTTTCGAATGAAAATTTCTTTGGTTTTTAGGAAGAACAAAATAAAATTTGCTAATATAATAAATTACATTTTGGCATAAAATTCGTATCGGCATTATCGAATTTTTTCGGCTGGGATTTTACCGATAAAAATCGACTGGCATTTTCGTTTGATTAGTTTGAATCTGCATTATTGACATTTTTCGGCTTGAGCCGGTTAACTTTAATAGGGTCTATTTCATATCAACTGCTATAAACTGTATTTCATATCAGCCGAAATTTCATGTATAAATTAGACGTTTTAAATAAAAATAATATGACAATTTCTCCTCTGATTATTTGAAGTTTGAACCTCACCATTGGCTATCCAAATAATCATATACAACAAAATCAAAGCAGATCCCTTGATTTTTTAATATATTGATGTCATTTCGCGTATATACATAGTATGTCAGCGATGACAAGGATTCAATCCAGTTGCACATGTTTTCGAAATGCCATTCTTGATCTTGTTTGGATCGCCTTCGGTCCTTTTTTCATTGATAATTAGCTAATTAATATGAAGAAGTCTTCCATTTCCATAGTGACCGAATCGAAAGCAGGTAAAGCATGTCATCAGTATACTCTTCCTGTTCTATATGCTCAATTTTAAGATTCTCCGAAGCCTCACTTACTTGGAACTTAACAAAAGTCATCGCCTGATATTTGGAGATAATTTTTCGACGTCAAATTTCTTCTAGGATCCCTTTATTGCAATCAGATCGATGAATATTGCCTTTTGTACAAAGCCAGAGATTTCTGCTTAAATGGCGTATAAGAAACTATAATTACAGTGTAGATTATTTTCTCTATACTTATTGCCGACATAGCTTACATTTGTGAAAACTTTTCAAGTGCAGAAATTAATTTTTAGCAACCTATAACAAACAAGTTTTTGTTATATTTTGCGAAGAACGTGAAATTTTTTATTATAGCGGTGCGTGCGATATATAATCTATTTGATATACACAAAATCGACAATATAACTGATAAATTTGTTTGAGTACGTTAAACACTACCTAAACAAGTTAGATTAATAATAGAAAAGTAGTTTAGATATTTATTTATATATTTTATTTTTTACTATGAAATTTTTTCAACATTCAGATAAAGTCCACCGGCTGTACGTAATATAAATGTTTTTACAAGATATTCGAGTGGAAGAATGGTTTTTGAATTCATTGTGAACCTAAAATTAGCCAAAAGCATAGCCAAGCAAATTTTAGTTTGCATTGAACCAAACCGTAAGCCAATACAGTTTCGTGGACCATCGCCAAATGCTAGAAATGTTAATGGGTTCCGATCTCTCTCTTCTTTTTCCGAATAACGATCTGGATTATATTCTAATGGATTTGGAAAATAATCTGGATCTCGTTGAATAGCAAAACTTGGTATAAAGACTAACGTTCCTTTTTTGATTGTAATTCCAGTTGTTGTTTCGGTATAATCTGCTTCCGCACGCCGCTGTAAATGTTGTACCGGGGTGTACAACCGTAGGGCCTCTAAATGTAAATAAGAAATAGTTATAGTTATAAACATTATTTAAGTAATTAAAACAATTACCTTTAGTCACTTGATCAAGATACTTCATTTCACCGAGAGCTTCGTAGGTATATTGTCCGTCATACTTTTTAAGAACCCTTAAAACTTCTTCGCGTGCCCGTTCCTGTAAATCCAATCTTTGAGATAATTCTAAACAAACATAGCCTAACGTCGAAGATGATGTTTCAAATCCGGCTATATAAAAAACGAATGCCTGCGCAATAATTTCGGGTAATGTTAGATGTGAATCCTTGTAGGTAATACCCTCTTGATGGCTACTATCTTGATTTTTTAGTTGAATTAACATTTGCAAAAAATCTTTGCGATAAACATTATTTTTTTCACGATACTCAACCACTTCTGTCACAAGGTTAGTAAAAAATGAGATCATATCGTCATCAAAAGTTTGAATTCGTAATTTTCTAGCCAAGTCCGGAAAATGATTGATAAATATACGAAACATTCCATGTAGTTTCGGTTTTAAAAATACACTATCTAATTTGGCACGTATGTCAGATTCTGGAAATTCAATCGAATTCGGTTCTAATCCAAATGCCACTGAGCTAATAACATCGGTTGTAAATCGGCTGAATAAATCTTTCATTTCTAATACGTTATCATTCTGAATTCGCTTCTCTAAATAGTGTGTGAAATCTTCGGCAACTTTTGTTACCGCCGGAAACATGTATTTCATTTTTCCTGACGTAAATGCGGGTGTCAATAACGTTCTGTATTTACGCCACTTTGGGCCACTAATCACAAACAGGTGTAATGATAGCGGATCATCTTTTTCGTTGTGGTACATTCCGCGATCAGTAAAATATTGAAAATCTTTTATCAAAATTTTCTTAATAATATCCAAATCGTTAATTAGCACAACCGGTGATAAAAATGCCCAGAGACCCGCGATCGGACCTTTCGCCTTAGTTGCATGATAGAATCGTTGAAACATAAATCCGGTGCCCTCAGTTTTATTCATTGTTTTAAAATTTCCATAGGGGAACTCTGGCTCGATATACGGAATTCCTAATCGCTTCCAATACGAATATTGCCTCCGCACATAGTAATAAAATACCAACAACACGGTTAAAAGTACGATAATAAACATCGTTGCGTGCACTTTGATCACTATAAATACACACTGCTAAACAATGTAACGACCAAACTTAAACTAAATTAATTGGTCGTGGCCGATTATAAAACGAACTATATATAAGATAAAACATATAAAATTGAAATAACCTTCGGTTGAACACGTTTTAAAAGGTTTTGTGTAGTGGTGGCATTAAACTCTAGTCACCGTGTTTTGGTATTTTATTTTACTAGATGTAAACAAATAAATAACTTACAAAATATGCAATTAATTTTCTATGACAAATAAACGAGTTACACCCATGGGTCGACCAATTGAATCGTGTACTTGTATAATAGTACATAATACGAGGGTGGTTCAATAAGTTCGGTAATTCTATGTAAAATATCATTTTATTTTATTCCTCACTTCCTTCATTCATATCTGCGAATAAATACGTGATTTGAAAATGTAAAAGGATTGAAATTGGCCATTTCCTTGGCAAGATTTCCTAGACAACAATATCTATTTCACTTACTTTCGTTCTGTGGCATTATTCTGGTTTTCCCTGGGAATAGGGAATTGGGAAAAATATTTTCATAGGATTTTTGTCCAAATTGTATTTTTCTGGCCTACTGAGCGAATAAGTTTAGTGAAAAAATTTTCAAAACAAAGTGTATTGGGAAATTTTTGTTCCACAAAATTTTGATAGGGAAACATATTTTCCCATTTAACTTTGTTTTGAAAATATTAGACCAAACTTATTTCCTCAGTAGGCCAGAAAAATAAAATTAGGCAAAACTACTATGAAAATATTTTTTTCAATTCCCTATTCCCAGGGAAACCAGAATAGTGCCACTGGAGTCAAAAATAAATTATTTGGTGATATAGAAACGCAGTAGAAACATCACAATGTTGCGATCTAGCAGGCTGGTAAATGGTATAAAAATTTGAACATAGCAAAAATTTTATTCTACAGACACGAGAAATAAGCTTCGATAAATTATCGAAAAGGGGTGATATTAGAACATCCGAGCCCTGGTATTCTAGAAATATTAATAGTTATAGTACTTGATGTCAGAGCTGTCAAAAACAGTGCGCGACATTTGTTTGGTTGAAGTATAAACAACTAGTATTTTAACCAGAATGGTTGAATATATAAAACAAATTAATTGTTCAGAAGGATAATGCAAAACCACATTTTGCAAGCGTTGTGAAAAATTATTTAAAAGGAATGAAGTGGGAAGTTCTACCCCACCCGCCATATTCACCGGAGATCGAAAATTGGCTTATTGATTGGATCGCATCCAACGACCTGGGATAATTTCAGTAAATAATTATTTCATTTTCTAAACAACCAAATGTGTTTTATTTTAATAAAACAGGTGTGATCATATTAATACACCCAATATGTGTTCATTAACTCACTCCCAGCAATTAATGAATGAAATGATTGATTTTGCATTTCATATAGATTTACCGAACTTATGGAACCACCCTCGTACTACTATCATTACATATGTAAACTTTATTGTGAACAAAGCAAACTATATAAACTAAATAAAGTAAAATACGTCCCAAGTCATAAAAGAAATTTGATATACGGGTTATCTTAATTTGATAACGGTGATAATGCGAATAAGTTTTAAATAATTGAATGAATGTGTGTGTACATACATATAGTAAAAAAAACACATAAAGAAGTATGATCACAGAGCTAAAAGAACTTTGATAAATTAGTACATGATATGGTCAGTATAAGAACACGGAACCGAAGGTCAAAATCTACTAGATATTTATTTGGCTTGATGGCTACATTCATGTGCACCAACTTGACCGTTTTTTGACATATATTGGGTATAGAAATAAGCCTCCGCCGCTTTTATTAAAAATGGTTCATTTGTTGTGAAAGGACGGTAAGTCATGTTTTATTCAAGAACGCATCTGTAATTGGTGCAAAGTGTTGTTCCAATTTAGAAGAATATTTTTTTCGTGTCTGGAGTAGTGGTGGGCATGTTTACCCTTGAGTGTTTGGCTCAATCTCATCAATTGTGTTCGGTAAAGTGCCCAATATTCCGTTTGCTGGTCGATGTTTAAGCATGGCAGGGTGGTCCCGATGATTTTTTCTTTTTTGGGTTGTCGTATAGTTGAACCATTGTCACCATCACCATAGTGATTATGCGATGCAAAAAACCCTTTTCGTGTATGCCTAACAAGCGGCATTTCATCTCTCGGCTTCAGCTCATACGGAATAAAATTTACACGCCTTTAAATCATTACCAATAATTTTAAACGCTTAGAAATTGCTTTCTGTGTCAGGCCTAACGTCTTCTAGCAATTGACACGAATCTTCATTCACTAATGCTTCCAATTCCGCGTCTTCGTACACTTTCCGCCTTGTGCTATGTTCTTTGTCTTCGATATTAAATTCACCGCATTCTTACTTTTGAAACAACTTTCGACAACTTCTCTTACTTAAGGCAACCTCACCGCATACAAACAATCGGTGCGCCCCAGCTGCAGATTTCTTCTAACTCAAGAATTAAATCAAAACTTCCTGTAAATGACACTTAAATTTTAAGGTTATGTTGTTGACAGATATCCATTTTAGGATATGACGTTTTACATCGGGAAACTTTAACAATAACTTACTAAAGCCCTATTTTTATACCCTTTTTCCCCAAATTATATTCTGGCTATTGGGACCCTTTATTTCGGAATATTTGACATTTACAGAGTTTGTAATCATCATTACTCAATTCGTTGATTTTTTCATCACAACTATACATTTTAGATTATTTAACTCAGGGTTCGCAAGTATACTTCTACTTTAGCATGCCAAATAACAATTTTATTTTAAAATTGCCTATTTCGCGTGCCAACCAGTTTCATAATAACATAAAATAAAATAATATTTTTAAACACAATAGTATTAATTTTAATTTAATTCATAAAAATATAAATAAATTTTAATTTTAAACTATTCCTTGTTTTTGCTTAGAGATGTGAAATTGTTTGGAATGCTTTGCCACACTTTCAATACCTCATCATCAATATTTAACGCTTTATTATCGTTCCTAATACCATTTTCAATAATGGTTCTTATATTTTTAAATTTTTCACCACCAATTTAGGCTACACTGAAATTCATGCAAATTAATGTCCAACGCATCAAAATTCATCCATCATGTTTGTATTAAACACCTCGCTAAATTATACTTGTGACTCCTTTTTTAAATACGTCAATATCTGCCACAAACTTTTGTAAATTGAGGAAATATTTCAGAAGTGATAATTTCCATTCCATGTATTTCTTACGTATCTGCAGCTTCATCTCAAAAGCGGTTATACGACCAAATAATATATCTAACGATTTTCCGTTTCCATTTTACACTATTTGCTGTAGGCACTTAGCGAAACACACTTACACTTAGTTAACATATTGTAAATCTGGACAGCGTTAATAGTAGGTCGTAAATCTACCCTCTATCCAGATTTCTTAATGCTGGTGGGACTTCATTATTTGGATTACCGCGGGTGAGCTCCAAATAACTAGAGTGAGAACTAACGTTATGAATGGTTTAATTAATTCTGTTTTATTCGAAAAATATTCACGGTATTTATACGTTTTACCATCATAGCTTAAACTATTGGCTTAAATGATAACTCAGCGAGTATGAGGCAGTATTCAATTAAGTGTCGAATATATAAAAATGTGTTTTAGGTGAATATTGAACTACATAATATATATATATATATATATATATATATATATATATATATATATATATATATATATATATATATATATATATATATATATATATATATATATATATATATATATATATATATATATATATATATATATATATATATATATATATATATATAGTAGACCCAGATACTTAAATTGAACCGTACGTTCTATCTGAATTCCCGCATAACTAAACCTGTACTCTCTTATAATTTGATCTGATAATTTTTTATTTGTAAATTCATATATGTACTTAGTCTTTTTTGCATTTATTTATTTATATAATTTACCTACAGGGTTACAATCGGTAATTATTAGAATTATTAAAAATAAGCGACATGACAAAATTGAAAAAGTCATTTAATTTATGAACGGTTATTATAAAATTTAAATAGTTCGTTCCTCAATGAATTTCTTGACATGTTAAAATCAAACCTATTAAAAACAAGATTAAAAACACGCGATAAGTTCAAGACTGGTTCAGTTGAACAATAATTTGTGGCCACCGCTCTCGTAAATATGAATACGTCCCGGCGACGCAAGCACCGTTCTGGAACATAAAAGCCGAAGCTAGTGAGTATCTCGCCACAATCTAAACGTGAACATAATACGTTACGGACAAATATTGCGGATGAAATATCACGTCGGTGATCTAACCGTTGTAATCCTAAGAGAACACAACGATCGCGATAAGGCGGAAGTACGTGCTTATGTGCCCGCATTGAAGGTAAACCTTTAAGCGTGTAGATAAGAAACTATTTTTGAACACTCTCAATTCTCTCGGAATGGCATAGGTAAGAAGGTGACCAAATCTGTAAGGCACACTCCAAAATTGATCGAACAAATGAGACAAACACAGATTTCAAGGTTATCGGATCACAGAAATCCTTACAATTCCGTTTAATAAAACCAAGCATCATATATGCTCGGCTTATTATCGAATCCATATGCCTTGTAAATGTGAGGTCTCGAGTGAAAATAACACCCAATTCGGATATAAACTTAACTCTAACGACTTCTTCATTATAAAGTGAATACTAATGTATAATCGGAAAGCGGGTACGCCAGAAAGACGCCTTACGTTTACTCACGTTCAGCAACAGTTTGTTTTCAACCGACCAATCACAAAATCTGTTTAAATCCGCTTGGAAATTTATACAGTTGGATACATTTGATATTCGTGCAAATATTTTCATATCATCTGCGTAAAGCAGGCAATCTGCAGAGACAAAACAGTTAACCACGTCCTTGACGAATATTGAAAATAGAAGTGGCCCAATTTGGCTACCTTGTGGCACTCCAGAAGTAACCCGAAATAGACGAGAAGAAGACTCACCAATTTTAACAAACTGCCACCTATCTGAGAGGTAGGACAGCAACCACAATACTGCTGAATAAGTGTCTGCAAAATGTCATCAAATTGGTAACGGTGGATCTCCCGGCGAAAAAACCATGTTGTGCGGGTGAAATAACCGTTTTAACATGGACAAATAAAAACCTTTGTACCGCTAGCTCAAAGAGTTTAGGAATGGCGGAGAGAATAGCTATCCCACGATAATTACAGATATCACTTCTTTTACCGCACTTGAAAATTGGATGTATATACGAAATTTTCCAGGGATCTGGAAAAATTTGAGTTCGAATGCTTTCGTTAAAGATAAAGGAGATGGGAGCAGCCAGACTAGCAGCACAATTCTTAATAAGAATCGGCGGAAATCCATCATGCCCAGCACCCTTATTAACATCAATTTGAGACAAGCTGTCATGAACGTCATCTTCGGTGAACCGTGATTTTGTAAATTCCCCTCCGTTAACTGCTGGATCGATAGATGGCGATTCGTAAACGGATTCAAAAAATTTGCAAATAAATTGCAGACTTCCGAAGAATGACTTGCATAGGTATCTACATACGTCATAGGTAAGGGGAACCCAACGGTCTTTCTTTTCATATTGATAAAATTCCAAAACTTTTTTGGAGTAGAAGTTAAATCTTCCTCGATCTGCAGAATATAATTATTATACAAAACCAGTTTAATGTTTTAAACTCCTTCCGTGCGGTCTCGAATTCATGATAATATTTCGAACCGTGTATTTTATATAGGGAGTGTAGTTTATTACGGCGTGTCTCTATGTCCTTTAATTGCTTGCTATACCACGGTTCGCGGAAGCAAGGCTTAGTTTTTTTCCGCGGGATATGTTTTTCTACACCAGTCTTGACAAGTTTGTTAAAAGACAAAACTATTGTATTTAGATTTCCTCCGAACTGAAGAAATTCCCAATCCGAATTGAGCAGAAATTCATTTAAGGAAGCGAAGTCGGCATTGCTAAAATCAAAAAAAAAATTATCAATAGGAAAACTAGTGTCGCATTTTTCATGAAAAATATTTAACATAACTGGAGTGTGGTATACGCTGGTACAGCCTGTAAGGTCCTCGCACGGTGAGACCTCTGACTACATGTTATCGGGTGAAAAAATTAAATCCAGATATTTACCCTGAGTATTGCTCGTTCGGTTAATTTGGGTTGTTGAGATGCTAGCGAAGTAGTCCACAGTAGTGATCCCTCTAATATCTGTGGAAGATGGTGTGAAAATACCGTTGATATCAGACCAGTTCACCTCAGGCAGATTAAAATCACCGAAAATCATCAGCTGCTCATCAGGATGAACAAAAGGGACTATAGCAAGGTCGATGAAGTTGATGATCTCGATATAACTATCCAGGCTTGACCCACATGTAACGTAAACGATCACGGCGAGAATTGACGAATCGGCTAGTTTAAACCGTACAGCAATGACATCATGAACTTGATGGGAAGCCACCTTCTCATTCGGAATTGAGTTTTTCACGGCGATCAAAACACCTCCATCTGTCATTGTTGTGACATGGTTGTGTCGATCTTTTCGGTAGACGATATAATCCAATGGGAAGAATTCTTCGCTTAGTATGCCAAGTCTCACAAATGATTATGACTACATAGTTATTGTCTAGGACACCCAACCGAAACTCTTTAGACTTGCCTCGAATACTGAAAGCGTTATGGTAGTAAATTGTCGAAGAGGCAGGTTTTCTGTATTTATTGTTGTTATTGTAATAATAATAAATGTTGTTTTCGATGTTAGAAGAGGAGCAGCAGTTATTTAATATTTTAAATGGTAATAATTGTAAGTTTACTACAGAAGTATTGGATATAAGTATTTTGGGTTTTTTGGGCGATCAGTGAATTCTCTCACTGGAACACCCACTGGCCAAATTTCTGGTTGAAGTAGTTTTGGAAATATCTCCAGATTTACCCCGATTTTGAAAGACACGAAATTGAGTTGCGCCACGTCCTGATTGGCGGGAACCAATCATTTAATTGAAGGTTGTTTTCATTGAGCCACAGGTTTAGCACCGTCAAATCTCATTTTTAGTTTTTCCGGAAACTTGCATTCAAGCAACGAATTGTTAATCAAACTAGTTAGCGGTCTCTTCAGTTTTTCTTGAAAAAATTGAAGGAATTTGTCTGATATACCGTCCTGCCCCGTAGCTACAGCTGTTTTCAAACATTGAATGATTCGACTAACTTGATGATTCGACTCTCATTGTTTATAATAATGATTCGACTCTCATTGTTTATATCAAATTTAAAATCTAAATGATATTTTAGCATAATTACGACTACATCTGGCCACAGAAAATCGCATGCATGTATGAAACAAGCATTGAATGCATTGGCAACTTTCCTTAGGCACTCGGTAACTTAGCCATTTAACTTTACCGAAATATTTTTTGGTTTAGTTTCACGTTTCTTATTATAAATGGCTAATTTTAATAGATCCCAAAATTGTTTAGAACCCCCTTTACAATTTTCTAATCTAGCTACGTAAAAATCTCGTTTTGCTTTCCGTACTCTGGTTAAAATCGATGATTTTATTATATTGAACTTAAGTATTAAATGTCCACACTCAGGGTATTTTACAGTTAGTTTAAATAATTTTTCCCTAGTTTTCATATCCCAGTATATATCTAAGGTCATCCATGGTTGTTTCAGACCCACACGTTGAGTGTCACGCTTATATTTCATGCAATCGTTAACGACATTTAGTGCCTGTTTATATTCTCCAACTTGTACATCTAAGACTATTTGAATTGCTCTGTGGTCAGAGAATGATACATCCTCCAATGCAAAACTGTGAACTAACCTCATTTGATCAGTCAATGCATGATCTATAAAAGTGGAAGTACTGTTGCGTATTCTTGTTGCTAATTAGTTTACCAACTTTTGGGTTTCTTGCATCTAAAATACTTAAATGGAAATCCCAACTACAATCGCTCTCACAAATTTCTTTATTATTGTTAGACTCTAAAAAATTATCAACATTTGATCCCAGGCATCTAAATATACTGATTAAATGCATATTTTGCTTAAGTAATTTTAAAACTATAAAATTGTTTTCCAGCTCATCTTTTCAAAAATCATAGAGCATTTAATAGTTAATTTAACTAAAGCACATAGTCCACCTCCTCTACCCGTGCGACAACTTTGATATGCAATATAATCATGAAAATTGATTAAACATACCTCATCAGATTGTACCCATGATTTAACTAGTACAATGATTTCGGTCCCATAATTACACAACGATGAAAAATTTTCCACCTCATGAATCTTCGACTCCAAACCCCTATTATTGAAATATACAATTTTCGCATAACCCGTTCCCAATTTTTAGCGACAGTACTTAAATCTGAGTTCATAATTCACGTTATTTACTAAATCTGCTATTTTTTTTAATTTTTTCATTAAAAAATCTTAAAGATTTTTAAAATCTTTTGGAATAATTTAAAAATCCTTGGTGTTGAAAAATTTATTGAGCAGGCATTCCATTTACTCCTAATCATCTTAATTAATTTTATTGTGAATCTGTTAAAAGCCAATCATCTGGAGCTAACACAATTAATTGTTCTATTTTTCAATCTAGTTCTAATTCGTCAAAATTCTTATTTCTTCTAATTTTTATTCTAAAGCGTTAAGTCTCAAGCTTCCTGGAATGGATAATATTTCTATTAGATTTATTAAATTACTTTTTCCTTATATTTCTCAATATCTGCCCTATATTTTTAATAAAACTATTACTAAATCTTATTTTCCTACTTGTTGGAAGTTAGCTAAAATTACTCCATTGCAATGTTAATATGATGTCTGATGTAAGACCAATTAGTGCGTTATCTTCTATCTCTAAAATTTTCGGAATTATTATTAAAAACCAAATCACAAGTTTTTTTACTCTAAAAATTATTTACTTTTGGATTATCAATCAGCATACAGACCAATACATAGCACCAAGTCTGCGTTGCTCAATATAATTGACGATATTCGGCGTAAAACTTATTCTAATAAATTTACCGATCTAGCACTCTTGGATTTTTCTAAAGCGTTTGACTCAATAAATCATTATAAACTTTGTGTTAAATTATCTGCTTGTAGATTTATTTATTCATATATAAGTATGTAGTCGATCACAGCTTGTAGAGATAAATGGAATATTTTCTGATATTATGGAGCTAAGTTGTGGAGTCCGACAAGGTTCAGTGCTTGGTCCGTTACTGTTGTCGTTGTATATTAATGATATTTCTACTTCCTTTAGATTTTCAAAATTACATCTTTATGTTCATGACTTACAGGTTTATAGTTATAGTGAAATATCGAATAAAGATGATTCTATTGCTACATTACTTTGAGAAATTTACAACAACAATCCCATATATCTAAATCCATTTGGAATAGTTTTCAACCAACTTTTTTGCTGGTATAGAATAATTCTATTCTCCCTGTAGTATTAATGTTCACCACCAGAACAGTTTTATGGAATACTTTTATTTTTAAATGTTGGCAATAAAAATATAAAAGTGACATTTGTTTCGTTGACAGCTAGTTTTTATAAACACGGAAAAAATTACTTACGATTTCGTAGCATTCAATAATTATTTTAATTTAGTTTCGTGTGCACGATATTTTTAATAAAATGGCTTCTCGAAGAGAAAGTTTAATACAGTTAATATTTATAATTGTTTAAACTAGAAATTCATAAACATAACCATGTACATTTAACTCGCAGCGCATCATCGAAAATAATGAAACGACGTCAAATTCATCTGAATCTGAAAATATTTTTACATCGGATAGCAGCAGCGGAGAAGAATTTATTAGCCATGCCCGTGTTAAAAATTTTGCTGACACAATTAGTTTGTACGAGAATGTTGATTTCAAGAGTCACTTCCGATTGTCTCGTAACACTGCTGAAGTTCTCATAGGTAATATTAGAGATGTATTTATTTAACTGAAATTTTGTGATTGCTTGTAGAAATGTGTACAGGAAATTTTTTAAAAATGTTTATTTAATGACAACCAATTTTAAATGTTATTTTTAGAAGCATACAAGACGTCTGACATGTGCCCCAAACATCACCACGGTGGAAGGGAGAAAGTCGGAGAAAAGCGGGAAATTTTTATTTTTTTATGGTATATTGCTAATACCATAACATACCGGCAGTTAGGCAGTTTGTTTGGGATAGCCGACAAAACAGCTTGGACCATAGTGAATAGAGTGGCAGCATGGTTTATGTCAATTGCGGACCGTCATATTAAATGGCCTCGTACTACGCAGACAATTCAAATCACGACAGCCGAGTTCGAGCGCATGAAAGGTTTATCGGGAGTGCTCGGTGTAACTGATGGAACACATGTTCAAATAAAAGCACCTTCAAAAAATCGTCATTTGTTTTGCAACCGCAAAAAATACTTTAGTATAATACTGCAAGCTGTCGTAGATTCGATAAAAAAATTATTGGTGTATATTGCGGAGAGCCCGGTTCCTTGCACGAAAAAGTGGCTGGTAACTTCATTTAAAGATTCAGGTAATCTGACGGAAACAAGCCGACAATTTAATTACCTACATTCGTCAACACGGATCGTAGTCGAAAATGCTTTCGGGCTATTAAAATTAAGATTTCTTCGTTTGCTGCATTTCACGGAACACACAAACATTTCGATCGCCTGCTGTGTGTTACACAATATTTGCATCGATGAAAATGATGAATACGAAGATGCAGAGGAAGCAAGTGATTCCACAGACAACGAAATTATTGAATATGAACCGCCGCAATCTATCAATAACAATGCTTCGTCGGATGACAGAAGATTGTTGTTAGTTAACGAACTGTTAAATAAAGGAATTTTACATTAATAGGTCATACACTATTTCTATAGTATAAAATGGAATTACATATTTTTAAGTTTTTTGAACGTTTTATAATAAGAATAAAGGCGTTAAACTCGCTTAATGCGAGAACCCTAATTCGAAACCTTGATATCAATGAGTTCAATTTGCCTGGCGAATCGAAAGTGGGAATCATAATAGGGTGTAAACGAATAAATAAAAAAATCCAATAAAAAATTCAAATATTTCATTTAATATACATATATAGATAAAAACATAACATTTATATAAAACTTAAAATTTTAATCAATGGTCTTTTAAAGCCGCTAATAGTTGTAGGTGCCTCTTCTTTTTGGCAGATTCTTTTTCTCTAAATCTTTTGAACTTGTTCTCCTCAATTATTTTAAAAGCTTTTTCTTTAAGTAGAAGCTTTTTTTCAATGTATTTATCTCTCGTTGAACAACGATTTCTTTTCACCCTTGGTCTTGCAGGATCCGTATTCGAAGTTTCCTCGGCCACCTCCGGAATAGCTATATCTATCATTGCATCAAAATCATCGTAAACGGGGGGATTTGCATCTCGCCTGCCTATCCCAATACTACTGGTGCTCGTCACGCTTGTCGTGGCCTCGGGACCGAGATTTTAAGAGCCGTAAATTTCGTCCAACAAGTCCATAAATGGAGCGACTGAAGGTGCAGCCCCGGTTCGGTTATTGTTATCGACTGCCGTTTTGTAAGCCATCTTCAAGGCTTTTAGCTTATTGCGAATGTCACTGGCAGTAAATGTATTATCCTAACAAAATTGAAAAATAATAATAAAACAAATAAATTTGATGAAAATATCACGTACTGATACTCCCGCACTACTCATATCCTCCGCCAAATTATCGTGCACATGCTTCTTCCTTGCCACATGGTGAAACTCTTCCTTCCTCCCATGTACATATACCAGCAAGGTGCGTGTTTCAATCCGCGACCATTTTCGCCTTGGATTTCGCCTACATTTATTGAAGATACATTTTGTACCGGTTAATAATAAAACGTAAATATTTACAGATCATTCAACAAAATACAATAAACGAAAATTACATAATTCTATTTTATTATACTTACGACGGGTTACGTGAACGTAAACTAGTTTCTTCTGAAGTGGTCATAATAGTTAATATATTATTATTTAATAACTTGCTATTTAATAACTTGCTTATAATACCAAAAATTAATCGTTTCGAAATTGCAATTTAAAAAATTTAAACAAATGTTGTCAGTGAAATTTTAGAAATGTCAAAATGTAATTGTTGCCAACTAGTAAAAATAAATTTCTTGGCTGTTACTTTGATCACAATATCTATTCCATTCAGAATGGATTTAGCTTGTACCAAAATAAGACAGCTTATAGTAAACTTAAACAGTGATTCATTAAGAATTGTAGAGTGGTCGAAACAAAATGATTTATTACTTAATACAAAGAAAACTCAAGCTATTATTATTTACAAAAGAAAGTTGAATAAAAATGAATTTGAAAATTTGATTCTGGGTAATGAGTAATTAATTTACTCGGATACAGTTAGGAACTTAGGAATCATTATGAACTCAACTTTAACTTGGGAAGAACATATTATAAAATGTGTAGTGTATAGTATTTTGCGATCTTTTTGGAAATTAACTGATTTTGCAAATTCTAGACTCCGACATAAATTATTTATGGCTTATATTTTACCACATTTCTTGTACTGTGTGCTGTATTGTTCGGTATGTATGGGTACTGTATGGATAGAACAAAATCGTAAGATATGCTTTCTCACTTTGAAAATTTGACCATATTTCTGTGGTCAGCTACTACTTGCTTTCGCTCTCTCTCTCTCTCTATCTGTCTCTCTCTCTCTCTCTCTCTCTAGCTTCACATCCCATGAAGGAATTTTGCCGCCCGCACTATTGTCCTCTACTACTTCTACTTGGTTGTGATATTAAAAATTATTTCGATTTTCGAACCCGCGTCTATATTCATAAACTTTTGCTTATTATAAGAAACCTTCTTATTTTTATAATAAAATAAAGTTTTCTAATTCTGATCACACACAGACAGCATATTATATTACCACATAATAATCATCGTATATTTCATTCTTCATTTTCTGTTCTTGGTATGAGTATATATAATAAATTACCGTTGTCTATTCGCGTAAGTGACACGGAGCGAAAATTTATAAATAACTATAAACACTTTTTAGGATTTGAAACCCACTTATGAAGTTTTTGCATTGTATTAATTTATTGTTTTACATGTAATTTGATCATCATGAAATATTTTTTGTATTTTCCTATGGAATTGGGCTATAAGAATAAAAAAAACAAATATTCTATTAATTTTAATTATTTCATTTGAACTATTATAGCCTTATTTTTAATAATATGATTATTTAATTTTTAAATTTAAATCATTATTTTTATATTATTTTGTAAATATTTGTGTTATATTCTTAATTTTGGATATATTTTAATATTTTGTGTTATTTTGTAAATAAAACCTTCCTAGCTTAATTACATTCATGATAAATAACATTTGCGGCAAAACAATTAAAACAAATAAGGTTTCAGCTAAAATTTGTTGATATCTTTTATTAAAATTTTTAAACTGAATTTCATCAAAAATCGGTATTTCTACACTCCAAGACTGACTATTCGGAATCAAACCATATAAAGGGTGATTTTTTTGTGGTTAGGATTTTCATGCATTAGTATTTGACAGATCACGCGGGATTTCAGACAAGGTGTCAAAGAGAAAGATGCTCAGTATGCTTTGACATTTCATAATGAATAGACTTACTAACGAGCAACGCTTGCAAATAATTGAATTATATTACAAAAATCAGTGTTCGGTTCGAAAAGTGTTTCGCGATTTACGTCCGATTTATGGTCTACATAATCGACCAAGTGAGCAAACAATTAATGCGATTGTGACCAAGTTTCGCACTCAGTTTACTTTATTGGACATTAAACCAACCACACGAATGCGTACAGTGCGTACAGAAGAGAATATTGCGTCTGTTTCTGAGAGTGTTGCTGAAGACCGTGAAATGTCGATTCGTCGCCGTTCGCAGCAATTGGGTTTGTGTTATTCGACGACATGGAAGATTTTACGCAAAGATCTTGGTGTAAAACCGTATAAAATACAGCTCCTGCAAGAACTGAAGCCGAACGATCTGCCACAACGTCGAATTTTCAGTGAATGGGCCCTAGAAAAGTTGGCAGAAAATCCGCTTTTTTATCGACAAATTTTGTTCAGCGATGAGGCTCATTTCTGGTTGAATGGCTACGTAAATAAGCAAAATTGCCGCATTTGGAGTGAAGAGCAACCAGAAGCCGTTCAAGAACTGCCCATGCATCCCGAAAAATGCACTGTTTGGTGTGGTTTGTACGCTGGTGGAATCATTGGACCGTATTTTTTCAAAGATGCTGTTGGACGCAACGTTACGGTGAATGGCGATCGCTATCGTTCGATGCTAACAAACTTTTTGTTGCCAAAAATGGAAGAACTGAACTTAGTTGACATGTGGTTTCAACAAGATGGCGCTACATGCCACACAGCTCGCGATTCTATGGCCATTTTGAGGGAAAACTTCGGAGAACAATTCATCTCAAGAAATGGCCCGGTAAGTTGGCCACCAAGATCATGCGATTTGACGCCTTTAGACTATTTTTTGTGGGGCTACGTCAAGTCTAAAGTCTACAGAAATAAGCCAGCAACTATTCCAGTTTTGGAAGACAACATTTCCGAAGAAATTCGGGCTATTCCGGCCGAAATGCTCGAAAAAGTTGCCCAAAATTGGACTTTCCGAATGGACCACCTAAGACGCAGCCGCGGTCAACATTTAAATGAAATTATCTTCAAAAAGTAAATGTCATGGACCAATCTAACGTTTCAAATAAAGAACCGATGAGATTTTGGAAATTTTATGCGATTTTTTTTAAAAAAAGTTCTCAAGCTCTTAAAAAATCACCCGTTATTTAACCCTTTAGAGAAATTCTTACAAAATTTAATAAAGACCATGTACCGGAATTCCTAGCTTTATGGGAGTTATTTTATTTTTTTTGCAATAAAGTTGGAAAGTTTAGCATTTACCAAAAATGGCAAAGAATTAAAAGATTCAAATGTATTTAATGATTAAATTTTCAACCAACTAAGGCTTGGCCAGTTGCTTTTCTGAAATTTAAGCAGAAATAATGATTTTTGAATATACAAATCAGTTTTACCAAAAGTCCGTAAGCCAAATGCTAAATTTACTACAAAAAGAACGGAACTGGGAAATGTCATTTTCTGATATTCAACCCACCAAATTAAATAGATAGGCAACGATATAGTTCTGCAGAACATGAACTTTTAATAAACGTATTTATGTAATGAGGCAATATTTGTTTATAGAACACAAGTGCATAGTGAAGATCGCTAAGATTTTGCTAAAACTCGGAGCGCAATTGCAATATTGAAGAGAAAACGTAACTTTTATTGGACGATTAAGAAACAGTATATAATACCATCATGGAACAGGTAAGAACATCGAGCACCGGCCTATTTCTCTAAAATGTACCTGGTGGCAAATGCGAAACATTCCTTATAAATAAAATACTGGCTGAGATACGCATGTGGCAGGTGTTTGTGCTTGCTTGGCAAACAATCTCTTCCATTTTTAACTTACCTCTCACAATATTGTTAAACTTAAAGAGCACCCTATTTACAAACTAAGAAGGAGTTATGGACAAACTCAAGTGTTAAATTCATCGTATGAGCGGCGTGCACGATGGCACACAAAAAATATTGGAGTCGTACAATACAAGACGTTAAAGTGGGTAGTGCATTGGGAGTAATGTAAGTGGATGTGGTTATTGCGCGGTCGAAATCTGCATTTAATCTTAACGTCTACCTCAAAGCATGAATTTTGTGCACAAAGGAGCAGAACCTACAATAATCCATGAAAATAAGAATTCGCATTCAGCAAGGAAAAGATCCCCAGCAGTTCGTAGCAAAACTGTTGCAGATTCGCATAACACAGTTCTATTGATTCCCACTAAGGCGAATTTGCATTCACTGAAAATGTGTACCAATTAGTGTCGTTCTTGGAGCAACTAAGTCAACTTCACGTAGTGAATTAATTGAAAATTGTATTGTTTTGTGCGGAACTTGTTGAATCAACGTCAACATGCGCAATAATACAATATTCCAAGCGGTCGATGACACAGTATCGACACGGGTGGAATATTGTATATTGTAGCAAATTCAACAGGTTTAATGTTTCTTTCTTTTTTATATTGTACTTTTGTTGTATATAATTATTGTCGATTTCATGCGTAAGCAATATTTTATGTATAAAACACGGTTTATAGAGGTAATAAAATTAGAATTGAATTATAACGCATAAACAACAGTTAGTTTAATTCTCAGTGAATATTTGGAACTCACCAGTGGCAAACCAAATATTCACATAAACAAACCAAAATCTAGGCATTATTATTATTATTCCCACTTATTCCCACATTTTCGACGTTTTACTTTACGGTAGAACATGCGAACGCTGCTGCATCGAAATTGTTTTATTTATTAAATTACTTGGAAATGGAGCATTCCCAAATTCTAATGATTTGAGTAGAGTTTTGATTGAAATCCTACACCATTTAATTGGTGATATTTCATATCAAAAGGATTGGAAAATGGTACAAGAATGAGAATTAAACAAATGCATAGAAATTCATTGAACTGCGAGGTTTTGACTGGAGTTATGCGTGGAAAGAAAATTTTAATTCCTTACATTCGTTTGACGTACTTCGGTACACTTTTGCCATTTATTTTTGAACGCACTCAATTTCCAGTCTGACAAATAATATGTTATAAAAAAAATAATTATATAAACAGTTATGGTTTAAGTGTGCTCATCTCATCGCATATCGGTCCATATAGCAAACCGTATTTTTTCTGGTTTTTCTCTGTTTAAGAGCCATTGTTCGACATAATTGACAGGAACCGACGACTGGTTTGGAGCTTACATTATTTTTTGCTCGTTTATTGATTTGGAGTTATTGAGTGACCGAACCAATTATATTGCTAACTTTGTTGAAAAGTATTTTCAAAATTTTGGAATTTTAGATCTTGCTTCTATTGATGGCATTGCTAGGGATCTCTCAAATCCTGAAGAGATTTCTAATGGCTATTTAATCGTTTAGGAAACGAAGGATTGTTTATTTTATAAATAAGGTAGCTGGCTATAAATATGCCACGTCCAACATGTTGTAAAATATAGCCGTTGGCCATCGCAATGTCTTGAGTTTGGTAGAATATTATTATTATTTTTATTATTATTATTATATAAACTTTATTTTGAATAAAATAAATACAAAATTGTGAAATTTTTTAAAAAGACATCATAAAATTTGAAAATAAATTAAAGCTCCTTTAGACGTTATGTCTGTAGCGGAGCAATAGAATAGCACTTCAACATTTTATCAACGGTGTCAACTTATACCTTCCAGTTAAGTTAGGAAAGGACTTCCCTTAGTTAGGTGGATACAGTAGATAAAATATCAATTTATTTATTTATAGCACATAATATTTAACTATCATATTGATGGCGATTTTTGTAGCATAATTTTTTTAAATTGGATAATGACTTTTATTATATTTTAGTTTGATTTGGAGGTTAGATGGTCATAAATATCGAGGTTAATAATTCCCTCTGGCGCGAACAACAATATCTTAGTGTTGTTTCTCCGACTATTAAAAATATTTTAAGTTATTAAATTAATCTCTAAAGATCTAAAATTTATAGATAGCCTAGAAGAGACTGTAATATTATTTTTATATTAATAGAAAATATTTTGATGCAAATACTCTGATTCACCGTTCGCTTAAGGCAATATTTAAAATTAGGTTAGTGTAATATATATTGCGATTAACGTCTTAATAATCTGAATTTTTAATTATTATCAGCAGATGAACTATAAAAATAAAAATGCGTTCGACTTTTTTATGAAACACTAAAAGCTTTACGCCCACGTATATAAAAAATCATCAACATTAAGGCGAATTTCGTAACACAATAATTAAATTAACATCATCCAAAGTTGTTTAATATAAATTTCAAGGTGAACATTTTTACCGTTAACGAATGACGGCATCAAAAACAACAAAAAAACGCAAAATATTCACGCGTAACACAGGGTAAAAATGTCTTCAATATTTGTGTCAATAATTAACAACAATCAAAATTAATAATTGCTTATATATACCAAACCCATGTTCAACGTTCGATTTCGATAAATGCAAACTTAATAGATGCCATTAACATTTCAGCATATATTTTCGATATAATTAACCAAACAATAAATCATTTAATTACCGCGTATTAGAAATCGCGAGGGTGTGTGATTTATTTTAATCTTCGTGAACATGAAGAGTTTAGTTTTTTGTTAATTAAAATTTTTATTTTTCGCCAATCACAGATTAAAAGTGAAATTATATAAGATGGTATTAACCGGTTGAGTCGCGAATTTCTCAGACTCTTACTTATGACATTCAAAGTTGGTAAAGTAAAATAACAACAACAACATCATAAAAGTCATTATTTCTTTATATACCTTTGTTGTATACGTCGTGTTCCAGTAAACTACATTTTACCAGAGTCCATTGATCTCTCTTTAGTCTTGGATTTTTTTTTTTTAAATTAGTTGTTTAGATGAAAAAGGAAAAAAGAAATTTTAATAACCGGGTACCGGGTGGTTATAATGGTTTATACAAAAAAAAAAACATTTAAATTTCTCAAAAGTACCGAATTTTAGGCAAAATATAGCAAAGTTTTATAGGGCTTTAAGGTTTTTATTTTTGACAAAAAATAAATTTGAATCACCCTCTATGAATAATGATTAATCGACCGGTTACAGCATACGACGATTCATTATTTATGTGTACTTTCAATTTCATTAGTAAGATGAATATAAAGAAGTAAATGAGACGAAATGAAAATGAAATTGTTTGCGATTGTTGTTGAAGATCAAATGTGGGATTATGTAATATTGTAATGTCTGGTGTGGGAGAAAAACAACAAAAGATATAGTTGAGTTAATGCATTGGCCGAGATTCATTTAGCAGATCGTGTACGAATTAATATCTAAGGCTGATTGGAGTGAGTGAGCTTTATTAACTTACATTTTTTAGCTCTATTACTGTTTCAAATTTAACAGAACTGATATGCTATACTATTATTTTTAGTTTTGTGAATGAATGAATCTCGGAGTACAACTTAATATTCTAGAGTCAATATTTTCGGAAATACTGTAGAAATGGATGCATCATTCTAATGTTTAGTGACAGAATTTATTTAAACTCAGTTTCCGAGCAGACACAATACATTTAGCTCATCGTCCTATATTTAAGCGTAAGAATGTTGTTCCATTCAACGAAAGATCACAATTTTCAAGTCCATCTGCAGATGGACTCCATAGAGCAATTCCTCTTGAGGCGACATCGGCGGGGTTTTCCTCAGGGTAGGCATAAATCAATTCAAATTGTTGGGTTTTATTTGGACTTTTATGTGAATCACGGAAAATTTGTTGTATTTGTCAAAAATAGTTGTTGTTGTTGTTGTCAAAATAAACATGGTCGATGATAATAACGCAGAATTTACTTGACAAGGACTAGAAGCCAATAAGTAATTCGACATATGGGATTAAATAAATCTAAAATGTTAGAATTGATGTTATTTTTTTTTGTGAATTAAAGTAAATTTGTTGTATTTGTGAAAAATAGTTGTTGTTTGACAAAATAAACACGGCCGATAGTAACACGAAATTAACTTAACAAGGATACAGGTTTTTAGCATGAAATTTAAGTTATAATTAAAATAATTAAAGTTTTGGGTTTTATAGTGACTTTTATGTTAATCGAAATAATTTTATTGTATTTGACAAAAATAATTGTTGTTGTCAAAATAAACATGGCCGATAATAACAAAGAATTTACTTAACAAGGACTAGAAACTTCTACGTAATTAATGATATGATTAAAATTATTCAAACTGTTAGGATTTATATTGTATACAACAAATTTACTTTGATATAAAAAAGACTAGTTAGTTGTCAAAAATAGTTGTTGTTGCCAAAATAAACATGGCCGATAGTAACACGAGATTAACTTAACAAGGATACAGGTTTCTAGTATGTCATTTACGTTATAATTAAAATAATTAAAATGTTTGGTTTTATATTGACTTTTATGTGAATCGCACGGAACAATTTGTTGTATTTGTCAAAAATAGCTGTTGTTGTCAAAATACCTACTCCCTTGGCATACGAGGTTAGTGTGCCAATCTGCGTACAACTATATTCAGGAGCTTTTTCGAAAATCATAGGCATTAATGATTATTTAATGATCCCTAAAACAATTTTCTATGCATACTTTGCAGTTGAAAGTCAGTTCTTTACCAAATTGCATGCTCTCGATTTTCGGACGAACGTACATAGTTTCACCAAACTGGCAGATAATACAGCTATCTTAATTTGTCGTTTATATATACATACATGTATTAAAGATGTCATGTTACAGATTCAACTTCTGCTGTAAACAGCATCAGCCGGAAATATATAGTAAAAACCTCAATTCATAGTTTTTGGTTTGGATTTTTTTTTTGAATATCTATCGCATTGCCATTGTCAAAAACACGTCAAAACTTTCGATTAGTTAATTTGTCACTAAAAGCATTTATTAAAATAAAATGTGATTCAAATTTATTTCCAAAATGGTATAATCTTTATATACATATATGTATATACCGGGTGTTTCTTTTAAACTGAGACGATCAAATATCTCGAAAAATAGCCACTACGGAAAAAATTTCCATAATCAAAATTTAATCATACCGCGGGGAAATACATTAGTGCAAAAAAATAGTCCCCCACCCCCGCTTTGTAGGTGAGGCAGGGGTAATTTTTAAACTAAGATTGGAAGCCATATTTTTTATTGCAGATACGGATTCTACGACTAAAAGTACGTATGATTTGAATGAAATATTTTGTTCGGTTCATGATAGATTTCGTTGTAATCGACGAAATTCAATTTTTTCAATTTCTTCTTCTTAGAACCACGCATTCGATTCTGCAATACGTTTGAAATAAAACTATTTTTTTTGCACTAATGTATTTCCCCCGCGGCGTGATTAAATTTTGATTATGGACATTTTTTCCGTAGAGTGGCTATTTTTCGAGATATTTGATCGTCTCAGTTTAAAAGAAACACCCGGTATATAATTCTTCTGTACGTGTGTATGTAATTGAACTCCTCCTAAACGGCTGAACCGATTTTAATGAAATATTGTGTGTGTGTGTATGTGTGTGTGTGTGTTTGAGTGGATTTCTGGATGGTTTAGATTTACAATTGGACCCGGTAGGTGGCACTGCGATTGCGTTATAGGATTTTATTTTTTCGTTTTTTGACAAAATTAAATTTTTTTATTTTTTCACATTTTTCTCATATTAAAACATATAACCGCCAAAATTTCACTACCCCCATCACCCATAAATTTTCTGTACGGTTGTTCGTGACGGAACTCCTCCTAAACGGTTGGACCGATTTTAATGAAATTTGTGTGTGTGTGTGTGTGTGTGTGTGTGTGTGTGTGTGTGTGTGTGTGTGTGTGTGTGTGTGTGTGTGTGTGTGTGTGTGTGTGTGTGTGTGTGTGTGTGTGTGTGTGTGTGTGTGTGTGTGTGTGTGTGTGTGTGTGTGTGTGTGTGTGTGTGTGTGTGTGTGTGTGTGTGTGTGTGTGTGTGTGTGTGTGTGTGTGTGTGTGTGTGTGTGTGTGTGTGTGTGTGTGTGTGTGTGTGTGTGTGTGTGTGTGTGTGTGTGTGTGTGTGTGTGTGTGTGTGTGTGTGTGTGTGTGTGTGTGTGTGTGTGTGTGTGTGTGTGTGTGTGTGTGTGTGTGTGTGTGTGTGTGTGTGTGTGTGTGTGTGTGTGTGTGTGTGTGTGTGTGTGTGTGTGTGTGTGTGTGTGTGTGTGTGTGTGTGTGTGTGTGTGTGTGTGTGTGTGTGTGTGTGTGTGTGTGTGTGTGTGTGTGTGTGTGTGTGTGTGTGTGTGTGTGTGTGTGTGTGTGTGTGTGTGTGTGTGTGTGTGTGTGTGTGTGTGTGTGTGTGTGTGTGTGTGTGTGTGTGTGTGTGTGTGTGTGTGTGTGTGTGTGTGTGTGTGTGTGTGTGTGTGTGTGTGTGTGTGTGTGTGTGTGTGTTTGAGTGGGTCCCTGGATGGTTTAAATTCACAATTGGACCCGGTAGGTGGTACTGCGATCGGGATCTCATAATTTATTTTTTTTAGATTTCTCGCATATCAGAACATATAACCCTAAAATTTCATCATTCCACCACCTCCCCCAATCTTTATATATAATTCTTTTGTACATGAGTTTGTGACTGAACTCCTTCTTAACGGCAGAATCGATTATAATGCGTGTTTAAATGGGTTCCTAGCTATTTTAGATTTATAATTGGACCCGGTAGGTAGCACTGCGATTGGGATCAAAAAAATGTTTTTTTTGTTTTTAGACGAAATTTTTTTTTATTTTTTTTTTTTGTATTTCTTACATATCAGAACAAATAACCGCAAAATTTTACCACCCAACTACCCCCTAATGTTTATAGATATAATTTTTATGTTCGATTTTTTGTAATTGAACTCCTACTAGACGGCTGGGCCGATTCTAATTAAATTTTGTGTGTGTGTGTGTGTTTGAGTGGATCCTTGAATTGTTTAAATTTGAAATTAGACTAGGTAGATGGCACTGCAATCGGGTTCTAGGAACATTTTTTTTTGTTTTTTAACGAAATTTTTTTTTATTAATTTTTTGTATTTCTTACATATCAGAACATATAACCCCAAAATTTTACCACCTCCACCACCCCCAATCTTTACATATATAATTCTTCTGTTCGTGTTTATCTAATTGAACTACAACTAAACGGCTGGACTGATTTTATTGAAATTTCTTGTGTGTTTGAGTGGGTTCCTGGATGGTTTAGATTAACAATAGGACCCGTTAGGTTGCACTGCGATCGTGTTCAAAAATTTTTATTTTTTTATTTTTTTACAAAAATTTTATTTTAATTTTTTTATGATTTTTCACATAACAGAACATATAATACCAAATCTTCACCACCTTGCAATCTTTTTATATATAATTCTTCTGTATACGTAAGTATGTAATTGAACTCCTACTAAACGGCTTACATTTGTGCATATTGAGTGTATTATTCATCAAATTAGCTTCGCATTGTTTTGACATTTCAATTTCTGTTCGGTTTTTTTCGATATTTCAGTACAGATTAGTGCTTGACTGAAAAAAAATTTTGGTAACTTTGCAAATAACCGTTTTTGAGACAACAATTAATTATTGTAAAATCAAATATGAAAAATATACAATTTGTGGAAAGGTAAGCTATAATTATAATAAAAAATTAATTAAATGGATTAATTCAAATATATGTACATATTTCATAAAATTGTTTATCAATTTCTGGCATGTATATCAACATTGAATGATAATCCTTTTTATTTTCCGGTGGCATTTTGTATTTAAACTGGCAAACATTTATCTTGACCAACTTAATGAAGAAGTTTTCTTATAGCATTCTCTCAAACATAGGGTTTAAATAATTCACAGGTTTCCATATCCAACACCCAAATTGTCTACTATATTTTATTACGTAAGCAAATGGAGGAAAATGCATTCCAATTGATGCGGAAAATTGAAAACTTATTCCAATTGATTGTAATTTTTGAATTCGTTTTGCATTTAAAATGTTCGGGCCCTGATAATTTTTGTTCTATTTTTGTTCAAATTCGGCTAATTACGTACAACGTGGTGGTTTCTATTTACACAATTTAACCAAGTGATAAACACATCACCGTACGCCACTAAAATTGAGGGAATTAGTCAACCGTGGGAGTTACAACAAAATCGAATGATTATATTGCATTTATAAAATCCAGTGTAATTTAATTGTATAATTGTAATTTGTCAGTTTATCAAATGCATATAAAATATTTTTATTGTAGTATGGATATACTACTAAATCCAATGATTCTAAATATTTGTGTTAAGCAGCTACACCAAAATGCACATTGTGTAACACTAAAACTATTGTAGATAGAACAGTTTTGATTAGAGATGTAGAAAGAACTTGCAAAATTACATATAGAATCGTTGAAACCCCCAAAAATGTTATTTTAGACTTACAAACTCGAGAATGAAAAATAATTAATTACGTTTACCTATAAAATTACATATAGAAGTCACACCCAAAAATATAAGTATATTCCTCCGCACAATCGGCGAAATTTTATATACGCCGGGCTGACAATGTTAATTCGATTGAATATCAATATTTTGTAGGGGCTGTAGCCAAAACATATAGTCCCTATTAAAAGTACATTTATTTCCAATTAATCCATGGAAGCTTGCCTATAAACTATAAACATATCTCAAAAATTATTATTTTTAATATTGAAATTAACTAAAAATATTGAATGATCTATAAAATTTGAAGATTCTTCAATACTAAATCAAAAACCCATGTAATTTGTATGTTTGTGAGAGTTTTTGCGTTACTGTGTTTGAGACCTGATGAACATTTTCCGGTAGGGCTGTTAGTCATTTACACACATATAACAACATAAAAAATCATAACCGAGTACACATAACAAGATGGAAGAATTTGTTGAAACCATTAAATCGTATCCAGAGTTATATGAAAAAAAATGTATATATAAACACCGAAAAGCGCACATCTGGCAGCAGCTAAACACAAAGTTTAATTTTGACGGTAAACTATATTAATCTGCATAATAAAGTGACTATGGATTTTTGATAATTATGTATTTACAGCAAAAAAGAAATGGAATTATTTACTAGATAAATATGTCAAAGAAAAACGAAAAATGGAACAACCATCAGGCAGTGGTTATGGTTATACTCCGCAATGGGAGTTGTACTGTATACTAACTTTCTTAGACGTGTAGTAGAAACAATGTGTTCAATCAGGAAAATCCTAATTTGGAATAATGTCCATTTAGAGGGTTGTAAAATAGTTACGCCTGTTAAAAAATTTAATGTTCAATCAGGAAAATCCTAATTTGGAATATTGTCCATGGGTCGTAAAAAAATGTACGCCCATCTAAAAAAAAGGTTAAGCACATGGATATTATTTTAAATATTTATGTATATAATAAGATAGATTAAGTGGGGGTAAATATATATAATAAGATAGAATTTAAGGAAGGGATGAGCATTATAAAAGAACGAAAAAAACGTGAGGAGGAGATTAGTAAGAGTATGATCGATATTAAATAAAGTTATTCAGTACACTTATTAAGTCTTTTAATTATTCCCATTACTTTGCTACAGACGATAGTATCAAAACTCAAAGGTGCTTAAATTAAATAATAATAGCGCATATCTTAATACATATTACATTATTTATTTTATAGATTGGTGGAAAACGCAATGCCATTGCAATCGGAAGAGTACGTAAAAGATGATTATAAGGATAATGAAATTTCGTTCGCTTCAACCAGGAATTCTAAAAAACGAAAGGATAACGAGATTCCGGATTTGTTTTTAGATACTTTAAAATCACTTCAAAAAAAGTATAGTGCTGTCACTGAAGATGAAGATAAGGTTTTTCTGATTTTAATTAGCTGTGACATGAAGTGAATGAGCCAAGAGGCGAAGAGCCAATTCAAAGTCGACAACATAATGAGGTCGCAACAGGCTGTTTTAAACAGCATTGTTTAAATTGTTGATTTTTTATTTTAATTTAATTTTAATTTTGAGTTTTTAATTTATTTTATAATGTGATAACGTGAACTGAAATGTGATAAGAAAATATTTTTACTAAATAAACGAGACTGAATTTCCAAAACGAAAAATGTTTTATTAAATATTTCTATATTGAAAGTGAACCGCTCCCTCAATACAAAAATAATCTTTTAATTGATCTCTCAAAGTAAAGGCGATTCTTGTGGAATTAGTTGAGTGTCCCCTAATAGTTATTAGTGGCTCGGTGTTGTTGCGCCAGTCTCCCCTGTGTACGACATGTTCTGAATCTCTCCAGTCTACGAAGTTTTGTGGTGTATATGTGTGGGAAGATTCATTAAGTTTGATAAAATTATGCAAGGCTATGGTGGCCAAAAAATTGTTTTCTGTATTTTGGGGCAGCATATTGATGGGGTTGCAAAGAGCTATCCACCTATTCACCGATATTCTAAACGCATTTTCGATGATACATCGTGCTCTCGAAAGTCTATAATTAAAAATTTCCTTCGAATCATCACTATGTCGGGACGAATATGGTCGCATCAAATTTCTTTGGAGCGGAAACGCAGCGTCTCCAACAAAATAGTGCCGGAACGTTTTGGAATTGTGTGGTAGCTTACGATCGGGCGGGATAGGGAGCTCATTTCGCACAAGTTGTTGTCCAAAATTTGAGAATTTTAAAATGCCTCCATCACTTTGGCTGTCGCGAGCTCCTACCGCAACGAGGGTAAAAGTATAATTAGCATTACATGTTGCCAGTAACACTATACTAAAACTTTTTTTAGAGTTAAAAAAATTTGAGCCTGTACGAGGAGGGCTTTGGATTATAATATGTTTGCCGTCTATATATTCCACTTTTTCCAAAACTGCTTTGTTTTATACTCTAATCTTCACGATTTGGAGCCGCCACATATAACGGCGAGAGAATTTTCCACAAAATTGTGCATGTCTCTAAAATGATCTCCCGCACTGGCGATTTCCCTATTTTAAATGACCAGGCCAATAATTTTATTGAAATTCTTTGCGAAAGATAACTAAAATATTTGAATGAATATTATCAGAAACAGCCTTTGAATGATATTTAATATGCTACTTACCAAAGTGTTAAGGCAAGACGACATTCTGCTTCGATTGGTCGTCGTAATGAGTGCTTAGTAAGGTCGTACTTTACTAAATTTAGCAACATGTCATAAAGTTGCCTCGACATCCTTGTGTTGATAAAAAGTTCCTCTGTATCTAAAGTTTCATTTGTTGAAACAAATTTGCATAATAGCCACTTATATCGCGGTCCAAATTTAGAGGTCTCACCACCATCTTCTCCGCTTTGACTTTTTTAAATAATTTTTGAATATTACATACAAAGTATATAAATCCGTCAACTCATCCAGTGCTTGAATTGCGTCTTCATAATCCATATTTTGTTCAATAATCTCACACACAAATTAAAAATTCCAAAATTCCAAAATATAATATATAATTATTGTTATTAATATCTATTTTTGACAACCGGAGCGGATGTATTGTGGTTTAGAAAATCGAACGGACGGAGAGGAAACGAAATGAGCGGACTAGAGCGGATCTATTCTGTTTGAACCTTTAGTATATAGTTTATCTAAAATTCTCCAATTATAAATATTAAGATCTTAGTAAATATTGATTAAATTCCCCAACTTCGAGCTCACGGCATGTATTGTAACAACTATACGAATGATGTAATGAATACAAAATCCTAACATGCCCCTGCTACAACCCAGGATTTGCTTTTATTTCCCAGAAGAGGGCTATGCAGGTGGTTCACCTCCCGCTGGCCATGATAATTATTGAAGTCATTGTAGAAACATGTTATGTTAGTGGTCTAAACAGATAAAAATTCAGCATTCTTATTAAATTTTTCGGCCAAAATGGTTATATGAAAGTTTCTAGAATTTCGACAAAAATATTAACTGTGTCATAAAATGTTGACTTATAAAATGTAAACTATAAAGAAAATGTTTTATAGAAAACTCTAACTAAATCACATGAATATTAAAGATGTTATTATATTACCATGATTAAGTGGCTACTATGGTATAATTAAATAGCAAAATTACTTAATATATACGCACCTTTTAGTTTATAACAAGAACAGAAAAATTTCACAATAAACATTAAATAATGAATTTATTTTGAATTTATCATAAATTAATTAATTTTATTGCGTTAATTTTTTATTTTTTTATTGCTTATACAACAACGCCCAAAGATGCTGCATTTCTTTGCCGATTACGTAATGATTTCGGCAGACACAATTGTTAGTCTTATACATGTATGTGTAGTCATGTATACAGTTTTTAGTTAATTACTGATATGCAAATTATTAATTCTATCGATTATTCTATACACGTTCGATGTAATGAGAAAATGTTTAATTTTATTTTAACAACTCAATTAGTTAAGTCATAAAATTTATAGTGGATATAGTTTATACTAGTTTATGGTATGTGATTAATTATCTAGATGTTATAAAATATGACAGAGGTACGAGTAGGTAGGTTAAAAGATTTACTGTGAATTTGTGAATTAATTAGTCCTGGGTCTACCGTATTAAACCTCTTTAGCTTTTCCCATTTTTTGTGTCATGTATTGCCGTCAGTGTGTTGTATCGTACTGTTTACACTGCGCAGATAATAATATTATATAGGTGTATACAATGTATGTTGAAAATTGTAGACAATGTCGACAATTAATATTCCTGTTGGCAATCATACAAATTCCAAGAATTCTTTGTGAATGGAACCATTTCAAAATGGAATAATTCTCTCCTCAATAACAGTATACAACAACTAGAATAAGTGGACAGCTTGTGCTGTATAAGGAAGTACGAATTTTCTATAATAGTTTTCTTCCTTTTGATGACAATGTAAAGAAATTTGATTTTGAGATATTTGATCAAAACGATGTTTTCAAACAAAAATTCTAAATTTCATAGACGAAAAAATTGTTAAATTTTTTGTTTGTGTTGTAGATTTGAATGTGATTTTATTTGTACGTTTTCAATCATATTTTAATATTTTTGTCTTTTCAAACACTCAGTGCTCCTTAAAACTTTCATTAATTTCCTCCTTATCCAAATAAATTTAATCATGGCTGATAAGTATTCCCTTGAAACTATGTAGTTTGAGTCGCATGTTCGATTACTTTAATCGGTCTCAATTGTCTTTAATTGACTTTTAACCATGCTTCCGCTTCAGCTCGATTTATTGTTAAAATCTCACCGTGATAGTTGGGTTTTCACAAAACTGTTGGTTATTATATCAAGCTTATTTTATACATCAAACGGAGAAATGTTTATTTAATTGCACCCTTCTTTTTCATGCCTGACGTATTTCTCATTTATACCGGTACAATGAGATATTTTAACTCCTAATTTCGTCCTTTTTTCTCGAAATTATTTAATTTTCTTATGCTTGAAGAGTTGGGTATTATTTGGCGTAATAATATTTCGTAGATGTGCGGAGAAAATATATAGGGCTGATATGACTCTGATCTGACTTTCATTTTTTTGTATAACACATCAAATTATATAAATTTTTTGAAAGCAAAAATTGATTTCGATTGATTGATTGATTGCAATGTATATGACCAGGCAATTTAGCGGGACTCCCGAATGACGCCGGTCCCGCCATACACCCTTATTACATTTAACAATATGGAAGGAAAGGATAGGCATGTTAAATATGACAGAATCGACCCGGTTACAGACATCTAAGTAGTCAATAGTTAGTAAATTTGTTCCAGGATGGCTACTGCCATCCTGCAGATTATCACTAAGCGCATGCAGAGGCCTCCACAGTGATATTTTGCCGGCCACGTTCTCAGCGAGAAGTGCGAAGGGTCGTGGGGTTTGAATCGGGATGTCTTGTGAGAACGGGTTATTTCGGCAATCTGAGTCTGCAGGGTGGCTTGCCGTTGGTCTAAATTTACCAGCTGCTGTGATACTAACTCGAACTTTCGCAGCATGAATTCCAACAGTGTGGTCTGTGCATTTGATTGTTGTACCGCCGCGTGGTTCGTTTGAATCTGATCAAGAAGATCCTCCAAAGTACATCTTCGCTCCTGCGGCTGTGGGTTGTCGGAATCATCCTCGCTACCGAGGGTTTGCACCCGAATCTCTTCATTTTGTTCCTCATGAGGAGGTATTTCCAACGTGATATACCGGTTACAGGTATATCTGCAGACTGGTCAATAATTCGGAACATGCCTGAAGTACCTTACGCGCGGACTGCTCGTATTTTGGTGACTTGAATGCGCGGCTAAGCCGACCAGACAAATGCAACAAACGGGAATGGTAACGTTGAGCCAATAACAAGGGATCCTTCATAGTCGGACCCAAACGAGTAATCTCCTCTTGAATCCCCTCTAATTTCCATTGACATGTTAATATTTCCGCATCTGGTTTCTTGGATGCACTCGGGTGCATTCTGGATGGTATTAGCTTCGTTTCGGCCTGCTCACTTCGGATCGCTTCCTCGAGTTGATGCTGGATATCGGGCGTGTCGAAACGAATATCATGAAGGAGACACTCCACTTCCACCTCATCTGGTTGCAGTAAGGTTACCTCCATTTTGGATTAGGTAGGGATAATGAGTCAGTTCGATTAATTCGACAAAAGAAACGGAGTCTTTATTAATTTATAAAAGATACAAAAATTTTAATTCAAAATAACTCTAACTTAAACGGAAAGTTTCAAGTTAAAGGAAATTACAACTAAAGATATTCTACACCCACTATAATTAGATAATAAAAACACGAAATATATTTTTTTTATGACACAAAAAAGGAATGGATACCTTAAGGGTTTGTGGGGCCCGTATTCCCACGCTTGGTTTAACGACGGATGTAGACGAGTTACCCCCGAAAGTGGCGCTTTTTGATGAGAACCTAATTTGGGGGGGCTCGTTAAAACTTAATTACAACAATAATTCAACGCATGAATCAAATCGCGATGAACATCAATTCGGATTCATAACACAATAAAGAAATAAAAAATAAAAAAATGTGAATAATAATAATAATAATAACGCAGATAATGAAGCTACCAACACACCCAAGTAAGGAGGCAAAATGGCAACAGAAAAATACAAATAAGATAATAATAAAAGAAGAAAGGAATGGTTATCTTGTGGTGGTTTGTGGGTTCCGTATTCCCACGATTGGATTAACGACGGATAGGACGAGATACCCCCGAAAGTGGCGCTGTTCGATGAGAACCTAATTTGGGGGGGCTCGTTGAAATTTACAAAACGATACGAAAGGAAAAAAGAAAAGGAGATCCAAATCTACCAACACACCCTACGGTATGCAGGCAGGGTAATAATAAAAATGCAAAAAAAAATAAAATGAAGTACTCATAAGTACCCGCGGGTTCCAATACAACCAAAAATTAAATAAAAAATAAAAAATATCTAAAAAAATCAAATATAATATCAAAAAAAAATTTAAACCAAATACGACAATACGGTGGTGTGATGAGAGTGGGAACCCCACTCCGTGTCGGCTGAAATAATAAAATAATAAAAAAATAATAATAATAATAATATAATAATAAAGTGTTCCGATCCTCAAATTTTTGTCGAGAAATTTCAGGGAAAAGAAGAAATGAGGCTAAGTACTAAACCCTGGACAAATGACATCCGAGCTCCACCACAATCGGACACAACATAGTGGAAATGGGAAGGAGCTCGTAAGTCGGATGTCCGAAGAATAGGGGTATGATACCCCCATCTACACGCAATTAAACAGCCCGTGCTGGTTGCGATCGCAGATGGGGAATGTCAACCGGGAGACTGGCTTTGGTGTGCGCGTCCATGCAAATTCAAACAATGTGAAACACCGGTTTCGACACTGGACGCGCACGCCAAAGGGAGTGAAGCTACAAATCAAAAAAATTAATAAAAATTATTAAAAATTCGCGAAATTTTTGGGCGCCACTGTTACAGGATGGCTACTGCCAGCCTGCAGATATCACTAAGCGCATGCAGAAGCCTCCATGGTGATATTTTGCCGGCTACGTTCTCAGCGAGAAGTGCGAAGGGTCGTGGGGTTTGAGGCATGCATGGCTCCTGGCCTACACCGTGATGATACAGATATTTAAGAAGGGAAAAACCGCAAATACTAATAAAATACCCGAGTTCCGCCGAAATTCGTCGGTCGGAACTTGAGGAACGAACCGCAGAAAATTTAAAAATAAAAAAATAAAATAATCATAATGGTAGAGGTGCCCTAGTGCGCGCATCCGCCCGAACTCGCACGGTGGTAAACACTGGTTCCAAATCCGGATGCGGGCACAGGACACAGGATGGGAATTCCCCCCTCATCACACCCAACCGAGAAATCTCAAAAATTCATTTTATTTAATATTTTTTTTATTTAAACACAACAAAAAATAATATAAAGAAACCCACCTTCCCACGAGTAAAAGAAAAGAGAAAGGGAGAAAACAATAGAGAGAAACGAGAACGAGAAAAATGAAAGAGAGAGTGAGAACAATGAGTATCGAGCGCGCGACCATTATCCGGCGCTCGACTACAAATCAAAATTTGAAAATTCAATACAAAAATTTAAAACAAAATATCAGAGATGAGCAAAACAAAAAATAAAAATAAAATCAAAGAAAATAAAATAAAAATTGTACCTTAATTAATATAACAACAAATGGTTGTGGTGCCTTGCGCGGCCGTCATGCCACAGGTGACCTTGCCCCATCCGGACCGTTGCGGCTTTGGTGCCGTTATGTTGCGGGGCCTCTCACCCATACCAATATAAATAAAAACGGGGTGCCGGTTGGGCACCCGTCTCGATGCGGGGCCTTTCCCCGATCCCAAAACAACAAAACAACAGCCGGTTGGCTACCCGTAAATTTCGTCCAACGGTGCGACACGTCCGTCGGTGCACTGCAAATAGCCTTGTGGCAGGCCACCCGTTACGTTGAATAATTAGGCGTCACCCTGCCCGTAATCTCTGATCGACGAATCCGTTGACTGTGAAGTGGCCTCAATCGGCCACCCGCACACTTAATTCATCGTCACGCCGTAACTGCACGCCAACCAATATATCCACCGCCAATTCCCGTTGGGTATATATGGCAAAATAGCTAAATGTATTCGATCAACTACGTTGGTATGGTGGTATTTTCAAGTATTTCGAAGTATTTTTATGTTATACTTGATTTTCAGATTATCCAATATCCATGCGGATATACCCTCGATTGTTTAAGTTATCCACAACAAAATATAAGAGGGTGGTTTAAACGATCCACCTCAACTGCACAACCGTCACGAAATAAAAATGGACACTTCCTTTTGTGTTAATAACTGATTAAACGGTTCACAAATTACCTTTTCGTAGCACTATCCACCAACACTCGAAATTTTTGGTAATTTTGTAGAGTTGTTATCACCATAAGCAAAAATAATAATCTGTCTTCTAATTTTATACTTTTTCTTTTTTATAAATATTTTTTTTTTATTTCGTTAACTCAATAATATAATTGGTACACGTTTTCCCTTTTTTGTTTTAATTCAAAAAAACAAAAAAATCACGTATTCTTTACAACATTAAATCTGGGTATCACCCAAAAACGCAAACTCTATTTTCTTAACAAAAGTAAACTTTTTTCTCGACTGATTTATTACTTTCCGAAAACAACACTCAACTTTATCTCATCCAAAACTCTACTCGACTAAAAAAATTCTTACGCCGAATACGTCGCACAAAACATTCGATGCGCACTGTTCTCTCTCTCTCTCCCATTTTCGTTCTACTACCAACAAAATAAACAAAAACATACGAGAATCCCTCCACCACTAACCGCCTTTAGACATAAAAAACCCGGACGCAAAAAACCCGAAGAGAATAAAAACACATTTGGTTTTGGTAAGACCACACAGTCGTAACAAATTGTTAGTTGAAAATATAATGTAAGGCAGTTGGCACAAGAAAGCACAATTATTTTTGATTTTGTAGATATAAATATTCAGCAATCACCATCCTAAAAAAAATTATAATTATGCTTAAAAATTTATAAATAATTAAGTTCCAGTAAATTTCCTGAGATAAAAGTCATTATTATGAGATAAATTATAATTGAAATAAATGTGATGCTATATGAAATTGAATCAAAATAAAATAAATCGAATCCAGAAATCACCAAATATTGTAGTACTCGTATATCAAAGCAGGAAAGGAATACAAGACCTTTGTATCTTCAACTCTTGAATGGATTCATCTCTTGAATGGATTTACTTATAAAAAATAATTAAATAAAACAAATTATATAGTGTGAAGGTTACTTGTCCTAATCTGTTAATCTGAAATCTGTAAGGCAATATATCAACAATGGATGTTTGGCACAGTTTTAGAATCCCAATATCTACGCAAATTAAACCAGAATTAAATGAAGCTATTAAGATAATCAGTAATTTGTAAGATGATAGAATTACTAGCACAACTGTAGGATCTTTGATAACCAAAAAACACAATCGATTATTTAACGCTTGAAAAATCAAATACTGATTAAGTAAATATTAAAATAAGATATTCGAAAATATTCTATGGTCATCAACTATTGTATAAATCATTTACAACAATATTAAATAAATTATAAATCATAAAATGAACTACTAGAAAAATTCTGTGGAATGTACAAGTCATCGGGAGTCAGTTCTTAAAAATATCATGTTACAATACACAACAACAAAGTTAAAATTATTTCAACTCGAGTATGGAACTTGTAGGCGGGGCATAAAGCATTTCACGAATTTTGATTGGTTTTAAGTTTGGGAGCGAGTATGGTGAAATTTATTTCCGAAGTCATGTATGCAGCATTCAAGTTTGAAAGGAAAGCAACCGCTTTCTTGTTGATTTTCTAAGAAAATATTGAACAGTTTATAAAACTGTTCCGGGTATTAAATAGAATTACAAATTCTGCATCGACTGGTTATAAAAACTGAAAAAATTGTTATCTGCAGATATCACGTCCCAATCTAATTCCACAGAACTATGTATCCAACCTAGAACAACCTAACCTAAACCTTTACAATTTATCCCAAATAACATAGAAAATAATTTAACTAAAAAAATGCGATCCCCGAAAAATAATAGCAATATTTAACTGCAATCTACTTTACAGCTTCCAAGCCATGAGTAGTTTCCAAATTCAAACATCTGATGAAATATCAATTTATTAGTGATTCCTACTTTGTCTGCTCTTCTGATTTTTAAGTTAAAATTTTATTTTTTTATTAGAAAGTATCACGGCTTTAAATATCTTCTGTAATCAAAAATGTCCATTAAAACTAACTAAATGCTTAATGTGGAACTGTATTTACCTCATCAACCTCTATAACTCTATATTGCTAATCAAATTAATATATAATAATTTATTATTCAATTGTATAATTGGATGGAGGAAAGTTACTAAAATTAGTTAATCTCTGAAATCAAATTGTGGAAGAAATCATTGTTATAAACAATTGTAGTAAAAAGTACCAATAAAAATGTGTAATGTTTATCCGGAAGTACCCAATAATTGCTTTTCTTGCATTTTTGAGTATTTTTGATCCCAATGGAAAATTCGAATCTTCTCACTGTGAAAACCTCTACAACTTAACAAGCGATCCCCCGCTAACATCACCAATCAACAAACCCTATGTATCACAAGGCCGCGATAAATCCATTACAGATTACAAAATGCATCGCGGTAATCCTATAGCACAACAACAAAAAACATCTACAACATTAAGCAAAGAGACTAATTTGGATATGCCAATCTAAACCTGAGGCAAGGTTTCTATGTAAAAGTGCAAAGTTGCCTTCGTATACTAATAATTGGCAACTACATAAACTTCTAAATAAAACAATTCTAAATAGCCAAAAATAGCTTACAAATATAGGTAACGACAGAGCACATATATAACTACAACCCTACGTAATTTGGGAAACACCGACTCACCACTCACAATGAACGAAACCTATGCAAAGTATTCTACACATCAAAGAAAAAATTATTACAATACAGCTCCACCATATCCTCGCCGCCACTGTATAATTTCATCACATATAATATATTATGCTTATATTATAAGCATCATTTGTCAAAAACTAAAGGCAGTTCTCTGCATTCATTTCTGCGCGATCATCACACACATACACACACGCACACACAGTTGAAAACCCCTTCAAAACATTTTTAAAATCCCGCCACGTTTTGAAGCAAAAACGCAGAGAACAAAAATACAAAACATTTAAATCACCACTACTAGGACTCTTGAATCAAATTTCTACATATTTTTACACATTTATGAAATACACGAATATATCAAAAAATAAATTAAACTATCAAAAATGCCGAAATATAACGAATTCGCTAATTCATCTAGAGTCTACACTATGCAAATTCACTGATATTTTCTATCAGTGTATCAATTTATGTGTGAGTATTTTATATAAATTTTGATACTATCAGTAAATTATCAGGAGGCTATTTCACGATAAATTATCATGAAATTATTACGAAATGTCATCCTTTTGAGGTTATGTTTCATCATTATAAATTTAATTTAAAGGAACAAACAGTGAAAGAAATTTTTATTATTTATTTGTTTTATCCTTATTTTATTTACAGGTGTGTGAGTATTAGTTGAAATAAGAAAATTATCTGTGCTATTGAAAATAGGGAAATATTGCAATAGAAATCAGAATTTGCTAGGTTTCGGTACTTTTATTCTGATAATTTATTTATAGAATCAACAAACAAGTGGTCCTAACTCATCAGTAGTGAACGGTTACTTTCCATGGCTCTAATCTTAGGATACTGGCACTATTTTTGTGTTAAATAAATTCGAAAGTTTGTAGCCAGTATTTCCAAACATAAAACACATATTTTTCATATTTCTCATTTACATATTTCTAGATAGGTAAATATTAAAAAATGGTAGAATTAGGTCCATAATCGATTTCTACGTACGTTTTAAATCTGTAAGCATTTTTGTTAAAAAAAAAATGCTATATGGTTTCGGTTTGCGGTCTGTCCGTCTTAATTTCTTCACTAAAAGTTCAAGCAATTCATGGGAAAGAGCCCTATTGATTTTTCTGTGTATACGGTGTTCGGAGGTATGTAGGGTTTTGTTAACCCCCTCCTTAAAATTTTTAGAATTTTCTTTTATTCTATTCTGTTTTGGTTTCATAGAGCATGTGAGTATGGAATAAAAATATATCTTGTGTGGATGTGGGTTTGTGTGGGTGGTGTGGTTATGGGGTGATAGGAGTAATGGTATTGGAGGTGGAGGGGTGGGAAGGTGTTTTGGGTTTGGTGTGCGACTTTGGGATTTGTGGGATGAGGGTTTGTGTGGGTGGTGTGTGGAAGTGGCTATGGAGATGTTAAAGGGTGATGATATGGGTGGTGCGGTATAAGGTGATAATAATGATTAGGTGTAGTGGTTTGCGATTGATTGGGGTCGGTGGGGCTAAGTGTAGATGGGGTAAGGTGGGTGTTTTTTTGGGTGGGTGTGATATTTGAAATACGCAAATCACACTGCATAGAACCCTTTAATGGCAGCAAAAATACTTATAGAGTTCGCCTCCAAACCTTTCCCGTCTTTTTTATATTGAATGTAGCCTATACTGTTAGTTGATTTTTTTTCCGTAATGAGTAATCAAAAATTTAAGTGAATCTCTCAGATGGAAAACTAATTAATTTAAAATTTTATGCTGCTAACGAACTGAGCTATAACGAATGTTCGAGTACTCAAATTAGTCGAGAAGTGGTCAAAATTACGATAGCAAAATTACGAAATTTTTGTAAAACATTGGCAAATTACGTCAAAAAACCATATATTTGGACTGGAACTTTCGATTTCAAAATCTAAAGACATCAATTCCTAATAAAATGATAAGACGGCGAACCTAATATTACATATAAATGGAAAAGTAATTTCTTCAAAATGGCGTCAAAAACTGCTCAAAGCTTGCTAAAAATTATTTTAAATTGCATCGTCATCCAGTTTATGATCATGAAAGTTTATGTACTCAAACAAGTCGAGAAATGGCCGAAAAACGAACGCAATATTAAGAACATTTTTTGTAATTCACACAAACAAACAAAAAACCAACAGACAAGAAAACGGATGAAGTAAATTATGGTTAGTTACGTCAAAAAATCATATATCCCCCAACGACTTAAAAATCGAATGAAATAAATTATTATGTTCATATAAAATGAAAAAGCGTCGAACCTGACATTACAACCGATGTGAAGCTAGCACGAAATGTTAGCACGTATTTTTTAAAAATGCTCATATGGTAATAAATTTATCAAATATCAAAACCAATTTTTTTTCCATTGAATAGACTAAAAAAATGTACAAAACAAAATAATCAATTATTATAATAATAAATATAAAAACATGCACACATTTAAGCCAACGTTTTCATTTAATAATAATTTCGTTATTTGATCCATCGTCCAATAATTATTTTTTTTATTATTAAATAAATTAGAATACTTAAACAATTGATTGAGATAAATCGATTCGTGCTGAGCGTTTCCAAAAATTTGTCGGACACGAAATTAATTTTATATTAAAGAAGGGCCAACTACGAAATTATTCAGAAAGTTTCAGAATTTTCTTATGAGTTTTTTGTGAGCAATATCGATTCGTGCTGTGCATTTTCGTAAATTTTCCGATTTATATGAAATTGGTTGAGAAGGGTTCATGCTGAGCCTCAGCATGAATCGATTTATCTCAATTAATTTTTATATTAAATTTTCGTGCTAAATCTAACTAATACTCAAACCACCATTATGTTTTAGATAAATTTATTATTGAGTCTTCTTATTTATTTAATAATAAAAAAAATAATTATTGGACGATGGATCAATTAACGAAATTATTATTAAATGAAAACGTTGACTTAAATATGTGCATGTTTTTATATTTATTATTATAATAAATGCTTAATTTGTTTTGTACATTATTTTAGTATTATTCAATGGGGGAAAAAATGGGTTAGATATTTGATAAATGTTTTACCATATTATGTACATTTTAAAAAAAAAATACATGCTAACTTTTCGTGCTAGCTTCACATCAGCGTCTACATATATTTTTTCCGTGTTTAATAATCTGTTTAAATAAAAAAAAATCGAGCTAACTTTTTAAATAATATATGAGAAATACATTTTTTCGTGCTGACTTGTACTAAAATAACAGTATTCAAGACCCAAACTATTAGTGTTGCCTCGATGTTTTACGTGCTAACTTTTCGGGCCAGATTCACAATCTTGACATTACATACGTCACTGGATAAGTGAATCATTCAAAATGGCATCAAATAATGCTAACAACATGCTATAAATGGTTGCAAATTGCATTGTCATCAGGAACTGAGCTATTCTGAAAGTATTACATCTCAAACAAGTCGGGAAGTGCCGAAAATTGCAATTTCAAGAATATAAATTTTTGCGATTCAAACAAACAGTCCTTCATACAGGAAAGCGAGTCTTGCAAAAAGTTGTAAATAACGTCAAAAAATTATTTATTTTTGGACCACAAACGGTCGTAATATACTAAAAAATAAAATTGTAATCCAAACAAACAAATAAAGATAACAACAGACATGAGAGCGAATCATATATTTTCCAAGCTTCCAACGATTTAAAAATCGAAGGACATCAATCCTTAATTATGGGTTTCACTTCCCAAATACTTTGTTTTTTAAAGTTCTAGAATTTATTTATATTTCTTTATTTAATATTTCTATTTAAACGTTACAATAAAACTTTCTGAGAGATCTTGTGGTTTGACTTAATGCACAGATAATAATAATTACCATAATGTTTGTATGGTTTATATACCCATTTGTTGTGTCAGTTAAATTACCGATGTCGTTGATGGTGTCGATTGGAATATTTAACTGCGGGGGTCGAAGGATTGGATACATTTGTTCAAACGAATCTTCCTAAATTATTTCCAGATCAATGTTTAGCATATGATAGAATAATGCAATTAAAAGATAGAGTGCAAGATTGTATTTTAAAGATGCGCCCGGAGGTAAAGGCAAATCATTTAAATTATTTTGGCAATTTTATGATCACAGGAAAAAATATTTCAGACTCAGTATACGAGAATTTATAAAATTACCACAACTCTTTTGGATGGTGGTTAAACAGCAATTTCAGCACTAAAATTTCCGTAGAATATGCAAACCACTGAGATACCATCATGTAGAGGCATATGCTCGATCAAGCAATGTGCTAGCGAAAAACCTGGCTACTCAATCATTTTTACCTAGCAAATATGAATTTGAAGACAATTTTGCGGCTTAGAAAACTATCCAACAAATTTAATATTGTTTTACTGTGCAATCTCAAAAATAAACAAAAAACTTATAAAAAAATTAGTTCAAATTCAAATTTTCTTGGTAAAATTGATTCAGTAGCCAGGTTTTGCGCTAGCATAATTATTGCTTGCTTCCATAGCTGATCGAGCATAGTGCCCCGTAATATTAAAAAAAATTAGAATGTGTAAAATACTGCAATCATAGCAACTCATGATATCGCTCATTTGCTGCAACAGTGACAAAATCCAAAATTTTCAAATTGACAATAGAGCGATTTGAAAATATCGCTCGAAATTGTTTGTAAAAACGGCGTTTTTTCTGAAGTAAATAAAAATACATTCTGTGGCCCTATTTTGGCTTTCCTAGGGAATTGGGAAAATATTTTGGCCCTATTTTGGCTTTCCCAGGGAATTGGGAATTGGGAAAATATTTTGTTGTAATTGCAAATTGCACTAATTCCCAAATATTTATTTTCCGTTCCCAATTGTATATTCTGGTAGACTAGGAATAATTTTTCGGAGGCATGTGAAGTAAGCCCAGTTTTTCATCCCAGAAAAAAGAAAAAAAAAATTCCTCAAACAATACTGTTTCATCTCATTCCAGTTTTTCTATTTAAACTTGTATAAGACGAAATTTTTTTTTAATTTTTTTTTCTCTACAACAAAATATTCATCCCAGATATTTTCATTTAATTGTTGTTTTTGTACTCTCCGTATGAATAATAATGGTTAAAAATAATTTTATGAAGTGAAATTATAATAATTGTTTGTTTTTATTAAAGATGAGAACAATACAGGTCAATATATTGTTTCAGGTTGGTAACAATAAAGGCTTACAATGACTAAGAGGGCCTGACCAGTTGTATGGTAGTGTTGGCGCAAATGGCCAAGTTCCATATGGCCACATATATAATAACAGAAAATCAAGCCATTCTCCTAGAAATATGATTTGTCGGAAATGATGTTCATTAATAAGTTATGTTTATTAATAAATTTCGCTTCAGGTAAACCTATTGAATTCATCGATCGACTGGCTACAGTTAGTCCGTACCATGGCTTATTCGAAACATAATCATTTCCTACTGATCATATTTCTAGGAGAATGGCTTGATTTTCTGTTATTATTATAGGTGGCCATATGGAACTTGGCCATTTGCAGCAACAATACCATACGGCTTGTACTGCCCTCTTAGTCATTGTAAGCCCTTACTATTACCAACTTGAAACATTATATTGACTGATAGTTTTCTTATCTTTATTCAAAACAAATAATTATTATAATTTCACTTCGAAAAATTATTTTTCTTCATTTATTCATACGCAGAGTACAATAACAACAATTAAATGAAAAAATCTGGGATGGATATTTGGTTGTGGAAGACAAAAAAAAATTTTAAAAAATACTCCGTCTTATACAAGTTTAAATAGAAAAAACTGGGATGAGATGAAATAGTATTGTTTGAGAATTTTTTTTTTCTGGGATGAAAAACTGGGCTAACTTCACACCTATATGAAGTTGGCCCAAAATTCTAGCCCAAAAAATGGCGGTTTTAAAAGCTGGCAACACTAATGCAAGTGTCGTGAAAAAATGAAACTATCGTGATAGAAAATATTAAGATGTGTGGTTCCTTATGTAAATGAAGTTGGGCCAAAAATGTTAACCCTAAAACTATTAAGGTTCTGTAAAATATACGAACATTTACTACATCAAGTATCTGCCAAATATTTTTTTTTTTTTTTGATATGTTGTTTTTGATATGTTAAATATGTGATTGATTTTAATTCTGTATCGAATTAGTTTGAGTATGGCCCCTGAATATGAATAGCTTTTAAGTCAAAGGATGCATCAGAGCATTAAACGACATAAACACTTGTACAGAATTAAAATCAATCGCATATTTCGTTGAGTGGTACTATCATCGCAATAATGACTGTTGGGAGCCCTTAAGCCTCCGATTCCCCAAGAAGTGTTTATGTCGTTTAATGCTCTGATGTATCCTTTGACTTAAAAGCTATTCATATTCAGGGGTCATACTCAAATTAATTCGATACAGAATTAAAACTAAATTGCATATTTCGTTTTATTTTACTTTTTTGGGTTTACAGTAATATTTTTCTTTCATGATAGTATCACGACAGATTTATTTTGGGCTGACATTAAAACATGGCGGTTTTTCTTGTGTTGATTGAATAATTTTTGGGTTGGTAAATAGAAATTAGAATATGTTTAAACATTTTTGGGCTGACACTTGCCTATAGTAAATTAAATTTTCGGCACAAATTCCAATTTAAAAATTATGAGATGGTAAGAAGAGACCTGATCAATGCAAAACAGGGTGGAGGCACAGCAATCCTCATCAAAAATGCCTTAAAATATAAGGAAATCGCACCGCATGAGATTAGCAACTGTGTCGGTATAAAGATTGCTATAGTTAAATTAAAAATACGCGGAATCATTTATTTTTGATATCTATTTATTGTAAATCGATGGATGAACGAAAATGAGATGGAGTTTAGATGAAAAATTTACAAAAGTGATACACCGACTATGATAAGATCAGGAAATTTTTTAGATTTGGCCATTACGGATGAGCGCATTAACATTAAGACAAGTTGTAGGGGCGAACTTTCAACTCATCGGTATGGCAGTGATCACAAGGCGATCGAGATTGTGGTGAGAGAGGTGGGCGATTTGGAAACAGGAACAAACGATGTGGAGAGGAAACGATTGTGGTATAATTTTACAGACATAAATTGGGTGGCGTGGACTAAAAAATTAGAAAAGGCACATCGACAGGAAATTATGGCAGAAGGGAGACATGGCGGTGACGGTGATTTATCAATAACATTGACACCAAATACACGAAATTTAGATGAAGACGAGATCAAAATTTACATTGAAAAAATTACGAGACTACTTTTGGCCAATGTAAAAGAAAATGAACCAGCTAAACAGAGACGTTGACCCAATATGAATTGTTACACGAACGACACAATCGAAAAATTATATAAGCATAAAAGTCTATTAATCACCAAAATTAAAACGTACCGGCGAAATTTGGCAAAGAACAATCAAAGACATCATCATCATAATAATACATATACGACGGCGATAACAAGTGAAAATCAAAGGCAGCTACACATTTGGAATACAGAAATTAAAAGGACGGTACAACTAATTGAACAAAACGTAAAAATTCAAATTGATAAATATCCGGTCAATCGCATGAAAAATTTAAAACCGGAAATGAAAATGTGGGCAGAAATTAAAAAGTTAACGCGTCAGGAGGCAACTGATATCAATGTTCGAGAAATTGAGGTGGACGAGCGGGAGATGGACGAGTACGAACATTTAAATATACCATGGGCGGTAATGGCACGAAATGAAAACAACAACAAAATTCAAATTTTGGACGAACATCTAAATTTAGACATAATTGGCCATCACATTGAAAAACATACGCGACGGAATCCGGCATTAGGCAAACCCGAACATGAAATTCAAGTGAATGAAACGGTAGAGCCAATCAAACGGAAACACGAAGCAGATAAATTATTAAACACACAAAATCACAATTTCCGGCAATAAATAGAGCAGAGGCACCGGTTCAACCAGAGGATGATCCACGATATTTTATCACAGTCGATATATTTATATTATTATTTATTTAGTTTGTATATTTTTGTTATGTATACTTGATTGTATTATTATTATATACTATGATAATATTATGTATGTACAAAAGATATATTGCTCTTCGATATAAAAGCTAGCAGCAGTTAGCTATGATTAGTAAAATAGAGATCAACTCATATATTATATTACAAATAATTAATAAAGAATTAATATAAAATTGCCTTGTTGTTTAAGTTATTACATGGCGACCGTGAAAAAAAAATAATAAAATCTTGTGCATCCAATAATGTGGTAATTTTATCTAAGTGGATGAACTTTTAAAATTAATAAATTCAATAAAAGAATCGAACGAAGTGATTATTGTACATTTTGTATACTGGAATATTCCAAACGAAAATACACGTTTTTTACACCACGACAAAAATCCTCTGATGGAAATTTTTATGTGAAAATTAAATGAGGATTATACTTTTACATGAGGCCAATCACATTTGCATAGGACATATATTATTGGGTACCGAAATTTTAATACAGCCTCTGGTACAGCAACATAATTGCTAATTTATTACCGTACTACAAGATCAACGAACACATTTTCATCAGTAAGCATCTAACTGAGCCGAATGACGTCACTGAAGGACACTTTGAAAACTAATTTTGTTGGTTCACTACAATTGTTTACCGTATGTAAGTTAAATCTTGGCAACATTTTTTTATATAAAATGGTAAAAAAATTTTCTAATTTATTAATAATTAAACATGAAACCTTTATACATATACATATAAGTAATATTTGAATAGATACTCGTATATGTAATAAATATTATTATTATTAATTTTTTTTTGCTAATTAATTAGTTATTATAACATAATTGACATGTTGAATGTAAGGTGAACTTTTCTTAGCGAAATTTATTTCGAGTTGGTGTATTTTAAAAAGCTGCGTGTTTACAAGTTGCTTGGTTCATAGTATTATATACGTATTACTAGTAGTGAAATCCTAATTAATTTTACGAATGACAAATAAGTTTGAATAAAAGCTAACTAATTATTATTATAAAATCGTAAGGTTAGTTAGTGAAATTGAATTATTTGATCAATCTGATGAATTTAAATATTCAGCAATAAAAAACTTGAAAACTCATTTTGATACATATAATGAATATTTTAACCGACATATAAATAAACTTTCAGAAGTAAAACAGACAATTACACATCGTCAAAAATCTTTGATTGAATTCAAATGTAAAAAATGTGTCGAATCTCTTGGCTTCGACTATGAGTCTGATTTTCTTTTTGCACTATCTTTAGATGATTCTAGTGAAGTAGTTAATAGTGAAGATGATTTCCCGATTTTAATGGAAATGCGAGAAACGTTGAAGATTTCACCGATAAATGCGAGTTTTACGAAAATCAGTTGAAAAACGCAGATAAAACAATTTTTTTAAACTTCTTGTTAAAATTCAAATTTCTCAGAGATGTTAAAGCAAAGCTCAGCACAGAAGCTACACCGAAAACATTCGAAGAATTCAAAAGATTCATTATTAATCGATTCTCATCTAAAATAACAAAAGAAAAGAAAATGGAAGAGTTACAAAACCTAAGACAAAATAACAGTCTAGATGATTTTGCAACAAAATTAGAAATGGTTTGTGCTGATTTGATCAAATTAAAAATGCAAACGAAGGAGGAAAGCGAGCGTAAAACAATTAAATCGGAAGTGGAAGAATCCGCTATACATATATTTACAAGAGGTTTACAACAGACTGAAATACGTCAAGCTCTAATTTTCAAGGAACGGAATACATTATCTGAAGCCATTCAATTTGCATTGGAAGCAGAAGCAAAATTAGGAACAAAACCTGAAACAAGAATTAACAGATATTCTACGCCCGGTCAAGGTAATCATATGCATAGGAACCATAATTGTTTTCGTACTGGAAATCGATACACAAATAATTCGAGAAAATATAGTTCAACCTATAATCAACCTTCTTACCAAAATTATCGACAACAAAACTTTCAACCGAACAGGAATAATAGAATTTTTTACAATCAAAATCATGGTAATAATTTCATTCAAAAACCTAGAAGTAATTATAGTAGTCACAGCCAAGGTAGTTCTACAAAAGATGTAAAGCACAATTTTCAAAATAATTTATATAATCGTCATAATATTAACCATAATAAAACTGGGCAAAACATTAATTGTACTAGAGTACATTATCTTGATTCGGAGGATCAGGGAAACGAACATTGCCCTCAACAAGAGAGTTTAACCAGACAGCAGTTGGGGGCTACAGCAAAAAATTAAAAGTGTATACATTTAATAACCTATCTGGATGTGATTCTGTTAAGGTTACAATCAGTTTATCTTATAATATTCATTCTGTACTAATGATTAACAGTGGTGCAGGAATATCAGTTTTGAAGCAGTCAAAAATTAGAAATTTTTATGAAATAGATACTAAAAATAATTGCATAATTAAAGGTGTAACATCTGGTAAAACTGAAACACTTGGAAAAATCTCTTGTAAATTATACCTCGAAACTCTGTAGCACTTGACCATGGATTTTAAATCGTCAATGAAGACTTTCCAATCGAAACAAACGGCATTCTCGGCAGGGATTTTTTAAAAAAATATAAGGCGAATATTAACTATTTAACATATATGGTTCATTTTTAATACCAGCGAGAAGTGAAGTAATTAGAAGATTAGATTTTTATTTGAAGTAAACACAATACCACTGAGATTCTATGATATCTACACTATTGATAACGGTATCAATTCTTTAAATTCTCCACAATTGGAACAGAGATTTGAAAAAATAAATAAACATTTACAATTAGATAAAAATAGTGAATTTGAGAAAGACTCTATTCTAGAAATATGTAAACGTTTTGCAGATGTATTTTATTTAGACGATGAGAAACTATCAACAAATAATTTTTACAAACAAAAAATCATCTTAGGTGATGATAGTCCAGTGTACGTTAAAAATTATAGGAGTCCACAAGCTCATTTAAAAGAAATCGATAGACAGGTTCAGCAAATGTTACAAGATGATATTATCGAAAATTCTTACTCACCGTATAACTCACCTTTATTATTAGTACCAAAGAAAAATAGTAACGAAGTCAAGGATATGCGGATCGTGGTGGATTTTAGAAAGATAAACAAAAAAGTAGTATCTGACACTTTCCCACTGCCTAGGATTGATGAGATTTTGGATCAATTAGGACGAGCAAAATTATTTACCATTTTAGATTTGAAATCTGGATTTCATCAAATTGAACAAAAGTCAAGAGAAATCACAGCAATTTCAACAAATTCGGGACATTACCAATTTACAAGACTTCCGTTCGGCTTGAAAATCTCTCCTAACAGCTTCCAACGAATGATGAACATAACAATGTCAGGATTATCGCCTGAAACCGCATTTCTTTATGTTGATGATTTAGTTGTATTTGGATGCTCCTTACGACATCACAACCAAAATTTAATTAAGGTATTCGAGAGACTTCGTAAATATAATATAAAACTAAACGCAAAAAAATGTAAATTTTTACAAACTACAGTAACATATCTGGACAACAAATTTCAGATCAAGGTGTACTACCAGATTCTACAAAATTTTTAATAATTCAAAATTACCCAGTACCACAAAATTCAGACGAAGTTCGAAGATTCGTCGCTTTTTGTAATTATTATAGAAGGTTTATTAAAGACTTTGCCACCATTGCACACTCTCTAAATAGAGTGTTAAGAAAGAATGTATTATTTGAGTGGACATCAGAATGTCAAAACTCATTTGAGACTTTGAAAATGAAGCTAATCAAGCCACCGATATTACAGTATCCGGACTTTAGCTTTCCATTTCGATTAACAACTGATGCCTCAAATGTAGCATGTGGAGCGGTTTTATCACAATTAAAGGATAATCAAGATTTACCTGTAGCATTTGCTTCAAAATCGTTTACTAAAAGTGAAAAACATAAACACCCTACGCATAAAGAATTGACTGCAATTCAATGGGCTGTAATGCATTTTAAACCGTATCTTTTGGGTAGAAGGTTCAAAATATTTACGGACCACAAATGTTTAATTTATCTGTACAGCATGAAAACCCATCGTCGAAATTAACTCGAATGCGTCTTGACCTAGAGGAATTCGACTTTGAAGCGGAATACATAAAAGGAAAAAGCAACGTGTGTGAGGATGCACTATCCCGCATATCAATTGATAGATGGAAGATGGCCATCCAAGACTTATTGCAACAATTAATAATGAATGCAAGAACAAAACAATTTTAAATATTTATCTAAAAACGTTTAATGAGGTGAGCATCGCATAAGAGCGGGCATTTCGGAAATTGGAAAATTTTATGATTGATAGTAGCTACCTTCAATTAAAAATGAATTATAATGACACAATTTTTTATTATATTGATATAGAACAATTCAAACTTATTGGAAACATGGTATTAAAACGACTAAAAATTGCTACTACTCCACCACGTACTTACGTAAATGATGAAGACGTTATTCAGTTTTTAATCAAAAATAATCGTGATAGTCCTATTGGAGGTCATGTCGGGGTGACAAGATTATATCAAAAACTTTCCGAAAAATATATTATACCAAAACTGAAACGAAAAATTCAACGATTTATCTCGAAATGTTTATCATGCAAATTAAACAAACATGAGAAATCGCATAAAGAGCTACAGCAAATAACCGACACTCCATCTACAAGTTTAGATAAAAATTTCGATTGACACCGTCGGCCCCTTAATAATATCAAATAATGGTAATCGATACGTGCTAACCGTACAGGATGAATTGACAAAATACGCGGTACTTCATCCTATACCAAATAAAGAAAGTACAACTATAGCCAAAGCTTTTGTAGAACTTTTCATTTTAACATATGGCGCACCGAGAAAAATTAAATCTGATAGGGGTACCGAATATTTAAATCAAATTTTCAAAAAAATTATGGAAGTATTAAAAATAAACCATTCTCATTCCACCCCGTGCCACCCACAGACGATAGGTGGTTTGGAACGAAATCATCGAAATCTAAATGAATATTTGAGATCGTATATTAAGGATGATTTAACAGATTGGAACAACTGGATCTCTTACTACGAATTTTGTTATAACACAACCCCAAATCTCGTTCACGGCTATACACCCTTTGAACTAGTATTTGGAAGAAAGGTAAACCTTCCGATTGATTTATTAGATAATCACATTGAACCTTTATATAATATTGATAATTATAGCCAAGAATTTAGGTATCGTTTACAAGTAGCACACTCAAGAGCACAAAAATTAATGCTTAAAGAAAAATTTAAACGAAAATCTGCCCTAGATAGTAATATTAAGTCAAACTACTTTGACTTCCAAATAAATGATTTAGTTTTGTTAAGAAGAATTAATCAAAATAAACTAATGTCAATTAAAGAAGGATCTTACAAGATTGTTAGCATAACGCCAAGTAACGCGGTTATAGAAAATGTAGAAACCAAACAAAAAAAGGAAGTTCATAAAACATGTTAACGAAGTATTAACATTGATTAAACTTTATTAAATTAGTTAAGTAATTGGAAAATAAATGTAAACTATTGTAAAATTATATTGTTGATTACGATATTATAAACTTTGTTCCAGTATCTTAAAAACCAAATCAGCGCGGTATAACGCTCAACATAGGGCTTTGAACCTTGTCTATCAAATTTAAACTAAACCCTTCTTCCCATAATTTAATATCTTGTAAACAATATAATTAGAAAATACTTATGTAAAATAGTTGTATTTAGAATTTATAAATTAAATAATTAAAATTTTTTCATTTTGTAATAAAATTTTAATTTTTTTTTAAGGGGGGTAGTGTGGTATACCCTGTATATTTATATTATTATTTATTTTGTTTGTATATTTTTGTTATGTATACTTGATTGTATTATTATTATATACTATGATAATATTATGTATGTACAAAAGATATATTGCTCTTCGATATAAAAGCTAGCAGCAGCTAGCTATGATTAGTAAAATAGAGATCAACTCGTATATTATATTACAAATAATTAATAAAGAATTAATATAAAATTGCCTTGTTGTTTAAGTTATTACACCAGAAAATTATCGACCCATTAGTCTACTCTCGAACCTGGGCAAATTGTATGAAATTATTATTTTTGAAAAGATTTTGGAGGATGGGCAGAGGAACGAATTGATGCCCAATAATCAGTTTGGCTTTCGGCAGGAGCACAGTACAGTTCACGCAATTACAAAATTAGTTTCGGACGTGTGCCATAAATTAAGTTTCAAACATCCAACGGGAGCGGTAATGATTGACATTAAAAAGGCGTTCGAATCAATTTGGCTAGACGGTTTACTAACAAAATTAAAACATTTCGGCTTTAACACGGATCTTATCGAAATTATTTACGAACTGTTATACGATCGAAAATTTATGGTGACAACGGGCGGCATTCATTCGACCAGGCAATTCAAAATTTTAAATGAGGTACAACAGGGCACCATAACAGCACAAATTTTATTCAATTTATATATGACAGGGATGGTTGGCAGCGAAATTCTATATTCTGAAAATGTGCAAACGTGAGCATACGCAGACGACATGGTGTTGTACAGCAGCACATATTTGGTCGGCGACATTCAAATTAAACAATACAAAAAGCGTTACACTATGTACAGGGGGTCAATTCGCATTCCGTGAAATAATGAAAATGAAAAGTTTTTATCATTGGCAATCTAGTAGTTTGAATTATTCGCACGAAATTTTAAATTTTACTGTGTGAAATCAAAATTTCTTATGGGGAATGCAAAGCTACTCGTTTGCTAATGAAAAAAATTTTTCATTTTCATTATCTCACGGAACACGAATTGACTCTCAGGAATACTTACATACTTGGGGCATCGAGATGAATGTATCGAAATGCGAAACGATACTTTTTAGAGGTCCGCTGCATAACGCAAATCGTGAGCTGAAAAGAAATTGGAAGAAATTACACAAAAAAAATATACGAAAAACCCATTATTCTAAGGTAGAGAAGGTGAGGAGAGCGTTTATGCGGGGGCGAGATGGCTCTTTTACAGCAAATGATTGCATACATGGCACTCATTAGACCAATTTTAACGTATGGCTGTGCGGTATGGTACAATCAGGTACCAAGATATATGTAAAGATTAAGAGTGTTTGAGAGAAAGTGTATCAGACATTGTCGGGGCGTACACAGAAAGCAGGACACAGACTTTAAACATTACGTATCAAAAAAGAATCTTTACAATAATTACGATTCGGAACGCATTGATCTACATATCTTAACATTGGTGCGAAATCGTATATTGAGAGCGTGCCAAAATACAGAAAACTCGTTAATATACGGACCGTATAATGTGGATGCAGCTTTGGTGGGGAAATACCTGAGGGAAGGAGTAGTACCAGGCCCAAATTTATTCATACAAACGACAAAACGGATTTATTCGGGAAAGGAGAACGGGCATCCCCCTAATTTATCATATACAGCGACGGCCGAACGAAAAATGTTTCGACAGCAATATATTTGAGAATCCAGGAGAATTTCTACGATATGACACGAGCATGAAGGAGCAGGAGCCGGAAGATCTTGAGGCAAAGTGTGCAAAATAATGGTGGATAGCCACTAATCAATGATGTATGTAGTATATAGAGCGAGATGCGTTATTTATAGATTTATTAAGATTTATCAAGTTTTATTTAATTCATTTTTTCGTTTTGTACGTTTCTATGTGTGTGTGTGTCGCGAGAGTAAATTGATTTTTTTGTTAACATTTTTTTGATTAATTCTTTTAATAATTAATAATTTTTGAATTATATTAATTTTGTTCGTTTGATAATTTAAGTTTTCTTGTATTACAAAAAAACACACTGTACATAATTTTTATTAAAGTTAGGTGGCGTACCAGAGTGCCCAATTTAGGGACGTTAAGGATGTCATAAATGATCCAGCTTGTATATATTAGCTATTAAGATAAAATAATGTTTAAATATGTAAATGGATTAATTTTTGGAAAAAAAATGTATCACATTTCCAACAAACAACTGAAAAACCACAGCAACCACAGATGAATTGATTCACAAAAATTCCTTAAATTTCACACAGAATTGCAAAAATCATATATGGCTCTGTGCACGACTTGGAAGTTTTTACTAAAACATTACTAACAATAAAAAAATGTGAATGTATTAGTATGTATAAATATTTGTGAAGTAAACATTTAGGCGACTCACGTATTTTCTACTTTAATTCTAATTTAATTTCGAAATTCAAATAGAAAATCAAAATTCAGCTTTTTCAGAAGTCACAAATAAATTTAAAAAGTTCAGAATAAAACAAAACCACTCTGGGCTAATTGCTCATCCATGCCACTATGTTTTTCAGTTAGGCCTGTGTCATTTACAATTTCTTAAGTCATTTTACCCCATTTTTTCAGATTACGTGGTATCGATATATGCAAAGATTTAATGCTTGCACCTTATATGGAAAATCAAGTCAGAAATAAATTACAGCCTACCGCTTCAAAAGGATACATACAATTGTGGGCCTTTAGTATCTTATGCAGTTGACGTTATAGCTAACGCCAAAAGTGTTCAAGAAATTGAATCGAATAATCGAGGCGTATATTTAAAAGCCGTTGCAGAATACCGGATCTATTTAAAAAAACTAATAATAAAAAATTCCATTTCCGTGGTACAAAACTGTATATTATGTTTTGAAATTATTCAAGGCATTTCAATGCAATGTTCATCTTGCGGAAGACAAATTCACGATGAATGCAACGCAACCAGCAATTAAATTATGGAAGGAGTTTGTAAATATTGTACGTAATCAACAATTAATTTTTACTAAATATTAATCTTTTGTTTAAATAAATACAAGAATTTGAATTGAATTAAAATGGTTTTATTTGTTATTTGGGTCTCTCAATAAGGTAGTTCCATTTTTAAATGTAAATAAAGTTGTGGGTGAGATATCCACTAAATTTTTTTTTGTATTTTAAATTGTATTTTATGGCATTAAGAGTGTTCTTTAATTTTTAAATCGTAAACGGCCAGCACGCGCTCATATGCACACAGTATGACTTACGTGCCAAGCCAAATATTCATCAAACGGGAAGCACGCGCTCGTGATCACATGACCTCTTGCGCGCCCAAACCAAATATTCAAATCTCAACTTCGGCTGGAGACATTTTCATTATTCACTGCAGCAGTTGTTTTACGAAATCCATCCAACCGTTTTTCGTTTAGCAGTTGAATTCGTAATTCAGCTTCTTCGGCTTCTCAAACTGTATCGAAGACTTGCACTTCTACGGGACTTCTCGATGGAGTTGGTAAGCGGACCATAGCGCAAGAAAGTCCGTGCTGTATAATAATTATGTGGATATCGTGGAGAGCGAAATATTTTGCTACATTTTCAATATGGTGTCGGCTGTAATCAAGAGTCCTGTCATATGCACACTTTATCCAGAGATCAAGAGGTAATGCAGGTTGACAAAAGCCACAAATATAAGCGAGTCTCTCGAAGCTGTCTGGCCCTTCAAAAGACTGCTGTTTCTGTTAAGCAATGATCCCATTCATCACAGTTTACCAGACCTGGCGCAGCTGTAGCTTCTTAGAAGGTTTTGTAAATAAAACCATTGAGTGTTCGTACAAATTCAAAGCTGGTGGAACCTCGAAAATGTAGCAATAGCAGCCGCATGAAGAAATGCTAATCATCTCTCAAACTTACTGTATACATTCGAGCAACAACCTTCTCTCCACCTCTTTGACGAAGTTGCCATTTACCGCGGCGTAAACGTAATGATGAGGAATGTCAGTATATATGAAATAACATGCGTTTTGATCAAGTTGATCAAATTTTAATTTTGTATTATAGAAAAAATTTAAATAAAAACAGACTACCCCCATAATTTCCAAAAAAAATATGAAAACTATCTCATAAAATTGTCGATAGAGGGCCAGGGATTGTTTGGTAGGCAAATAACGAGTTTGTCATTGAAATTTAATTTTTAGGTCAACAACAATTTAATTTAGTAAAGAACGCTCTTAAGTATGAATTATAACGTATTATAATGAATTATTAAGTATTTTGGAGGTTCAATCTTCGATGATTTATGCCACGAATCGATGAATTTGCTGGATGGCGGACTTGAGGGCATCAATTGTTTGCAGTGTAGCCCTAAAGAAAGAAGTCTAAGATGTAAAATCGCACCACATTGGTGGCCAGTTGATGTTGTCGCTGTGCGAGCCAACATGCGCTATTTTCTACAAAGCGTTGTCCTGTTCGAACCGCATGTCATGTATATCATCCAATTAAGGTTCAAGAAATTGCTTATGATTGATCTATATGGCACTTGCCATGGACATGGTCGTTTATCTTATGTTGCTGCGTCTGCTGGATTCTATACGGGTATCGACCCAGGTCCCAACGCATAATTTGCACAGGTGTAGTCACAAAAAGGCCTAATTCTTACGAACGACAAGAAATTGACTGGCTAGAGACTTCCCGTACACTTACAGACCTTGTGTCTTGATGACGTACGTGTGTTGGCTGATTATTTATCGAACCACATTTGACCCGAACCTGACCAACAAACATCGAATAGTCGACCCGGCTAGAAGTTGTGATGAGAATAAATATCACGTAATGCGTGGAACATTTCACGAACGGAGCCCTGCTTTCAAAAATAAAGCTTGATGATTTGCACACATTGTTCAACGCTATAACCTTCCATTGTAATTAACCATATACACTACTGAACAACTCACAATAAATTTGCATATGTTGCTTTAAAAACATGGTTCATATAAGCTAACAAATATCAATCATTCCTATTGAAAGACACTTTTAAATTAAATGTTGCTTCTTTGATGTTTAATTGTTTGTTTATTAACTACATGCAATCTGTGCTGAAGCCTAAGCACTCCCGACTCTTTCTCAGTTCACTTTTAACGTCCTACCTTATGCAGTAGCCAAATAGACGAGGTAAAGCTATAGATCCAATTTGTGTAGAACCATCTGCACATTGCATAGCTCCATGCCAGCCTATAGTACCGCCATGGAAGATGGGTCGGCTTGAAACAAATGAACCATAGGCCGAATTCGTTTGAACTTTCTCACATCAACTAATAAGTTCAGATAGCTTGGGCCTCGTGTAAATAATAATAATAAGGCCCAAAACAAATACGTGTTTCTTTTGAACAAAAAATAAAATAACGTAAATCCAAATAAAATTGTTAAGTTATTTAAAGTTTTAAACCCACTTGCAACGTGAATGGAAGCAACGTGGCTGCGTGAATTTTGCACACAATTTAGTGATTTACAATAGTTCAATAAATTTATCAATAATTCGTGACCAACTTATTCAAAAATAATAGTCTCTTATTGCATATATTCAGAGCGGGTCCAGGTTCGATGGTGGCAATTCAACATGATCGATACAATTAAGAAAATCTGGTGAATAACTGCTTCATTGGCCTCCACCACTGGGCCAATTAACATATACTCAGTCGTACGAAGCCCTTTATTTCAAGTGTTAGTTTTTCAATGCAAGATGGTACGAGGGGACATTTTGCTGTGATTTAAATAATTTAGAAAATTGCTATTGGTTAAAGAGCATTAATTAATTGCCCTATGGATGATTTCATTTTACAAAAATGTGAGGAAATATTATCTTTTCAAATGACTCAACTCTTCAATTTTCAAAAGTTTAACAATGAAATATTGAATAGCTATATGCCTAAAAATACTCTTATGAATCTGATTTAATGACTTCCTTCCACAATATTAAATTTTTAAGCAGGCATTAATTTTATTTATCGTCGATTTCGGAAGGTCAAAGATATAAAGACTAGAGCTCCATCAATAACCTTAATATTCCATCTCCTATATCCTTCAGTGTTGTGTCAAAGAACTCCATGGGTTTCTGGTTTGCCAAAATGTACTCATGCGAAACAATCACGAGTTTTAAAAACTTGGCCTAGCCACTTGCGTGTTCTTAATTTAGCTGGTGTAAAATAATGTTGGTTGAAAATATCCATAAAATGAGAGAACGAGATATAAACAAAAAGAATATCCCTGAATACAATTTAGAAACCCAACAAGGTCAACCCTTGTTATTAATTTAATCTTTAAATTTATTTAAATCGTTTAATTTTTTGTCGCTTTAAGTTTAATTCCGCCTGAATTTTTAATCCCCCTGAACTGTAGGGATGACGAATTTTGGTGATAATTGTTTTTTTTTTAACTTGTCATTTTCAGTAGAATTGAAGAAATGATCTGAACTAGCTAATTTTGTTTGAATTTTAATTTACAATCATTTTGGTTAATCGTTTTTTTTGTAAATAACATTTACTTACATGTAGTTTTGCAAACAACTAAAAAAATTTGCCACTTTCAATGAATCGATGTCGGCTAAAAATCCCCGAGGTCCCCCAATTTATGAAAAAAACCGCGAATATGAAGTTTCAACTCGATCATTCAATCGGTCTATATGGTATAGATAGTAGCTTGGATGAGCAATTAGCCCAGAGTGATTTTAGTATTAACGAGAACTTCTGAATTTTCCATATAAGGTGCAAGCATTAAACCTTTGCATATATCGATACCACGTAATCTGAAAAATTGGGGTGAAATGACTTTAGAAATTTTAAATGACACAGGCTTAACTGAAAAACATAGTGGCATGGATGAGCAATTAGCCCAGAGTGGTTTGGTATTAACCGGATCATATACGAATTTTCACGTGTTTTCTCAATCGAAATTTTGACACAAATTTATTGAGAAGACTGTTATTTTGACTTATGTACATACTTATTTTGAAAATTAATTTATTTAATTTAAGTTTACAAATGTTGTAGAAAACGTTTATTATTTTTAATCTGGTTTTGTTTCAAATAGCTTTCAAACATTAGAAATTAAATTTATAAAAGGTTTTGTAAAATTATCAGATAAATCGCCTAAATGTATATACGTATTATACATTTTACTAATACATTGACAATGAATATTATAATAAGTAATGGTTTAGTAAAAACTTCACATATCTATATAGGCATGTGAAGTTTTTACTAAAACATTACTAAATATAAATGACGTCATTTAGTATAATTTAAAATAAACTTCTTTACCATCTCTGTGCCACTATATTAGCAGCCAAAAGCAACGATGTCAAGCCATTAGTTTTATCATTCAAAACTAAATACCACGAGAAACGGCGACGATTAGGTCCATCGATACTGTAACGAATCAAGATGAAGCTGTCAATTATCCAACTGAATTCTTGAATTAATACTGTCATTCTTCTCCGAAACATTAATCCACTACGAGTACCAGAATTTTGTGAGAGAAAAAATGTTGAAAGGATATCATCGAAATTACAATTTTAGATAAAAACTTATAAATGAAGATGTACCAAAGATAGCGACAAACATATGCCATTCGAATTTAAACGTTATAGCAGTTTCCGGTGCAACTCGTGTTTGCGTAGTTACAATCAAGAAAGCACACAAAAATTAAGGCACAGCCATTATTTTTGTTTGAGTGGTGTTGCAACACATGCTGCGAGCAACATAGTACATGCCTAATCAACTGTCGCGTACAATTTATCACAAATGTAAGTCCAATAAATGCTACTGTTAAGCTTTCCTTGTTGTCATGCAAACATTTCCGAGTATAATAACTATGTTAAACTACAAATTTATCTTCATAATACTTAACCCATAACACGAGCATTCTTAAATGCAATTCATTAGCAATATTATTGGAAATATATTACGCTATACTTACGCATCAACAATGTTTGTTTATAAAGAAAACCTTTCTGTGAGTTATGATCGAAAATTTTCAATTGAGGTAAAAATAAAATTAAATTCTTACACTTTATGTGAATTCAGGTGAAAATCGAACACTAATCAATTTCATTTACATAAACAAGACAATAAAGTTAGTAAATTAATTGCACCGAAATAATTAATTCTGTGCGCTGATATGGAGAAGAGCTTAATTGAATGTTGCGGCAATTAAGATAATTTTTATTTTGCGTACGACTATATAAAACACTTTGCAAATCGTCGAGTGTCCCCAGTTGAAGTTTTACAGTTTTCAAAATGAAAACGTTTTTGGTAAAGTGAAAATATTATATTGTGTTGTATATAATTAAATTATTTGAAATTAATAATATTTTAATTTAAAGCTGTTTTGTGTATTATGTGTGGTGATTAAAATGGTCTTGGCACAAAATCAAGGTGTAGTGCGAATCAATGATGGACGATATCGACCACCGCCGCCAAATGATGGTCGATATCGTCCAGCAGGTGATGGGAAATATCGACCTGGTAACGATGGTCGTTACATACCAGGGGATGACGGAAAATATAAACATGTGGAAGGTGCTCAAGGTCCTGATGGACCCCCACCCATACCACCACCAAGACCACCACCACCACCACCAAAAAAACCAACAACAATAGCTACTACTACGACACCACGTCCAACCGTACCAACAACACAACGAATTACCACTACAACACCACCGCGACCATCATTAAAACCGGGTCGTGGCAATATTGAAGGAGGTCAAGGTTGGAAAATACTTGAATTGACACATAAACAATCAAAAACTGATGGTTACAATTATTTGTAAGTAAAACTAATAAAAAATTCTAATGCGCCTAAATGACTACTAATTATAACAGTTTTACACATAAAAAATATAACAGATTGATCGCTTATTTTATATTCATTTAATTGTATATTATACTTTAATTTGCATATATTTCGGCGCATTAAATTGGATAAAACACAAACTGATCGAAAAGATATGAGACCGAAAATGGTATATTGGCCGAAGAATCTGGAAAGGTGCAAAATTTAGCCGACAATACCGAAGGGTTACGTTCTACGGGATTTTACGAATACACCGGTGATGATGGACTATTATACCGGGTTGATTATGTCGCCGATGATCGAGGTTTTATACCACAGGTAAGAGATCGATAAATTTCAATTCAATTAGCATAAATATTTTATATCTATATTTATGTAGATAAGTGAATGTGATTTACTGGCGTGATAAATTAAAATTATTTATAGCGTAATCATATTAAAAGTTGTATTAAATGTAAGATAATTGATTTTATCGCACTTACACTTTGTTGGGATTATTACGATTACGTGGGAATGTTTCTTGAATTTGTTAATAATTAACATTGAATGATTTCCTTACAAATTACAAAATTTCGTAATAAATTAAATGCGATCGGTGACTAATTAGAGTTAGGAATGTGTAAGATAAACACAATTGGCACTTTAACACAATTCTAATCTGAACAAATTATTTCCGTGTGATATACATTTCTTAAAAGATTTGAAAGATAGTGGTTTTTATAAACTATTGACGATATTGGCGATAAATTCGGCCATCAAGTGTACCGTTAAATATTACCTAGTTTATGTTTCTTGGCTCCTGACAAATTTTAGAAGTTGTTATTTGGTGCTTGGAAAATGATAGATTACCCAAAACGTATAGTTTAATATTTGTATCATTGAAATTAAAATTTATATGACCATTCGTTGATTTGACATATTCTTTTTACCCGCATATAATCTCCATGCTAATTAAAAATATTTATTTGACATTTGCATTTCTAAATTTTCAGATATTATATGAGCCTAGTGAAATGTTTTCTGAAGACTGATTTTTAGTGAAATAATCTGGTTTGTTTTCCGCAGTCAGGTTCTTCGTGGTGTTTTCGAATAGGTCAACTCCTTGATAATTATTTAGCATCTAGCGTCTCTTAATTAAAATAAATCAGCAATACGTCTATTCTTATAGTGTTTATTAAAATGTTAGATTATTAAACCTGTTTATGAATGTTTACATGGTAGCTTAACCATGATGATGCATCAAATTTTTTACACCAACATTATTTTTTGAATTTATAAGTTAACTCGGTTGAGATAGTAGGATAAATTTAAATTCAAAACCGTCAGAAGAAATTTAGACTGCTCGCCATAAATCAGAAACCACCATGAACACTTAATTATTACTTTGTGTTTAACTTTATAGAGAAAAATAATTAATTCACAAAACTTGATTGTAAACGGAATTCGGACATCCGTTTATTCAAACGCATATTGGAATTTACAACTAGTACTTGCTATAATAACGGTTTCATCAGAATATGTAATTGAAGGTTTAATTATAGCTTTGAAGGAGCACGTTCTTTCTAATGGGGTCATGTGATTGCTGATCAGGAATTTATAGGAAACTTTTTTTGCACATTGATAGTTTAAAAAATGTTTATGCACGACTTAGCTTTTTATAGTCCATTTCGATAAATTATTGATCCTACAAGAGATAGATGAGAACTTCTGGTAAAACCAACAAAGGCGTTATATTTCAATTTTTTACAAAACAAATAAGTGAGATTCACAAACTCTAGTGTCTATCATATTACATGCACTACTGGATAAATGGGTAAATTTTTTTCTCTTATCAGAGTAATAAAATTGGTTACAGGTTTTAAGATGTCACCATTATGAGCACTACTTGAAATTCAAGTCAATGTCACGTGTTAAAAAAAAATGCTGGTAAATAGAATTTTCGATATTTTCTTATTCACCCAATTTTCCAATTGTTTCGGTACGCTATTATCCCTCTATTTCAGTGTACTTCTTGCTGGCCAACATCTATTTCTAATGATTTTAATGTTGATGCATTGCCCAAGTATGTCCATAGAATTTACGGTATTAAACAATCTAAATCATCTAGTAGGTTCGTTTCAACCAGCAATCTAATTAACCGATGCTTTTGTTAGGTCAACCGTGGTAAGTATCGGTGAATAAGCGTACACGGTGTATAGTTCGCTTGTTTTAAATCACAGGTGTTTAACCCGATCCTAAAATATTTCTAAATACGTTAATTTGCAGTATCGATACTACACAATTGTCACTGAAATGCACTTCGAGTATAGAAATGGAACCCGGAAAATAGTAGCATGTTCCAATACTTTTTCCGAATCCAGTGATTTATTAAAAAAATTAGAAGTTTCAATTCTGGTTGGAATCGAGCTCATCAAGATGTATATAAAACGAGACCAAATAAAATGTTAATCGATAATCATAATGCCGTACGACGCTAAAATCGCGGCTATGAAAGAAATTGTATAAGCAATGCCATTTGTCATTTTCCAATTCGAAACGAGTACTGTATCCACCATCATTTCATAAACTCAATATCAATTTCTTAAGCAAAAGGTTGACGTATTCGGTTTGATTTACCAGGTTCGGGAAAATAATTAGGTATTAGAGTCATTGTGCTAGCTATTATTAATCCTTCAATAAATTGAAGCTTTAACATTTCATTGCGTGGTGATGATTTTGTTCATTATACCGTGCCTCGCAGTAGTTTATTTTGAAAGCTATGTATTTGGCTGTAAATGTCATCATTTTCTTATCATTCCGGTTTTCGAGTCATTGCTATATAAAATCGTGGATTTAAATTTTTCAAATGTGAGGTATAATGAAGCTCCATCGGGTCCGACAAGGATCCATCAATAAAAAAATCAAAGAATTTTTCTGATCTGAATTCTCTACATTACGGCGTGATTTTCGTAATTATCTAACTACATTCTCTATACACGCATGAAGAATATTAATTATCTACGCAGTGTAGACATTTCCGCACAACAATGCTTGTAACGAAATAAACTTAACCTATCGAAAACCGGGTGTATAATTTCTTATATATTGCTTCATTTATCACCTTATTCAATATTTTTAAGTCAGGGCGACAATATTGTAGATAGACAAAACTAATCAAAAATAATTAAAAAACTGCATTGCATGGATATCTAAACGCGGATTTAAACAAAATCATTATTGAATAATACCCTATTAAAGTAAGCCGACTCCAGCTGAAAAATGTCGATAATGTAGATTCAAACTAATCAAACGAAAATGACAACCGAATTTTGTCGGTAACATCCCAGCCGAAAATGTCGACAGTGCAGATACAAATTATATGCTGGAATGTAATTATTTATATTGCAAATTTTTATTTTGTTCTTCCTAAAAACCAACTAAAAAATTTAAAATAAGAAGTTTTCATTCGAAACAATTAAAATTAATATACAAAACCCAATTTCTTTAAGTGCTGTATTACATGTTTGGAGTTAAAACGTAAAATGCATTTAGAGTTAAATGTTTAGAGAATAGTTTAAATGGCACGTCATCTAATAATTATCATTTAAAAGGTCAATTCTTATTTTGGAAGTTCGGGAAAACTCAAATGAATATATCGCACACACAAAATTTGAAGATTTCTAAAAATTTACCGTTTAAAGTTACATGGCTGGAAATAGTTTCAAATGAATGGTCTTATTGATGCTCACAACTAGAAAAAATTTAGGTCGATTTCTGTGTTGGAGGTCCGCGAAAACTTGATTGAATATATCGACTGTTAAAATTGACTGTTGAAAGTGTCATGGCTGAAAATAGATTCAAATGAAAGGTCTTATTGATGCTCACACCTGGAAAAATAGAAGAATTTAGAAGCACACTTTTCTACTAAATTACGCCCTAAAAGATAAAATATTTTTAACTTTAAGCAAAATATTCGCAGGCGACCAGCCTAATCATGAAAAAAAAAATAAAATTATGAGCTACATTGTGCCCAATAAATCGGTGGTAAAGTGTGATTCTAAATATTCGCACAAAAACTCGCACTCGAACAGTCGCTTTGATAGTCTCATTAATATGACGATCACGATCACCACATATAATAATGTTAACGCAACCCTCAGGGGTTGTTTTATTGATTTTACAGTACACAAATACTCATGATTTAAATGAATAGCAATGACACTTTACTTAAACGGTCAATTTATAGAAATTTTCAAATTTTGTGTGTGCGATATATTTATTTGAGTTTTTCCGGACTTCCAACATGGAAATCGACCTGAAATTTTTTCCAGGTGTGAGCATCAATAAGAATTTTGTGTGTGCGATTTATTTATAGAAATTTTTGGACACTTCTCATAGTTTAGTTAAATATGTAGGTTTCCATTTTGTGGTTTTATAGATTTTCAAGCTGAAAAATCGGGCCTCTGCTTAGATTTTGTTGAATAATGATTTAAACTAAATTCACACAGCCCTTCCACCACTAAGCTAACACTTAAAACCCAAAACAACCCCTTAATTGGTTTTAATAAAATACAATCGCATTATGTTAGAAATGACAAATTATTTTAAAATTGCAAAAATTAAATAATTTAAAGTCGAATATGTTGTGTCGATTTATGAGCTCATGAAATATTGTACGTGCAGCTTGATTTTTCAGCTCCTCGAATACCACCTCCAATTTCTCAAGTGCAAACGACGAATTCTCAAAAATCCAACTGCACGTATTTCGTGAGCTCACAAATCAATAAATTTTACCGAAATTGAAATATTCTATTTTTGCAATTTTAAAAGAATTTATCATTTCCAAGTTAGAGTTGTTTTTAAAACTAATTAAAAGTTTGTGGATTAAAGAGCGAGCTCATAAAGCGATGTTATATTAAATTAAAAGCTCATATACTCGTAAATAGCTTCTAAATCTAGAATCAAATTTCTCGGTTTTTAGTGGTGGGGTGGCGGTAAGAGTCAATTTTGTCTCAGACCTCCACTATTGTTATTTAAATTTCTGCAAACCTGATCGACATCAAAAATGTTGGTTTGCGTGTTTTGATTCTGTAATTCTGCACTAATAATGGTTCCGTTTTTTAAGGCGAGAGCGACTACCCCAACAGTGGGCGTTATTTTATATATGCTTAAGGATTTGTATATTTGTAACCTTAAAATATTAGCGGTTTTGTATGAATGCATAATATTTTGTTTATATTATTATTTCCCATTATACTACTCCAGACACGACAAAATTATTATCCTGCATGATAACCCCCGTCCACATATTGCGGCACCGGGCAAAACCTATACTTGGAAACACTCAATTGGGAAATTTTACCCCATCCGTCGTATTCACCAGACACGGTGAATTTGAAAAGATAAACCGGTTTCCGACCTGGTATTTGTATGCTGCCAGAACATATCCAAAATATGTTTTTAAGCGACATAATATGGTTTATTTTTTATCAAAGTTGCTTGTTGAAAGTTTTTAATTTCAGCAAAAAAGCAAAATAAATTTTCAAATCTCTTAAGCATCAGGAAATGAGGAATGATTTAGTTTATAAAACTATAAATAGTTCACAAATATTTGCAAGGCACTCCTGTACTCATGACTCATGACCGCTAAAGATGTGGACGCCCACGCATTGCTGGTTCAATAAATAATTTCAAATTATTTTTCAAAAGATTTCGCACATTCCATAGACAACAATGGGAAACATACCAAAGCCTCAAAAATGTCTGTCATTTACTGCGAATATTTAAATATATATCGTTAAAACCTTACAAAAATATAAAATTCACAGATTTTTATCAAACTAGAAGGCAAAACAACGTTAAAGAGTATCTTGATGACTTCACTGACACTGAGAGGTGAATTTTTATTTACTCATGATAAATGTAATAGCTCGTGAGTTCGTATATCTATCTAAAAAATTTCGAACTCCTTTAGGAAGCTTTTTGACGTTGTAACAACATCTACTGCAAGCTCAACTGAGTATGTCGCTCTATCAACTCCGCTCAACCGGCACTGCCAACCTCTGACAAAACCGACACAGTGTCTATTTATTATCACAACTCTGGCGAAACTCGTTCAAAATCGCATGAAATGTACTTAGGTGTTGAGAAATGAGTATGACGTCATTTGTATCACAAAAAAAATTAAGTTGTGGTTAAACTTGCGTTCAATGGGAAGCTGATGTTGATAATTATAATCAAAATTCCATATAGATCTTCGGTTGATATCTGTAATTTTCGTACACCAACTGGCAGTTGCGGTTGCTGATGGTTAACAAAAATTTAAACTCTTGTGTGTCTTTAAACTTTAAAAATGGAGACCATGATCCTGTAAAAAAGTTATTTATGGAGAAACGTCGACACATTAAAAATGCCCAGCCGTAACATTTTGTCAACATCAGCAAGTCGATATTGGCTTTCTACAGGAAAAAGGATTTAGGAAAAATATTTACATAGCATTTTTGTCGCAAACATTTTCTTAATTTTATGATATTTAAAAAAAAATTCGAGTCGATCCACGCAAGTGACGGAATATTTCAATAAATTGTTTCTGCCTGTAATCCCGTCGTACTGTATGTTGAGGTTTGGCTTTCTAATTTCCTAGTGATTCAGGAGTCTGAAACCACTACCCATTTTGCGTGGATATATCTGAAATCGGCGATTTATTATTCCAAAATTAAAGTTCGTAATAATCGTATTGAGATTTGCTGTCTAATTTTCCAACTGATTCAGGGAGAAACTGAAAAAACTACCATTGGCCTATAATTTCGTTTTTTATTTATTACAGTTATATTTGAATATAAAAATATAAGGACCGTGAGTTTATCTCTGTCCTAAAAATCGGAAACTTTAAACTCGTAAAAAATCAAATTGAATTCATCCCGCTCCCAAATTTCATTTTAATCTTTTAAATCGTTTCTTTTATATTTCATATATTGTTGAGGTTGAATCGATTCCATTGGCAAGTGACTCTCAACTCGTCGAGTGATGTACAAAAAATCACTGACCTTCATTTTTTGAAAATGTTTGTATTACTTCTTCGAGGGAGAATGACGATTTTGATTTTAGTAAAAATAAAAATATTCAATTTCAGTTTACTACCATTGACATTCTGCATGCTCTGTTGAAATTAAATGTTAATATGACTTGTTGCCCTGGTAAAATTAACCCTCTTGTGTTAAAAGAGTGTGCTATAGTGACTTGGTGGACTCTTTAATTTGAGTTCGGCGGGTATCTCCTTCACTTTGGAAATACAGTTTCATTAAACCAATTTATATCTCATCAGCGGTATTTCTATCTTATCGGCTATATTCCTAAATTTTTTGAATCGATCGTGAAGGTGTATCTCTTTAAATCAGCATGGATGGTCCGGCCGGTCGACTGTGACAAATCTTGTTTTGTTCTTAAATTTTTTGACTTTAGCATTAGACAGTATAATGACACTGTTGAAGGAAGTGTTTACTGATTTTAGTAAAGATTCAATAAAACTTGTAAAGAAACTTGATCAGCTCAAGTATGATTCGAAGTGATTCGAAGTGATGGTGATCTGTTTAATCTATTTAAAACAGAATTTAAATATTTTCTGTAAGTAGTGTATCTAAACAAGCTTTGCCTCGACGTTCCTAAATGTAAAGTTAAGAACTTTTCTATAGAAGACGTAATGGCCTTGATAATAGCTAATTTTTAAATGGAGCTGTGATTGATCGAGTTTATTTATTAAGGTTATTTTCGCAAATTTATCGTTTAAAGTGAATTGACAGATGAATTAACAAGGTCGGATACCGAGGCTTCGTGATCGATCTGCACATTCATGGATCGAGCTTTGGTAAGTCGAACTTGATTTGTAATTCAATTTTAGTTTTTCTAGAGGTGAATTTTAAAGGGTACTAAATATTGTATTACACAAATTTCAATTTTTTAATAATGAAACTATTCATTATTCCGCCCACATGTAGAGACTCTGCTCGAGGAATCTCATTTCGAGAATCTCGAGAAAATTTTCAAATTTTTACTCTCGAAATCTCGAGAAATATAAATTTAACATTTTCGAGATTCTCATTTCTCGAGAAATATAATCGAGATTCCCGAGAAATAATTTTTTTTTAGCTGCATGCGGCACCTATTGTCAATATTTTTTTATTTGGAATTAAAATAAAAATTTCAAAAATTTTGTTTCTAATGCTCAAGATGAGATGTCACTTAAAACATTAAAATGTTTAAAATGATTAAACTAGCCTAACAATTTTCACTCATAAATCAAATGTCATTTGTCAATAAATGGTACATGCAAAAAAATCTTTCCGATAAAATCATAACATAAATGTTAATTGTAGTTTTTAATCAACATTTATAATTTATTTTTACAATCAAATAGTGTTTGTTGATTTATGGAAGCTTGGATCTGATAAAAGTCTCACACTGGCATGAATTGTTTCTAAACTTACTGCAAAGGATGGAATTTCAATTAATGCAATAAGTAGAAATTCATTTACCCTCGCAAAAAAGTTTACAATTATACAAGGTTTTTAATTGCCGAAAAATCCATCAGATGTGATGAATTTAATATTTAAATTTCACGATACGGAAATGGCAAATAAAAATTTTAGTATATCTATTGATGATATAGGAAGAGTTTCCGTAATCGTCGTTGAATGTGCATTTACATTTTTCCGATAAATCAACAGAAAATTTAGGTTTGATGAGAATAGAAGGTTCATACCCTACTGATATGGCCATCGAAATGGTTACCAGTAAAATTCGATCATTTGATTTGAATTACGAAACAGACATTGTTTCTACCACAAGTGATAGAGCCAGTATAATGTTGAAATATGATAGGTTGTCGCCGGCTTTTCAACAACTGTGGTGTAATCATGCAATTTGCTTGGCGGTTATGAAAATTTTCTACGAAAAAAAAGTTTTTTCGTGTAACAACTTAAGTCATGCGGTTGAGAATGAGGATTTACATATTAATGATTTTGAGTAAGATGATTTAATTGAAAATGAATTTGTTGTAGATAACATTCAAATTAATTGTAGTAAGTAGATTATAAAAACAATAATAAAAATAAGGGGAATTATAAAATTATTCAAAAACTCTTCGGTTCGAAATAGTATTCTCAAAAAGAAATATTAAAGAAATGATTTCTGACGCGCACGAATTACAGTTATTGTTAGATTGGATGACCCCGATGGAATAAAATCGAAAGGATGACTGAACGTTTTTTAAAACTTAAACCGGCTATTTTAAAAGCATTAAGTGATCTCAATCTTGGGCGTCTACTCGGTTAGACGTGATTTTTAACGTCCATTAGCTTACACCAGCGCGAACTTAACCTAGAAACGTTAAAGTTATTAAAATGTAAGACTCTTTTCATGGTAGGTAGTTTGTAACGAATATGGGACGTGAAAAATAATTTAGCTATTTTTTATTGCTAAAATTACTATCTAAAAATTGTAATATTTGCAATGAAAATTAACTTACCCAAAATAAAAAAACTATTGACCAATGAATATTAACTGAGGTACTTGGTTAAACACAAAATTAACTCCCTTAGAGTAATAAAATACGAAAAAGTACTTTTATTTCCGTCAAAACCAAATTATTTTAAAAGTTAAATAAAACATCTATTTAGTGTCAAATTTAGCGATATTCGTATCGTTAGATATAAAATCAGTTGACCGTCATTTTAAACATCATTTTGTTAACAATTTCGTTCTACTTACAGTAGCTCTACTCAGAATACTCAGTTATAAAATTTAAAATTTTATTTGGTTTTTAAAGGGCAATTCTTTATTTAATTAAAATTCATTACATATTTGATTACATTGTTAAATGCAGAATTATACATTTTTAAATTCAAAAATTAGTTTGATTTTTCTTAAATAATACTAAACTTATAACTATGCCACAATTTCCTGTTTGGCAATTTAACGAGGTTATATTATTAAAGAAAATTATTTAATTTAAAAAAATATTAGGAACAGTAAAAAATTAATCTAATAAACCTAATTTATTTGTACGAAAGCATAATTGCAAATTTATATATCAGGAATTAGTAGTGTATTCTAATATTTTACCGTAGTAGGTAGTTTTTGAACTGGAATGTCGAAAATATAATGTTTAACAGTTTTCCAAAAAAGTTTTCCAAATATTCGTTGTATGCTATGTTAAATACATAATGGCATTTAAAAAGTAAAGCAAACACATGTCATACAGTATTGTTTGTTGGAACAAGCTCTTGATTAAATGAGATGTTAAATTTAGATATATTTGACTTGCTTTCATCTTGAGCTTTCATAATTAGTTGTTGTTCGGCTGTAATGTCGTCATTTACACCTCATTTACTGACTGTGTGAATAGTTTAGCACCGGCTGAAATGATAAAACCACAAGTATATTAAATTTATTGGAAGGGTGAATTATAAATAATGCAATTCTACCTATCAAGTATACAAAAATAGTTTTGTTTTGCCTATTTGTTCAGAAATTGTTACTATATGTTGACAAAACTCATCCGTACATTTGGTTTTCAGGTTATTGCAGGTATTTGGGTATAATACCTCTAAGTTGTGAATCTAAGAACGGGTTATTAGAGAAATGGCAATCAAAAATTATTAAGTCAGTTTGAAAGTTCTTACCAGTTGATACATGTCAGAAAATCGTGGGTAGTCCAATAGTACGAGTACGAAATTTTGGATCCCCAGTTTTATTGTCTTGTTTTAATTCAATTACATATTGTTCGTCCATCCAATGCAATAGGAGAGGGGGGGGGGGGTGGTTAATTCGGCACTTGTTCCTGGTGTACTCGTATCTAAGTTTGCATTATGATAGGAAAATATTTTATACTTTTTAACTGCTTCGGGTTAGAGCCAACAAATGGTTGGTGATGATTTTTACTGCCGCACGTCGAGCACGTTCTTTTATACTTTGATTGTTTCGTATCCTTTTAAAAAGTCTTGCCCATTGAGTAAAATTTTTGTTGGTTCAAAGTAAATTTTTAAATTCTATAATCAAAGATGATCATATTTCCTTGGTAAGATAATAATAATTGAGACTAAATTCCATTCAGTTTCAAAGCACCACGATAATTAAAATAAAAGTTAATAAGGTAATAAAATAAAATTTACATTCAAAACTTGGTCCTCTAAGAAATCCTGATTTTTCCATTCTTCTAGTCTAGTTGTAATAATACAATTTGCACTATCATTAGTAACAGTAGTTGTGGTGGTAGATCCGTACGGACTAGGGGACGAAAGCTTGGCCGGACTTCTATCAAGCCTAAATTGTAGTTGAATCTAAGTACAAACTCTTTATACAAAATTTGCTTAATTTTGAATCCTCTATAATCTACAATTTTTAATTGTATTTCCGGAGCAATGTTCTAATTTACTCGAGTTAAAAATAAATAATGTAAATAATATTAATGGAGAAACGCTAAATTATTTCACTACTAAATCAATAATCAAACTCCTCTTGATTGTAGGTAGTTACACTACGTCACTTCACTACAGAAAAATTAAACATTGATTTATACGATTACATTTTATCTAAGTTATTTGTTGTTTGTTTTAACATTGAATATTACCTGCATCAATAATAATCCGATCTGTCGAGAAACACCAAATTTCAAACATCGTAAAAAAATATACGAAAATTATCACACTCTCTGTATTTGAATAAGGCTGAGGATGGCCTTATTTTTATCATTCACTTGTTCAAATTTAATCCACTACATCCACTAAAAACCACTAAATACCATTTATCACATTTTTGTTTATAAATCAATTTTAGCACGAGTCTTGCTGTTTTAACTTTAAAATTCCAATTGCAACTGAAAAAATTACATTCTAATTTTAGTAACCGAAAAAATTAAAACAAAAAATCAAGATACTCCACAAAATTGCTCAGAGAATAGGCAAATGATTTTAAAATGACAATAAAAATAACGTCCCATGATCGTTAAAATAAACATTTTATATTTATAAATACTCAAACTTAAGATCCTCGATTCAGGGGGGTCGTCATTTGACCCACCATTTTTTATCAATTTGACCATGTGTTTGCGTTGATCTAGGTAAAATTTTGGTAATATAATTCTGTGTCCACAAGTCAAAAGTGCTAAAGTCGACTTAAGTTTTGACTGTTATTTTATATTTTCCTGAACTTACCACGAACAATCCATTTAAAAGTTTGTAAAATTTGGAATTATAACAGTATGATAATTCCAAATTTTACAGAATTTTAAATGAAATGTTCGAGATAAGTTCAAGAAAATACAAAATATCACTCAAAACGTAAGTCAACTTTAGCACTTTTGACTTGTCGACACAGAATTAACGTTATTTAAATTAATATGTTACAATTAATATTATTCGCCAGTGAAAAGTTATCGAAATAAAATTTTATTTTCAGAATTTGACTAAGAAAGAATATTATTGCATCGTATATTGGAAGAATGTTAAAAATAACGTCTAATTTTTTTTAAATATTGTTTGATTATCCTTATTTTAACCCCCGGAAGAGGCAAGGCGTCCGAATTTTTACCGTGTACTGGATCACAAAACTGATAATGTCGTTGCCTCCGATATATTTAATAGTCTAACGCCAGTTAAGAAATCTATAGACGCATTAAGCCGTCCAGATGCGTCATTATTCTCTGCGGAAGGCATTTTAAAATTTTTGTTCAAATCTCTTCAGACAAATAATTCCGATATAAGTTAAAAATTAGTAAGTGAAATTAAAAACCAGATTTTTAAAAGAAGGGACAATTTGATGATTTCAATATTAAAGTTTCTTCAGAATCCTAATTATCTTAATAAGCCTGAAGGAGATGAGTTTTTTTCATAGTGCTCAAAAGAAGAAATTATCGAAACTGCTAAAACATTGTCCCGGAGATTATTCGAATTCTCAAGAAATAAAATTGTTGGATAATTCGAGGTTTTCGAATCTGGAGAACGAAAAAAGTTCGAGAAAACAGAAACTCTAGCCACATCTTATTAATTTGGATTATTTTGTGTGATCGTACAAGATCAAATTACACCTTTTGTCACAAATTTTATAATATTTCACAATTTCAAACTGTATACTATAAGATCAAATGGGATCAAATAGGATACGTTCAAAATGGATTACGTTTTTAAACTTCTAGCATACATAAACTAAAACAGTATTCATACTGACACGTTGATTCGTGGTCGACATCACGAAGGCCACACTGAAGAGTTTTGCAGTTTGTCTAATTGTTTTTATGTTTGTATTTGTAAACAATCAAAACGGCTCGAGTACTTTTAATGATAATTTATGAATGCGAGTTTTGTGTACCTAAAATCGGTTACGATTTTTTATTTCGAAAAAGTTCGTTTCAGGATTCTTAAGGGCCTAGTTATTTGATTTTGATTTGATTTGATTGAGATGTACGGCCAAGTCATTTGACAAGTAATCCCAGATATGGCCGGGGCCCACCGTACACCTGTATTACACATAACAAAATAGGAGGGATAGGAACGGTTATGTTAGTAAGGATAGACTCTACCCGGTTACAGACACCTAAGTAGTCGATAGTTAGTAACACAATGACACAATTCTAACTACGAAATAATTATTAATCATGTAACTGAAAAACTTCCAGTCATCTGAAAATTAAAAATAGTTATTTAACTATGCAAATTTATCTTCTTCAATTTTCGTTAATACCTATTTTTAATAAAATCTAAAAGAAAGGTCTAAAATAATAAAAAATTTAAATTAATAATTATTATTAAATACCACCCACTGGATGCAATACTAATAATTAAAAAAATTCTTACTAAAACGCCTAACTAAAAAAGGAACCAAGCCACTGGAAAAACAGAGGTCTCGATACTACAAAATAGTCCAATAAAAGTTTTTAACTGCTTCTGAAATTGGAATCTAATTTTTAATCATAACAGCATATCTATCGTGTAGCTAGTTCTAAATGGTTTCAAAAAAAGCTAATCTGCAATATAAGATGAATAATGGATGTTTGGCACAGCTCCAGAACCCCAACACCTAAACAAATTAAATAAAACTTTTAAAGCAATCACGAATCTGTACGATGATAGAATTAATAATAAGTAGCTAACACAACTGTATGATCCTTCATCGTATCGTATCACCTAATCGTATTAAATAAATCATAAAATCAACAACCAGCGATAATTATTTATCTAACCCAGAACAATATAATCAAAACCTTCACCAATTTACAGTCTCCCGAAACAACCTAGAAAACCATTTAATTAAAGCATATATTTTTACATATGATGAACTAAAAATTATACATAATTGCATGGATTAATTGCATGGATTTACATTGATTAGTTATAAAATATAAATATAAATAAAAAAAAGCTTATATTATTTCATTCTATAAACATTTATATTAATTCATTTTAAAAATGAATCAAGAAATGCCCCGCCCAAATTCACCTTATCGAACTCTTTCATTTCTTCTTCAACTCCGATTTTAATTCATCACCAAAGCGAATCAAAAACACTTATTTTAATTCAGAAAAAACCCTTCAATTCAGACCCCTTTAATTCATGCAGCCCCTGATAAACCTTGATAACTCTAAATTGCTCATCATATAAAACATAATAAATATGACAATTTAATACTCAAACGGTGAATAATTGGAGGTAGGAATTAGTAAAATTAGTTAATTTCTGAAACCAAAATGTGGAAAGAACCGTTTTCATAAATAATCTTAGTAAAATGTACCAAGAAAAATATGTAATGTAGATCCAGGAGCGCTCGCTACCTGCTTCTTTAGAATAAAAAAACCAAGACACTGCAACCCATAAAGTTATTTCCCAATCCCAATAGACAATCCCACTTTTAACAGGAACCGTAGGGCGATTGAAGTTAAAAGCGTGATTTAATTCTATATAGTTCACTTTAAATATTTTCACTCAAATATTTCCGGAATCTATATACAACAATCGAGTAAATAAATAAACAATGTCGTGTTCGTTCGCATACGCACAATATTATTAAACAGAAGCGAAAAAACGTTATATATATTCTGCTACAACACAGTCCTAGTATAACAAATATGATGATAAAAGTATACCCCACATATACGTGAACATATTAATAAGGACGAAACTGCATAAAGCCATATTATTTGTATCATCCTGATAAAACTAGATTTTATTTTTATTTATTATTATTTATTTATTTATTTATTTAAACAAGTATAATATCTTCTGCTTCATCTTCATAATCAATACAATCACTAGAATCAGACTCTTCCAAATTGTATATTTCCTCAGCTGCCTTTCGTAATTCATTCCGACAAGGCAACAGTGCCAACCATTCACGAAAAGGTTTATTATAATAGTTAAGATCTTGCTTGAGCGTATCGTTCCATGTAAAACACGGGCGACCTAACTTTTTCGGGCCTGCAACATAAGTCGTTGCCGCACTTAATATATGATTCGGCCCACGGCGATAAATGTGTCCCCAATAGCTAATCCGATGAACCTTAACTTTTTAGTGATTGTTTTGCCATTTAATAACTCCTTCACCCTCTTTACTTTTGGTTTTTGGATACTAAATTCCATTAGTTTTCTTAATGAAAACAGTTCGTATTTTCTCAAACGGCGTCTATTCGCGGCGGTAAGAACTGCTGTTTTTAAACCATATGTTAGTATTGGTACAATTGTGGTATTGTACATAGTTAAAACTGTATTAAATGGTACTTTATTTTGTCGTATGAAGCCTTGCATCTGACGTGCAATCCCCGTGCGTTTTAATAGCTAGAGGCCGGTTTAATTTCGCTGTCAAATACGTTCCTAAGTAACGCATGGTGTCGACTCTAGTGAAAGTAATCCCTGCAAGAACTATTGATGGAGGTGGATTAGAGGAGCGATCGGGATCTCTTATAAGATTTGTACATTTCTGTGTATTTATTTCTAATCCTTCATATTGCAAAAGAGTTATTAACTCCTGTAGAGCAGGTTCCAATGCTACAACATCTCGGCTAATTATGACTATATCATCAGCGGAAGCCATGATCAGCGGTAATTGTAATGCGTCATGTTGCTCCAACTTCAGTTCAGGAAATTGGTCTACCAGTGTTAATAACACTTCATTTAATATAAAATTGAAGATGCGTGGAGATATTGCATCCCTGATTTACTCCTATATTCTTGTTAATTTTTTCGGTGCACACATTAAACCACTTTAAGGTATTCCGTTCCCAAAAGCACGCCTTTATTATGCGATTTACCAAATAGTGAGGTATATATTCTCGTAGACATTGGGATATGACGCCTAGGTCAACTGTGTCAAAAGCCTTTTGAAGATCAATTGACAAGATTGTGACCAAATTTCCGGTTCTCCATTCCTCCTCCAGCACACGACGAACAGTAAAGGTGTGATCGTCAGTTGATACGACGAGGGTAAACTCAAGTGTTCATCTAGCCTGTCCAGTAGACATTTAGCATACACCTTATATCCAACATTACATAGTGTGATTCTTCTATAATCATTTACATTCTTTGGGGCTTTGACTTTCGGAATTGGAACCTGAATAGTTTCAAGCCAGTCGCTTATCTGGTGGGTTATTGTTTATCCAAGCTTCCTGTATTACTTTTTGAAGTCCTTGATGTATTCGGTCCGGAGCGTGTTTTAGCATTTCAATGAATATTCCGTCGCTACCAGGAGCCGTTCCTGAGCGGATGTTTTTTATTATGGCACTTATATCCTCTGTCGGCGGGGTGCACGCCCAATGGGAAATGATCAATTTCCTCTATTAATGTTGGATGCTCACCTTCAGATTTCTTTATTTCTTGGGCCCAAGATGATATGGGTATGTACCGATTATTTTGGGCAATGCCTCTTTTATATTTTTTTAAAAACGAATAAGTTTTACGAAGCCGTTCTGATGGTCGGTATTGGCTTATACTATTGAAGAACTGTTGGCATTCGAGTGCACGATGATTTGTATATGCTGCAGACAAATTTCTTCTCGCAGTTCTCAGTAGATCTTGAGCACGGTTATCATTCGGATGGGCGTCCTTGTAACTTTTTGCACTTTTGAAGCAAACATTATGGTGAGCGGATATTAGCAAGTCCCAGGATCTCAATTTTAAAAATAGTTCTGATTCACAATGGAACTGAGTCATGCCCTAATCGATTCAGATAAAACTCTGATGGTATGGTGGAAATTTAATCTAATATAACTGCTTAATATGCCCCTGGTAAATTAGCAATTTATGGTGCGAGTTATAATACTCTCACGTGTAAATGCCCTTGCAAAAAATTTTTAAATTACTAAAAATGAAATATTTAGATCTAAATATTTTAAAATTTTATTTATGTTATATTTTCAGGGTGACCATATCCCTGAGACTCCACCACACGTAAAGAGACTACTAGCATATTTGGCTGAGAAAGGGAAGCTGTAAAACACATATTCTAAACTCATCTAACGACCAACCTTCGATGATATATCATTTTGTCAACGCGGTGATGCTGTAAAATTATGCAAACCATTTAATCTCATCATAAAATTAGTCAGTTTTGTGTTAACATTTTTGTCGTAATAAATTCATAAAATTAAGTCAAATTAAAAAAAAGAACAAAAATTTATTAATCTAATTTTAAAAATTTATCAATAAATAAATCCATTTAATATTATAACCAATTAACTTTAATTAGTCAAATAAACAAATTTATGCGTGTGAATTTGAATTTTTGTCTTAGTCTTGTTCTTGTTATGCATATTAAACGCCTAAAGCTGATTAAGAAACCAGTATAGTTTCCGCGGCGTCCACTAAAAACAAACACAAAGAACAATGGACTGTAAGTATATAAAAAAAAATGTTTTGATCGCTTCATTTCACCATCTAGTATATAATTTTTAAAACCATTTATATATCGTTTACTACCAGGCCAGTATATTACATCCATGGTATGCATAAATCCATTTAGATGTGCTGATTTATTTACAAAGCAATGTAAAATTTAATTTATGAATAATTTATTTTAGGACATCACCAAAATACAAAATGATCAATGTCGCATACGAAAATAAACAACCGCAAATGGAATGTGGTATATTTATCGCGGTTTACATGAAAAAGTACCATCGACCATCTCGATGCATATTTGAATCAACACAAAACTTTAGGGACTGCAGTACTACAAATCTTTTTGGGGCTGATACGAAGACGAGATAATGTCATGCTGGTAAACAAAGTTTGTATATATACGCGCAGTGACCTTCCCAATTCTATAATAACGTATACCGTGGATAGCATCAACCGCATTTTAGGAAAGGATAATAAATTTTTGGAAGTTATTGGGGAATTTACGGTGATCATGATGTTATGGTGACGATGTTCAAAATAATTTATATGGAATGTAATCGGATAAATAATTTTATTGTTTTACATATAAATTATAACATTTTGCGTACGGGACAAACAAATTACAGATTTTTTCTTAAAATAGCTGCATGACATGATGCTGCATGAAGGCCGATCTTCTTAATTAACACGTTGTTTATATATAGTTTAAGAGATTATTAGCATTTCAATGCAAATTTCACGAAGCTTTAATAAATTTTTCGGAAATGAGTCATGCACCACTTAAAACAATCATTTAATTGTTTTTTGATGCAAGTCGTCGCGATCGTCTATATCGATTAGGATTTAATTCTAAAGTTGTGTACAATGACCTAAAATTTGTGTGACTAAAAAAATATATGTATATAGGTCCATTAACTTAACTATATGATTACGCTGAATTAATTTCAGTATACGACCAAACATAATTTGCCTTTATCTTAGTATTGGCACGGAAAATACCAAAGAGCTAAAAAAAAGTTGTGGTACTTAGCTTTGGTGGATCATAGCGCTTCTCCATAATCTCAGTGTGAGACTATTCAAAAGATTTTCGAATTCGCCAATGCAAATTATGCTTGGTGGTATATAAACAACCCCAAGAAGGAAAATTTGGTCAGCATATCTGACGTCGAGAAAAACTGACTCAATTTTTGAAGAAACTGGAGATTGATAAGTAACTTTCGACTTTATGTTCTAGTTTAAAAATATACGTAAACCACCACCGACACGAGAAGTACGATCATTTCGAGATACTGAGAAACATGAAAGTTGAATCGCTTGATTTGGTATGTGGTCTTTAATCATAATCTGAGTTTTACTGTCTAGATAATAAAAGATAAAATAAATAAAAATAAAATAAAATTTAAATTGAAAATAACAAAGAAATAAAATAAATCGTTTTCGTGAACAAGAAGTAAATTTTAAATTTAACATAATTAATTAATTACGAACAAAGTAACTAAAATTGTGGAAGTAGCCTCCCTTTGGGATTGATTTGATTTTTATGGTCAAATTTGTTTTTCACAGCAAGTCTAATTAATTAAATTTAAATTAAATATCACATGAAAATTGCTGTCCTATAAAATAAAATCAGATAATATACATAAAAATATAAGACTTAATATTATTGAAATTAAAATTAGTATTTTTTATTATTTGCAGCCTCTTTCGAATAAAAGTGATTAGTGATTACCGTTTGAAGTGCTAGCTTCCCCCGTCTCGGCGAAATAATTGCTAGTCCCATTTTCTCCATCATTGTTCGAATTATTATTTCCTGAGAAGATTTTATTATATGTCTATGGATCCAAGTTGAGATCCTGACTCATAAGAAAAACGTCGAAATCATATGAGCTTAATATTGTGTATATGTCTGAGTCGTGTTTCACCTGTACGAAGATGGATCCATTTTTATTAAAAGTTTTAACAAAAGCGCCGGCCTTTTTCATTTCCAAACATTTCTTAAACACTGCTCGCATTTCAAACGACAGATACTCGTTGACGTATATTCTTGAAGCTGCTGGAAATCCCAGCTTCGCAGCAGTTAATTAGCTATTGCATTTGAAATAGCATCCAATAAAATTACTTTTGTCAATTTTTGACGCAAATTTTTCAATTATTGGGCGATGATATTTTTGTTTATTTCAATTAGTTGCACCAATACTGCTAGTTCTAGATGATTGCGGGGCTTTTCCTATTCTTAACAGTTCAACTGGACGGACAAGTTTTAGGTCAAATCCAACCACTTTACAAACAGCTTTAAACATGACAGATATATCTACTTTATAAGCCTCCGGTATTCCCTTAATGGAAACATCATTTGCATATTTTTCATAATCATAAGCTATTGCCATTTTTAGCAATGTATTGATTTCTGAGTAAAGGAAGTCGAATTTGGCATTAACATGATCGACGGCGGTTTGTATTTGTGCATTTACATCGGATTTCACTTTTTCTATGGCGTTATCGAGTTTTGTTTCTAATGTGTTACATTTTGCAAATATTTTTCCATTTTCTGATATAATTTAATTCTAAAGATGTCATCATATCGAAGAAGAAGAATGTCTTCTAAAGATGTCATCATATCAGAACGCAGGCGCTGCCAGAAAAATTGCTTTAAATTTCGATCAAGATACTCCTCATTTTGAGTCATCCATAAAAACCATTGTTTTATGTTTTAACTTTGATGTATATAATTAAACGCTCCTTGAAACCAAAACTGAATAAAAATGTACCAATTTTCCCTACACGAAACGATGTGAAAATAAACTTGCGCAAGCGAAAGCGAAAAAAACAATTTTTTTTGTATTCCACAAGTCACTTGCACAATATTTAAAAACTGCACAGTTTTATCATCTAGATGCTCAAATATACTTGCTGCTTGACTAAATGATGAAGTTATATTAGTTTCTCTAACGAATTGCTCAGTTGCAGTCCAAATTCGATGACAATTCCGAGATATGTCATATACATGTCTTCTTGCATGAAAAAATGTCCTCTTTATTGCGAAAAACATATTTATGATAAGCTTTCGAGCTTGCTTATTCTATCAAGCACTTTTAATATGGCTCAATAAACAATCGAGAGGATTAAAATATTTCGCATGTCATTTCATGTGCTTTCTTTGTGGCAACGTCATTCATGCTGTGTTAATATCTGTATGCAACTAGAGTTATCGGAGAACTCCAACGACTGGAGCGTTCTTCGATGACATCTAGAAGCAGCATCCGATTAATTTCCTTGTACATTAGTTTTTGTCGAGCAGCATCCCTATTCTGTCTTTCCCTAGGAATAGGGAATTGGAAAAAATATTTTCATAGCATTTTTGTCAAAATTGTATTTTTCTGGCCTACTGAGGGAACATGTTTGGTGTTAATATTTTTGAAACAAAGTGAAATGGGAAAATATTTTTCCCAATAAAAATTTTGTGGAACAAAAGTTTCCCAATTCACTTTGTTTTGAAAATTTTTGCACTAAATTTTTTCTTTCAGTAGGCCAGAAAAATACAATTTAGACAAAAATGCTATGAAAATATTTTTCCCAATTCCCTATTCCCAGGGAAAGACAGAATAGGGCCACAAGTGAGATAGAATAATATTTTTGTTTGATCGGAGCTGCATCCCCGGTATCAATGGTATGTGTAAGAAGAGAAGTTCGACCAAGATCTAAGCTTTTAAAAATCAGGAAATAGATTAATAACCGAAATAAGACGATCACGTTCGTCATCAGAAAGTATGTTGTGCGCTTACTTTCACCTATATTATTAACCAGGTCATTAAAATTCGAATCAGCACAAATAGCATGATTATTACAGTCGGGTTGTAATGCAGAAATCATCGCTGGACGTAAATTAAAAGGGGTCCCAAAAATCACAACCTAAATATAGATTCTGTTGAAAGGAAGGAACTACACTAAGTTTCAGTTTCTTTGTGTTGGACGTATAGGTAACCGCAACAACGACATATCCCAAAATCTTTTGTTTAGATCAATTCGCTGTTAAAACAGAGCCAGCCATTTTAATCAATTTTAAATTATGGTTTCGAATAAAATCTTCAGCGCCATAGCCCAGAGCACTATAATGTTTGCACCACTATCCAGTAATCCTTTCGTAAGAATTCCATTGATAGATATGAATGCATAAGGCCGGTTGTTCGCCGGATACGCAGAGGTACAATAAACGGATTCATAAATATGTGCGCGCAGTTAACGCGAAATGCAAAGTTGGAAATGGAGAAACTCGGGCTGTCCCATTCCCAATCTCTAGTGCTCGGTGTGTTCAGTACCATCGGAAATGGCATTTATGTTAGTCGGCTGATTCGGCCTGAATCGTGGTCGTTGAGGAACATAATTAGCATTTTTCCACACATCTCCGACGTTGGTGCTATAAATACTAAGTAGATCGGTCACTGTAGTAAAAAATCTGCCCGTTAAATGAATGTTTAGATCACGTCGCATATCCTTTATAAGAATTTCTAATAGTCCTTGGTCACCAAGAGGATTCGATAGAGGCTGTACTAATTCTTGAATAGTAGTAAAATTCGATATAACTATATAACTTTCACCAAATTTCTGTTTTCTGTTATCTAAACTCTGCCGAATCTCCATATCGGAACGACGAATTTTGAAGATATCGCTAAATTTTTAATGTCTGGCCAAGTGCATTGAGGATTTTGTTGAAACATTGACCAATAGTGGTTTCGCGCAAGGCCTTTTAAAAAATAAATGCAATCCATTCATCAATTACAGCTCAGTCATAGTTGGTTTCCTTCCATCATAAGATAACTTCCCGTTATTCATTTTTAACGGGTATATACATCGAAATTTCTTGTCAGTCCAGAACTAGTTGCCAAGCGGAATGGGAAGTGGAAATTGTATTTTGATGCGGTCAAGCTTGGACGGTTTAGGAAAACCGAGTATATAACAAAATTAGATCTAAAAGATGCCTTTTGGCAGATCGCCCTCTCTCCTGAATCCAACGTAAAAAACCGCCTTCGTTATTCCCGGGCAGCCACTTTATCAATTTAAAGTCATGCCCTTCGGACTCTGTAATGCTCTACAGTCGTTATGTCGACTGATTAGCGAGGTTATCCTACACCACCTGCAGGACAGGGTATTCGTCTACCTGTATGATCTATTGGTAGCCTCTGCCACCTTTGATGATCATCTGTCAATTTTTGGAAGATGTCGCTGGACGTCTATAAGAGCCGGATTGGCCATCAATGTAAAGAAATGCCAATTTTTACTCCAGGTGACTAAATACCTTGGCCATATAGCTGGTGTGCGAGGCCTGCGCGCAGATCCAGAGTAAGTAAAGGATATAACAGAGTTCCCTAGGCCAAAAACGGTACGAAAAGTACGGTGTTTCCTAGAAATGGCGGGGTGGTACCGAAGATTTGTGCAAAATTATGCTGAAATGTCCACTAGAAAGTCTTTTAAAAAAAGGTAAAAGGTTTCTGTGGAGTGACGCTACTCAAGCTGCGTTTGATTATTTAAAATCGGCACTCATGACTTCGCCAGTTCTTGTACTCCCAGATTTTAGTCGACGTTTTTATATTCAATGTGACGCCAGTTCAACGGGGATTGAACGCTGTTCTGTTCCAAAACAACAGTGAAGGATTTGGCCGACCCATCACTTTTATGTCGCGTATGTTAAATAGGGCTCAGCGACATTACTCCGTAACTGAATTGGAATTCTTGACAGATGTGATGGCAATAAAAAAATACCAATCTTATGTAGAAGAGCTACCCTTCATGGTCATTACAGACCATGCCAGCTTCATCTGGCTCATGTCGTTAAAGGATAATCATAGTAAATTAGTTCGAATTTTGTCCGGCTTGATGAGACGTTTTCTCGGGTGAGGGTCGTCTCCACGATTTTTACGACAGCCGCATTCGCAAGCGTCGTTCTCAGGCCAGAACTTATCAAATTACAAATTATTTTAATTTAAGGGAAATTTTGAGGATCGATGTCAAATTGTTTGTATTGGTTGTCCCACCACTTTCAGGATTTTGATATAAATAGACGAACGAATTGTGAACGGGGTCTCTTTTACCTAACGTATCGTAGGGCAATCTGGATTTATAAATCGTGGTGTGTGCAAGCTCTAGCAAGATTATATTAAGTATATTTTTTTCTTTGGTATTAATTTTTCATTTTATCATTAATAAATTTGATTAAACTTAAGTTAATTATGGAACTAAATTATATATTTTTTGCTGTCATTTATAAATAAAAACTATGAATTCGTTCCTTAATCAATTTTTTACAATTAGCTTCAAGTCCGGACTTAGTAATTTCAAATTTTATATGTTTCTTATAGTTTTAAGGTTAATTAAATGGTTTTCAAATTTTCTATTTAATATTTTGTATAATTATTATCAATCATTACTATTATTTAATAATTTAATTGTACTTTTTTTTATAATTTAGAGTTCAATTTCATTCATTCGATTATGTTGGAAAATATAATTTAATGCTCATTTTTAGTATTATTATTGATGAGAAAATATAAAACTTCATTATATTTGATTATATTGGAAAAGTAAAAATTATTTTTGGTATTTAAATATTTATTTGACTTAATTTGTTTTTATTATTATTTCTTTTAAAATAGTTTAATTTATTTCAATAAGATTGTGGGACCGAGAAAACCCGTGTTCATTTTCCTTTTGGGATAGTATAGTGATATTGTGATGATCTTTTCTTGTAGTATCTCCTTTTAATTATTTCCTTAGTGTTCTTCGTCAAATTTTAAATGCCCGGTAGTACTAAAAGTTTTATTTTCTTTTAAATTTTTGAATTCGACTATTCTTCCTTGTTTATTTTCAATTTAATTTAATTTATTATCTGCGGTTTAGCAAGGCTGAACAATTCCTTAAAACCCCCACCCCATTACTGTTGAGCATTTGCCGCGCCAAACGTGACCGCTTAAGGGCTCTAGTTCAGCACTATTTATTTTTTTTTCTCGTAACAATATGGTTCCCAAGATCAACATTGTTACAGATTCTGTATGCGGTGTTAATATCTCGTTTATGGAATTGGTAAGAAAACATTTTGTAATTATTTAATTTGGAAAATTTTAGCATATCTAACTAAATTTTTGATAATTTTTTTATGTTCGGTAAAAATTGCCACGCCACTCATATGGATTACCAACACATGTAGAGAATCCCATTGAAGGTTCAAAATGTGTGTCCCTGTTAAAAATTGTGGATCATTGAAATCTCATCTAGATTTTTCGTCACTGTAAAATTTGATACATTTGACTCCCACTTGTTCAGATTAAAGCCAAACTCATAATACTTCACCTACGTCTTCTTCTTGGTGTGGCACTTCGTGTATCGATAATGCTCCCGAGATTAAATCATCAACAAAAAAATCGTTTAAAATGCGCAACTATCGTATTATGTCCAATCAATACTATTTTCAGATTTCGGAACCTCGTCAAAATAGTCTAAAAACTTGACTGGCTATGGTTGGACCCACTTTTATTATCTCTTTAAGCGAAATTCTAGTTAAAAACTGTGTAAAACGATCAAATATAACTCGAAGTTTGGTTGGCCACTAGATCCCATCATAATTTTGTAATAAGGTAAATGAAAGCATTCCAATTCACCAAACAAACAGACAACAAATTCTTTCGAAGTGCAACGAGTGACAATTTACGATAAAAGTTTGATAAACATCGTGCAATCAACCGAAATCGCAAATTTCGATTTTGAATGGAAATGTTAAGCGGTCATTAACACCCATCCTCACACCATAACCGTGTAACATTTATATGTAGAAATTTGTTTTTATGACACATGTCGGCATGGCTTTGACACATTGAATGGTACGTTTGTTGAACTAAAAGGTCAATGAATAATTAGATCGAAAACGGTTGAATATATTTGCATAGATTTAGTTTTCTAATGTTGTGGGCATAATAATATATATTTTTTATATTACGCGCTGCTATTTGATCTGAGTTGGTATTTAAAAACCCATAATGTGCAGCATGGCAATTAACACACAAAATGTGTTTTCGGACTGTTTATATAAAATCGGACAATCTTGATCTGTGACCATTAACGTTTAAGGAATAATATTGCAAAATGATTAAGATTTATATTTCAATGATATACAAAGGTTACCAGGGAAGAACTACATATATCTTTGGAATGATGATAGAAGACATTGATATTTTTTGTACATAGTCAAAAAGCAAAAAAAAAAATATTAACAGTTTTTTTTTCTTTTTTCTAAAACATCCCAACACCATAGATCTCGTCATTAAAGGGTATTTTCAAGTCTACCAAATATTTTTAAAAATGAATGTAACCATTGGTGTCACATCATTAGGAGATCAATATTTATATAAATAAATTAGTTTGTCAATAATAATGGCGATGTCTTACTGAAGATAGGATCAAATATTTTTAACTGATATAAAACAAGCTTATTGAAATATAACGCTACCATTAATCACGTTTTCCGAATCTTAAAAAAGTTTGGTTATTTATCCGCAACAACAAATAATAATTTAACAAACCTATTCTCAAATCTGAACTAAATTTACTATAGAATTAAAGAAGTATAGTGACAAACGACTTCGGTTTCACGTCTTCCAATTTTATAAAAATAAATGGAAGCGGAGTATTTGGATATTATTCAGAACATCTTGGGAAATCAAAAGAAGCTTTCAAAGCTCAATATCATTTTTTCAATATAATTTTCAATGCAAACATATTTGTTTTAGTCATTGAGAATAAATTACCAAGTGTTTTTGAAATGTTTAAATACTTTTCAAAATTTACGTGTACTTTGTAAAACAATTTTTGCGGGGATATCATTACCAACCAACTCATTTATTCTATCCGACTTTGCTATCTGTTCTCCAAATTTTATTTAAAATTTCAAACAAAAACTACTCTTAAAGTGAATTTAAAGCAGTACACAAATTGATAAACCATAAAAGTGCTGAAACCGTATATGATAAACACAAATGTAATTTACAATTATGTGGATTATAACTTATATTTGTTGCTTTCTTGTTTTAATTTCCGAATTTTATAAAGCAATTTTAGAGGACCGGACCAACTCAGTTCCCTGAACATTAAATGGTTGCTAATTAGAGGAGAATTTAATAATAAGCAACATTACAACAATTCAATTTCTTTCAAGGCTGTACAGGAAAAATATATTTGATCAAAATTCTCACGTTAGTTTATTGTCAATTCGAAGATGTAATTAATTATTATATTATTTTAAGAAAATTCGGTGGCCCGTTGTGTAAAATGAATTATAAAAAATGTGTTGCATTAAATTTGTTTTTAATATGTTAAATATTAAATTTTGTCTCCTCCAATCTAGAGGTTTCGAGTGTTTGCTTCTGTTCAGAGTAAATATTAATGTACTCAGTTTTTCTCGATCCGCAAATGTTAAAATGCATTGTACACCATTATCCACCGTGCTCCGTTATTATTTGCCATGTGCTCTGTAAAGAATTACTAAATTATTTTACAAACTGCAGAATAAATATATCAAAGCAATAGCAAATGTTGCTTATCCATCATCCAAAATAAAAATAATAAAATTTACTATGTATGTGAAGATAGCCTAAATTCCATCCCCGAAAAGCGCGATGGCAACACTAATTATTGCTATCATGACATTTTCTACTCTCAGCCCAAAAAATCACGACATTTTTACTCTCAGCCCCGAAAATATTTGCTATCATGATAGTTAAAAAATGTCATGATAGTTGAAATTTTCAGAGCTGAGAGTCAACATAACATTGTGAATGATTAAAGAGCATGAACGATTTTTTTAGAATTTTTCTTTGTATAGGAGTTGAGATATAGTCCACAGAAGTCAGGAAACATTCGTTGGCCCCACTAGCGGTGCCCATCGTTAGATAGGTGAATGTTTAAGGAGCGTATATGTATTTTTTTAGAATTGTTCTATGTATAGGAGTTGAGACATAGTCCATAGAAGTCGAGAACTATTCATGGGCCCAACTAGTGGTGCACATCGTTTGATAGGTGAATGTTTAAGGAGCATGTATGAATTTGAGGAGCATGTTGAATGTTTAAGGAGCGTGAATATATTTTTTTTTAGAATTTTTCTATGTATAGGAGTTGAGATATAGTCCATAGAAGTCAGGAAATATTCGTTGGCCCAACTAGCGGTGCACATCGTTTGATAGTTGAATGTTTAAGGAGCGTGTATTTATTTTTTTAGATTTTTTCTATGTATAGTAGTTGAGATATAGTCCATAGAAAACAGGAAATATTCATTGGCCCAAGTAGTGGTGCACATCGTTTGATAGGTGAATGTTTATGCATTTTTATAGAATTTTTCTATGTATAGGAGTTGAGATATAATCCAAAGAAGTCAGGAAATATTCGTTGGTCCAACTAAATCCAAATTGATTTCGGTTCTGTTTTTGTTATGTCGTTGATATGTTCTTTGTACCTTTCTGGAAAACTTCTACCTGTTTGTCGGATGTAAAATTTTGGGCATTCGTCACATGTTAGTGTGTATATTGCTGCGTTTATTTTTTAGGGAGTTTTAAATTTTGTGTTTCTGTTCTAATTTATTACTGTTTTTTTAGGGTGTCATGTTTCCGAATTTTTTTTGAAAGTCTTTTCTATTATTTTGTAATCATTTTATTGTATTCTACGCTTATAAATTTTTTCTGTGCACTGGTTGTCATTTTCAATGGTGAGGTCCATATGTGTTTATTGTTTTCCGTTTCTAAGGTAATTTTTATAATGGGTTGTAAGTTATTTATTTCTTGCCGTTAGATAATAGTATTACGTCATCTACTTATCTATATCAGTATATTATAAAACCTTTAAATTTGTTGTTTTTGGTATTAATGTGCCGTCTTTTTAAATGAGCCATATTTTTGCCAATGTTCCTACCTGAAAGTTGGCTTCACCTCAAGGCGGACTATACATAGAAAAAATCTAAAAAAATGTATACATGGTCCTTAAACATTCACCTATCAAAGGATGTGCGCCGCTAGTTGGGCCAATGAATATTTCTTGAATACTATGGATTATATCTCAATTTCTATACCTAGAAAAATTATAAAAAAATATATTCACGCCCTTTAAACATTCAACATGCTCCTCAAATTCATACATGCTCCTTAAAACTTCACCTATCAAACGATGTGCACCACTACTTGGGTCAACGAATATTTCCTGATTTCTATGGACTATATCTCAACTCCTATAAATAGAAAAATTCTAATAAAATTTATATACGCTCCTTAATTGTTCACCTATCAAACGATGTGAACCACTAGTTGGGCCAACGAATATTTCCTGCCTTCTATGGACTAAATCTCAGCTGCTATACATAGAAAAAATCTAAAAAAAATCGTACATGCTCTTTAAACATTCACCTATCAAACGACGTGCGCCGCTAGTTGGGCCAACGAAAATTTCCTGATTTCTATGGATTATGGACCTAATTTCCTGATTTCTATGGACTATATCTCAACTTCTATAAAATAAAAATCTAAAAAAAATCGTACATGCTCCTTAAACATTCACCTATCGAACAATGGGCGCCGCTAGTTGGGCCTACGAATATTTCCTGACTTCTGTGGACTATGTCTCAACTCCTATACATTGAAAAAATCTAAAAAATAATGTACATGCTCCTTAAACATTCACCTTTCAAACAAAATGCACCACTAGTTAGGCCAACGAATATTTCCTGACTTCTATGGACTATGGCTCAACTCCTATACATAGAAAAAATCTAAAAAAAATCGTACTTGCTCTTTAAATATTCACCTATTAAACGACGGGCGCCGCTAGTTGGGCCAACGAAAATTTCCTGATTTCTATGGACTATATCTCAACTTTTATATAGAAAGATTCTAAAAAAAAATCGTACATGCTCCTTAAACATTCACCTATCAAGCGATGTGCACCGCTAGTTGGGCCAACGAATATTTCCTGATTTCTATGGATTATATCCCAACTCCTATACATAGAAAAGTCTAAAAAAATCGTACATGCTTCTTAAACATTCACCTATCGAACGATGGGCGCCGTTAGTTGGGCCTACGAATATTTCCTGACTTCCGTGGACTACATCTCAACTCCTATACATTGAAAAAATCTAAAAAATAATGTACATGCTCCTTAAACATTCACCTATCAAACGATGTGCACCGCTAGTTGGGCCAACGAATATTTCCTGACTTCTATGGACTAAAGCTCAACTCCTATACATAGAAAAATTCTAAAAAAAATTGTACAGGCTCCTTAAACATTCACCTTTCAAACGACGTGCGCCGCTAGTTGGGCCAACGAATATTTCCTGATTTCTACGGACTATATCTCAACTCCTAGACATATAAAAAGTCTAAAAAAAAATTGGTACATGCTCCTTAAACATTCACCTATCAAACAATGTACACCACTAGTTGGACCAATGGATAGTTCCTGTTTTCTATGGACTATATCTCAGTTTTTTTTAAATTCAAAAATCAAAGAAATTTTAATCAAATAAGTCCCGGCACTTTTATATATCATATACTGAATTTATATACTATGTTACAATAGTTAACAGTAATTTTGTTGTTTATACTGTAATCTATTTAGAATCTAAGAATATTGTTCATGTTTTAAATGATGCGTCTAGTTTTATTTATAGAATTTCGTAAACAAAATTTACAAAAAAATTTTTATTTTTTATTTTTATACTTGAACTCTCAGCCCCGAAAATATTTACTGTCATGATAGCTAAAACTATCACGACACAAACATTTTTCTGGGCTGAGAGAAAAATGTTGCCTTTTTGTGAAGGAGGAAGATTCAAAGTAATTTTTGATTTTCGCTGTCAGTATATTTCTTGGAGAGTAGAATTTAGTTGTTTTGTTTATTTACACATTTTATCAGAACTTTTTATTGTTTTTATTAAACTCATAACATTTTTTTTATTATTTAGCTGTTATTCGGAAATATTTATACACGAATTTAGATTTATTGCTATAATTGTTAATTAAATGTCGCAATAGTATACATAAACTTGTATATTATTGCCATAAGCAACTTTTTCGATTTTCGGGGATAGAAATTTGGGCTATCTTCACAAAGGTAAATTACTCAGCAAGTTGTAATAATTGATTTGCTAAAATCGCAGTAAATACAAGCGCTGTATGGCTCAATTTTCAATCAGGTTGCATTAAATATTACTCCTCTTTTTTGTGAATATCACCGATTATTTTTTTCATTGTATTTTTGATTGTATATACGTTATCATTTTATTGCATTTGAAGCAGAATATTTCGTTTAAATTGACAGATGCGTAATGCGAGAATTTCCGGTTATGCAGTTTGTTTTTAATGATCGCATGATAGTTCGTTGGTAGATGTCCTTAAATTTATATAAAAACCCTTTAATGCCGTATACTCTAAATCGGAAACTTGAGCAATGTCTAAGAATGTTGCTGAGCAGTACTTTGTTTGCTTAAATGAGTTTCTGAATTCTGATACGACCCACTGCTCTTGTTGTATCCTTCCATAATTTTCTCTAAATCCAAACGTGTGATCCAGTATAATACTTCGTCCTGCAGAAGTGGTTGAAATTTTATAAGAAGTATTTTTTAAAGTAGTTTGCAGAAAAGTGCTTGGATAATACAAGTCTACTTTTATTTCATTTTTACCAAGTTTATGAGTCATGATGAACTAATTTTCATTACAGCATTGAAAATGTATGCTTATAGTATGATATACATATGAGATGCCATTATCTAAAGTGCTTATGTGCAGTATTAGTTTGTTCTTCGGATTTTCATGTAAGTAGAGCTACTGATTGCTCTAATGTATTCGTTATATGTTGTACTGCTTCAACAAATTCAGATTTTGTATAAATAGAGCTCAATTAGTGTGTCAATGTTATTAAAACCGGCGAGTCAGAAGATATTTTGAAGCGTGTTTAGGAATTAACATCGGTTTTAACAATCCTCCTTGTTACAGAGATGTCGATTAAATTTTAAATATCGCATCGCAGTTTTCCAACTTGTATACAATACCACACCTATTTGCGGACCCACAGTGGATATGGTGTAATTAAAAGGTAATTCTTCTAAGCAGAGTTTTGTTGCCTATATATAATCCTTATATGCTTTATGTCCCTTATGCTTTAATAATAATTACTTATCCATCAGAAGATTTTCTGTTAGGATGTTTGGCGTGGTGTATTGTGTAATTATTAAATATTACAGAGTTCGGTTGTTTAACACTTTGAAGTCGCAAACTCCTTATTAAACCACTAAACTAAATCAAAAACGATTCAAAATTTTGTAATTAATTTTTATTTTATTTTATTTAACGTTTTCGATCACTGAAGAATGTAATGTGTTCCTTTTACAGTTATAGTAATTTTGAGCAAGAGACTCACGAATTTTACGACTCTTTATTAGTCTGGTGTAAAGAGTCCTTTTCCGAGTTCGTTTTAAATATCCAAAAATTAAATTCTCGCTTGCGGAATCGGCTCACCGAAGACAAACTAATATACCGACTCTGTCAAAACATGATTCCCGCATTGAAGAACGTGACTCTACCATTTCACAATACCATTCAATCAGTAGAGCAGCTGCGTCAGGTCTGTCAAAGTTACGAGAAGATGTGAGAGACAACAGGCTATGATCCGATAAATTTCTCTGAGGGAGTACCCAAACATCGTCAGATGGTACACGAAGTTGCTGATCAACAATCAGGTTTGAGTAAACCTATCTACGCGTATAATTGTAAACTGGAGGAAACAGAAGCTGCGGAGGAAGAAATAGAGGCAATTCAGATGAATAAAGGTAGCGCTAGTAATAAGTCATTTCTAGTGTGTTGGAACTGTAAGGACCTGGGACACAGGTACCAAGAGTGTCCAAAGGAATTCCAAAATATATTCTGTTTCGGTTGTGGTACCGAAAACGTACGAAAACCTTCATGTCAAAAATGCCTGCTAGCAGTTGCAAAAAATGTGCAGTCGAGTGCGAGAGTTTCGAGGGAACTGCACTCGGGAGGAAATCTGCGGAAGTCTTAGAGGAATTTCCAAAAACAAAAGAAGGTTTTACCCTCGAACAAAACCTACTTAGTCATACAAATAGTTCTAATAGAACAAATCAATTTAATCGAACTCTTGCTTATTTCAAAGGAGAGCGCCTGCTGACTAAACTCTGTTTGTCGTCAATCATAAAATGTCTTTCTAAAAATGATCCTAGACCATACGCTGAGGTGACAATCGCTTCAAAAACCTTTAACGGATTGCTCGACAGTGGAGCGTCAGTAAGTGTGTTGGGTAAAGACTCATTAAAATTTTTAGCAGAGGAAAACTTAAAATACCACAAACTTGGGTCGTTTATCACTACTGCCGATGGCACCAAAAATAAAATTGAGGGTTACATTTTGGTACCGGTAAAATTCGATAATAAAACGGAAACTTTGAAATTTTGTATTGTTCCGAGTCTACAATCTCCAGTTTATTTAGGTATAGATTTCTGGAAGAAATTTTAAATAATCCCCACTATTGCTAAGGTTAACATTTCACAACATACAGTGGAAGACAAAACTCATCATACTCTTACAAAAACGGACAAAATTCGACTGGATAAGATTATTGCCAAATTTCCATCTTTTACTAAAGACGGGCTAGTCATAACTAAGTTATATGAGCATGACATAAAAATTCTTAAAGGTTGTAAACCAATCAAACAACGCTATTACGCGATTTCACCAGTTCGTCAAAAAGCAATGTATGAGGAAATAGACCGAATGCTCAGTCTAGGCGTAATAGAGGAAAGCAAAAGCTCATGGAGTTCTCCTGTCACTATAGTAAGCAAACCAAATGGCAAGTCACGTTTATGCCTAGATGCACGTAAGTTAAACAGCGTAACCGAAAAGGACGCATATCCGTTACCACTCATCGATGGGTTGTTGGGTCGGTTGTCCGAGACAAACCACATCACAGGACTGGACTTGAAGGACGCTTTCTGGCAGATTCCGCTTGCGGAGAAGTTTCAGTACTCACAAATCCGTGTTTTGAAGAGCCGTTCTTTATAAGATGTGACGCGAAAACGGAGGGTGTTGGAGGGGTATTGTACCAAAAAGATCAGGATGACAACGAGCGTCCAATTGCGTTTATGTCACAGAAACTTAATAAGGCACAAAAGAATTATTCTGTGACGGAGTTGGAATGCCTGGCGATAATACTTTCTATTAAAAAGTTTACAGCATACATTGAAGGTTACGAATTTACGGTGACAACAGACCATGCTAGCTTGAAGCGGCTAATGAGCCAAACGGACCTTAGTGGCAGGCTTGCGAGATGAAGTCTCAAGCTTCAGGCATACAAAATTAAAATCGAGCACCAAAAAGGTAAATACAATGTAGTCCCGCACACACTCTCACGAATTCATTGTGATTCACTTAGTGAATTCGAGACAAACTTTTGGAGGTTTATAGAAGAAATTAATTTGGATGCTAAAGAGTTTGATGACCCAAACTGGCTTTTCGTTTCAACTGGCTTTTCGTGTAAATTTCGTGTAAAAATATGGACTTGACAGATATTTCGGTCTGGAAATTATGGATTCCTGATGCCTTGCAAATATCATTGATTCAGAAGGAGCACAATGAACTACTCTCCTCACATGGAGGTATTCGTAAAACCCTCGAAAAACTACGAAGATTTTATTATTGGCCAGGAATGATGAAACAAGTACAAGTGTATGTCACAGATTGTCAAATATGTAAAACAACCAAAGCAACTAATCATATTACGAAACCACCTATGGGGCAATTATCCGCGGTGGAAAGACCGTGACAGCGCATATATATTGACCTGTTAGGTCCATATCCTCGCTCCTCACAAGGCAAAACAATAATATTAATCGTCTTAGACCACCGCACCAAATTCGTTTTGCTCAAACCTCTTTCAAAAGGCACAGCGCAACAAATAACGGATTTTCTGCGAAAAGATGTATTTTTGATTTTTGGGGTTCCCGAAACAATACATTCGGATAATGGCACCCAGTTTAGAAGCAAGGAATATAAAGACCTGCTTTCAGAATTCGGTGTTTATGATACAAAAACGGCATTGTACTCGCCACAATCTAATGCCTCTGAACGAGTAAATCGTTCAGTGATATCGGCAATTCGTTCGTATGTTGGCGAGAAACACACTCATTGGGACAAACATTTAGATGAAATTGCTTCAGCGTTACGTAACGGAGTTCACGAAACAGTAAAGGATTCACCACACTTCTTAATGTTTGGGTACCATAAATTACATCATGGGAATGATTATAAGTTGTTATGCCAACTCGGCGATGTATCGGAAGGGCAAATTCTTCTGCCGTTACCGACTAGGCTCTCGTTAATTCATGACCAGATTAAAATCAATATTGCAAAAGCTTTTGAAAAGAGCGCTAAGCTCTATAACCTTCGAGCTAGACCAATTGAATATCAGGTAGACCAGTTGGTTTTTGTACGCACACACCCTCAAAGCGATGCAGCAAAAAAATTTTGTGCGAAATTTGCAGCCCAGTTTATTCCCGGTATAATCAGTAAGAAAATCGGAAATGTAATGTACGAGATTAAAGATAAATCTGAAAAAGTTCTAGGTGTGTTTCACGCAAAAGACATCCTCTCTCTCTCTCTCTCTCTCTCTAGCATTTACATCCCATGGAGGGATTTTGCCGCCCGCACTATGGTCCTCCATCCTTCTCGGTCCATCGCTCTCGTCCTCCAATTTCGACATCCTAATACGAGTAGGTCTTGTTCGACGTCGTCACGCCAGCGTAGTCGGGGTCTTCCTCTACGACGTACTCCGGCTGGTTGTTGATGGAACACTTTGTAAACCATTCGTTGTTGGGGAGATCTTGCAACGTGACCGAGCCATCTCACTCGATTAGATTTGATGAAGCCGATAATATCGCTAACTCCGAGAAGTTGCTTTATTTCGTGGTTCATGCGAATCCGATATTCATTGTTCGCAACTTTAATAGGACCAAAAATTGAACGGATGACCTTCCTTTCGAAGGTAGATACTAATCTACAGTCGTTAGAGGTCATGGTCCAGCTCTCGCTTCCGAAAGTCAGCACAGGTCTTATCAGTGCTTTATAAAGTGCGAGCTTGCACGACTGCGATAGGTGTTTAAATCGCAATAATTTTGATTGCGCGTAGAAAACTCGTTGTCCGGCAGCGATTCGGGCTTTTATTTCTGCCTGCATGTCGTTTGATGATGTTATAAGTGACCCGAGGTATTTAAAATTTTCGACGCTATCAAAATTATGGTCGCCAATTTCGAGATTTGCCATAGAGATGTTCCTGGGTGTTGTTAAAAATTTCGTTTTGGTACTGTTCACCTCCAAACCAAGTCTTCTTGCGCAGCGATTGAGTGGTATGAAACTGTCCTTGATGTCGCTAGGTCTTCGGCCAAGAAGCACGATATCATCTGCATATCCAAGAATTTGGCCTGATTTATTGAATATACAGCGCGAAGTTTCAATGTTGCTTTTCCTCACTACGTACTCAAGCGCCAGATTGAACAGCACAGGCGCGAGTGCATCTCCCTGTCGAACACCAGATGTTATTTGAAAAGAGTCTGACACAGATCCTTCAATAACAATTCTACATGCAGATCCAGACGTTGTTAATTTACACAGAGAAACAAGTTTCTCTGGAATACCTAGGCATATGAGCGCGGCCCAAAGGTTGTCGCGGTTTATACTGTCATATGCCTGCCGGAAGTCTATATATAGTTGATGAATGGTTATGTTGTACTCCCAACATTTTTCAAAGATCATCCTCATGGTGAAACACTGGTCAGTGGTCGATCGGTTGGGACGAAAACCACACTGATAGTCGCCAATGATGTTTTCGGCGAAAGGGATGAGTCTGGCAAGTACAACATTAGCCAACACTTTGTAAGCAGTGTTCAATAGAGCTATGCCACGAAAGTTTTCACATTTAAGACGGTCGCCTTTTTTATGCAACGGACATATGAGTGCGGTCTTCCAATTCTCCGGCAACTCTTCTTGGTCCCAAATACAAACGACGAGATCGTATAAACTTGTTGCAAGAGAAGCGCCTCCGAGTTTGATTAATTCTGCGGGGATTCCATCGAGACCGGGTGCCTTGCCGTTTTTCAATCGACTAATAGCTGCGTCTACTTCCTCTGCTGTGGGATATTCGACGAAGACCTCATCACCTGGAGGAGCTATTGCTCTAATGGGGGTCACTTCTTCATTCCGGTTTAGCAGACTTTGAAAGTAGGTTTGCCATACTGAGAGAACATCAGCCACGTTTGTTCTCAATTCTCCATTCCCGTCTTTTATGGCTGTACTTCTTGGGTGGAAGTCTTTAGTGAGATTCCTGGCATTAGCAAAACAGTCCCTTGAATTTCCTACTTCCGCTTGGAAGCTGATGTTTTCGATGCATAATCTCATATGATTGCGTTTCTTTTGACGAAGGTATTTAGTCGTGACTTTGGACATCCGCTTATAGGAAAACAGTGAATAATAGTCTTTCAGCTTCATCTTCATATTAAATTTGACCGAAGAATGAATCTGCCCTGTTACAGTTGTATATTAGCGTTCTTATTGTTTCTCGTTCATGGACAATTCGATGCATTGCTGTGGCATAAGCTTTGCCTTCTAATTTGTATTTACTATACGAAATTTTATAATTTTCTTTTGTTGTTGTTGGCGGTTGCGAGCAAGATTATATTGTACATAAACAATTATTACGGCTAGATTTATATGGCGTTAATTGGTAGATTTTCTTTTGTATGCATCTATTTATTTCGATTCTCTTTTGGTCCATAGATGATGTGTTTTTGTAGTGGTCGATAGGAAATAGGTAAAATAGGTAAATGGTCATTGTCGCGATATAATAGGTCCCAAAGTATGTGTGCAATCGAACCAGTATTACTATTTACACAATTTCACTAAATAAGCGGACATATAGGTGTCGTAGCAAATGACAATAGCTTAGCAAAAATTCTAGGTTTTATTCAATTTGTAAGACAAAAGTTAACGAGAGGCCGCCGCAGATAGATGTACACTTAACCAGAATAAAATAAAATATTAATTTGTTTGACCGTTTATGGGTAAGGACCGTAAATTATTTGGTTCGCGTAGCAATAGTGTTTATCTTTTTGTATTTCAGTGTCTAGTGAATAAAATACCTGGTCCACCGGCTTTTGTCTTAGATTTGGGATAAGTTCTATTGAGAAACGTTTTGAAGAGTAAACTCTTACGTATACTCAGTAACAGAAGCGGGTAAGCACAATCGCAAAGTTTAGTGTTGTGCAATCTATAACTTGGAATTTCTTTTAAATTCAATAGGGCCTCTTTTAAAGCGCTCATTTCTTGTGGAGAAAATAAAAATCGTAAGCAGCGCGAATTTATCGTATAATAACGGATTGCTCATTACCGAATTACCACACGCTGTTTACATATAAAACGCTAGTATAGCGCCTCATAGGAATCTACCAAATAATACCGTTACCTATACAAAGATTTCCTTATGACTCGTGCGGTGATAAGTGTTAAACGATTGTTAAATTATGTTTTCTATTTGTTTAATTTATTTCATTAATTTCTATTTACTTCTGTGATAAAGTTATAATTAGTATTTCAATTGATAAGTTAAATTAATTTAATAATAATTTAAGTTAAGTGAATCGTCGTAGTTTTGTGATAGTGTGGGCATGTATAGGCAAACATTTTCATTTCTTTTTGGTAATCTAGCCGTAGGAGACAACGAGCGCTTAGTTGCTTTTATTACATACCCATTTAAACTATCATTTTTAATAAAAACAAAACGATTCAATTTCCATTTTATTTTTAAATAAAAAAATTTAAACATTATGTACCGAACATAGCTATTATTGTGAAAATATTTAAAATATAAATCATGAGATAATTGGTGTTAATTTTGTTGGTGATGAATTTGTCGGTGCAAGGATCATTTGAATTCAATATTATTCAACACAATATTCGTTTGTAGTATCTCTTATAAAAAAATGTCGGCGAAGAACCCCCCTACAGACCACTGTAGCCTACCCGATTAAAATCGTGTTGGCCGAACATTGAGGCAAGTAACAAAATGGCGCCGAAACACTGTTTTCAACTAAATACACCAATTTCCCGCTTTAAAATATTTGCATGTTATATACTAACTATGTATAATACATAAGATACATAAACACTTGTCGTTAAACACATAAAAGAAATATAAAAATAATATACAAGTATAATACCTTTCTTGGATGTCTTACTTTGATACCCTCTAATACCTTTCTTGGATGTCAAAGTGATTAGGAAAGACGGTAAATTAGAATTTGGTATACACCGTATGCCAACTAATACCAGAAGTTGTATCACAATAGACTCACACCATAGCGGAGCTCACAAAAAACTGCCTTCCATTCAATGGCACACCGATTATATAGTTTAACTTTATCCGCTAATGAATTCAAATTAGAAGAAAAATTCATAAAAGACACAGCCCACGTAAATGGTTTCGATACAAACTCTATTGAAAAAATTTTGGACAAACACAGACGTAAACAACACATTACTACACATACTACGCTGACGAGCGGGATTGAACCGAGTGGTTGCACAAAACGGATTTGTATGCCAATTTTTCCATCCATTACCAACAAAATTTGGAATATGTTAAAAAATTCAACATTGAGTTAGTTACGAAAAGCACTATTCTTGGATCATGTATCAGCACTTATAAAGATTCAACACCATCACCGTTAAGATCTGGAATCTACCAAATTTTTTGCCGGAATGTAACAGCAAGTACATCGGCCAGACAACCAGGGCATTCCACAAACGACTACAGGAACATACCAATGCTGTAAGAAACAAAGTACAAGAAATAGTGTAGCCAAGCAATATAATGGATATCACGAACTCCGAAATAATAAAAACAATCCAAAACAACTGGAAATTTGACGCGTATGAATCACAAATACGAAATCGATGTAATGAACCAGGAAAAAATTCCAATCGACTCGAATTTATTCTGTTTGGTAAATTCACTAACCCAGCAATAGGACATCACAAATCACAAACAAAAAACAGGAAATCACGGCATTTTACTACACTTCAAATTCCAAACGGAAATTTTCAATTTGTTTTGACATTTAGTCAAGTTATTTTACACACACAATATCACATTAAGTTTATTATTTAAAAATTTTCATGTACAATTCTATTTATACTTGAATATTATTTTTATATTTCTTTTATGTGTTTAACGACAAGTGTTTATGTACGAGGGCAAATCAAAAAGTCTTGCAATATCATATGAAAAAAAAGAGTGAGTGAGACAGCAATATTTTTATTTTTCGACATAATCTCCTTTAAGGTTTATACATTTGTCACATCGATCAATTAACTTGCCTAAACCCTCTAAAAAAAAAGATTTCTTTTGCTCCATAAAATATTCATTTACAACAGACTGTACTTCATAGTCACTGGAAAATTTCCGGCCCCTTAGTGTTTTTTTCAAATTGGGAAACAGAAAGTAGTCACTGGGTGCCAAGTCTGGATTTTACGGTGGATGCGGAATTTCCACGAAGCCGCAGTCCTTTAATGCAGCTTGAGCAATATTAGCCTTGTGCACGGGTGCATTGTCGTGAAGAAGCAAGATTTTTTCCTAACTTTCCTTGGCCGTTTTTTCCGGATCGCTTTTTTGAATTTTCGCAAAATCTCTGCGTAATATATGCCTGTGATTGTGGTTTTCGTTGGCATATAATCGATTACCAAAATTCCTTCAGCATCCCAAAAAATTGTTGCCAAAACCTTACCAGCAGACGGTTGAGTTTTGAATTTCTTTGGTGGTGGTTCACTACGTTTAATCCATTGCATCGATTCTTGTTTGGATTCCGGATCCCAGTGATGAAGCCATGTTTCATCGCCTGTTATTATGTTACCCAAGAAATTTTCTGGATCTTCTTTGTACATATCTAAAATCGCCTTTGAAATTTGAACGCGCATTTTTTTTTGTTCTGCATTCAACAAACGGGGAACCCATCGCGCACTTACTTTCGACATGTGAAGGTGGTCATGTAATATAGTATATGTGGTACCGTATGAAAGAGAAAGTCTCCACGCTAACTGCGGAACAGAAATACGCCGGTCCTCCAATACAATAGATTCGGCCAAAATTACGTTTTCATGGCTAATGGCATCTGCTGGCTGACCCGAGCGGTTGTCGTCTTCTAATGACTCCCGACCACTTTTGAATAATTTTACCCACCTTGTTACTGTGGCATATGATGGTGCAGATTCGCCGTAAACTTTTGATATATAGTTGAATATATAAATTGCATTTCGTCCATCTTTACAGAAAAATTTAATAACGGCGCGATATTCAATTTCATTCATTTTAAGAAAAATTCAAAACACATGTTACTAAATTGACAAAAACAAACGAACTGTAAAATTTACATCGAAATGTTCTTCTAGAAGTTTCATCGCGATAAAAAATGGTTTTGAAAAATATATTGTTGTCTCACTCACTTTGTTTTTTCATATGATATTGCAAGACTTTTTGATATACCCTCGTATCTTATGTATTATACATAGTTAGTATATAATATAACATGCAAATATTTTTAAGCGGGAAATTGGTGTATTTAGTTTCAAAACTATTCCGAAGATGACCACTCAGTGATCAAAAACGTCAAATAAAATAAAATTAAAACTAATTAGAATATTTTTAATCGTATTTTGATTTAATTTAGTGGTTTTTTGGTTTAGTAGTTCAAGGAGTTTGCGACTGCAAAGTGTTAAACAACCGTATAGATGGAAACAACGGCGACTCTACAGTAATAATTTATTACAGAGTTCATTTTTGTAAAAATGTGCTCGCGAGACCATCATGATGTCGATGTTAAGGTCGATTTATATTATCGGCGCGGCACAGCACATCTCATACCAAAAAAATATTGTTACATGCATTTACTATGAGAGTATTTATATTATAAGTGCATCTCGGTGCGGTACAGTACAGCGCATATCGTATAATCCAAAAAGAATATTTGAAAACAAAACGCATACGAATAGATACGAAAGCAAACCGAAATATATACAAATAAAATAAACAAATACAACTCGAAAATTTTGAAACAAAGTTTTAGTTGGTTGCTGGCGTTCATACAACGGGTTTGTATAGTATATGTATATAATGATTAATTATATAATTTTTTTATGATAAACAACGACAAATACATGTGCTTATTAATATTATATTCTATTTTGAGGTTAATTTAAATACATCTGTATATTGAAGTGTTCAAGAAAGAAAATGGATCAAGAAAAATTAATAGATTGTGTAAAGGAATATGATTTCCTCTACAATCAAGCAAATAAATTTTACAGTGACAACGATAAGAAGGATAAAGCCTTGCAAGAAATTGGGAAAATTATCAAAAACACAGGTAAATTTAATTAATTATTTGTTTATCTTTATTTCATATTTTGTAGAATATGTATAATATTTTGAGAAGAGCAATTAAACCATTCAATAGATCCGGATGTACTACTGAAAAAATTTGCAAACGTATCCCTAACTTCGAAAGAAGCTGAAGTACCGTTACCTCCTTGTAAACGGAGGTCTCTTAGATTATCTCTCAAGCGTTCGCTCTCAGATGGTACCTCAAAATGTTTTGTTTGTATAATGTAATTGTGCAAAATACATGTAGTTAAGATAATTTTGTCAACATGTTCTGGTTTTAATTGAATTCTTCTATTATATAGTCTAAATTTTTGTGCAAGGATTCCAAAACCATTTTCTGATACTCTTCTCGCACGAGAGTGTCGATAATTATAGTTTCGTTTTATATTGTCGCTGTTTTGTAACTGCGCCCTAGGATATGGCCTTAACATATAGGTCTTAAGCGGGAACGCTTCGTCCGTCACAATTACGTGAGGCATTTCTGTTTGAGTATTTGGCAATTTTTTAACACCTGGTACATCTAATTTATTTAACGCAAGGCTTCTTCCGAGCTTTGAATTAGCGAATATACCTCCATCACTATTTTTGCCATAAGATCCTATGTCGACAGCAATTAATCTGTAGTTATCATCTACAAGAGCTAGCAATACTATAGAAAATGTTTTTTTGTAATTAAAATACAAAGATCCGCTATTAAACGGAGCCGTAATAGTGACATGTTTGCCGTCTATGGCCCCTATGCAATTAGGGAAATTCCATATATTCCAGAAATCATTTGCTATTTTATGCCATGTTTGTTTATTCGGAACTGGCATAAATTCTGATGAAAGTTTCTTGTTTATAGCGTCGCATACTTCAATTACAATTTTTGATACGGTAGCGTGTCCTAGTCGATAACTAAACGCTATGGTTTTGTAGGAGTCGCCAGTACTCAAAAATCTAGAATAAAAAATAATTTTAATACTTTATTAGCGTATGATTTTTTTATTAATTTAATTAAAAATTTTGGATTTTTTTCCAGGACCTGAATGCAAAAAACAGTGGAATAACCTCAGGAATGGTTATCGAAAAGCTGTAAAAAAAATCAAAGAAACCAAAAGTGGCCAAGCTGCAACAAATATAAAAAAATAGAAATTTCAAGAACAGATGTCTTTTTTGATTCCCTAACGATAACTTCAATAAATATTGATTTGGATAATGAAGTAATGAGTGAGGGTGATATACCTCCAGCAGAAGAATGCCAAAAATCATATGAACGGTCGAGAAACTCTTCTCCAGACACAACGCCAGTAAAAACGTCGTTCATTAATAAAAGAAAGAACAACGAATCGGCCTCTTCTACACTAATGAAATACATATTAATTAAGAAATTTTAAATTCGTCTGTATTACTTTAACAATTTTCGGCTTTTTTATAGACAAATATTATTTTCTATGACATTCACAATGTTTGAGACCTTTCGGGCCACCAAAAAAAGAGGTCATTTACTTATAATATCTCTACCATAAAGTAGAAAATTCATTCCCCCCATTTTTAACCCCAAGGGTACTTGTGTGTTCAAAGCCACACAACCCTTTACAAAAATGTGAACTTCCTCAAGTTTCCTCTTGGTAGTTTGGTTTCGTACTGATAAAAATTGGTCTACTCATCAGGTTGCAACGACCAAACTACAAAAATTTACCTCTTGCTTCACACCAATAGTATGAAACAAGGACACGTCGATTTAGCGAATTATACCACTAAATCAGAAAACTTTTGGAATTTCTCATTTTTATATGTGTGTATTAAGCCCACACTAATATTAATTAAGAAATTTTAAATTCGTCTGTATTACTTTAACAATTTTCGGCTTTTTATAGACAAATATTATTTTCTATGACATTCACAATGTTTGAGACCTTTCGGGCCACCAAAAAAAGAGGTCATTTACTTACAATATCTCTACCATTAAGTAGAAAATTCATTCCCCCCCATTTTTAACCCCAAGGGTACTTGTGGTCCCACAAGTACCCTTGGGGTTAAAAATGGGGGGGGGGGGGGGGGAATGAATTTTCTACTTTATGGTAGAGATATTGTAAGTAAATGACCTCTTTTTTGGTGGCCCGAAAGGTCTCAAACATTGTGAATGTCATAGAAAACAATATTTGTCTATAAAAAAGCCGAAAATTGTTAAAGTAATACAGACGAATTTAAAATTTCTTAATTTATATTAGTGTGGGCTTAATACACACATATAAAAATGAGAAGTTCCAAAAGTTTTCTGATTTAGTGGTATAATTCGCTAAATCGACGTGTCCTTGTTTCATACTATTGGTGTGAAGCAAGAGGTAAATTTTTGTAGTTTGGTCGTTGCAACCTGATGAGTAGACCAATTTTTATCAGTACGAAACCAAACTACCAAGAGGAAACTTGAGGAAGTTCACATTTTTGTAAAGGGTTGTGTGGCTTTGAACACACAAGTACCCTTGGGGTTAAAAATGGGGGGGAATGAATTTTCTACTTTATGGTAGAGATATTGTAAGTAAATGACCTCTTTTTTGGTGGCCCGAAAGGTCTCAAACATTGTGAATGTCATAGAAAATAATATTTGTCTATAAAAAAGCCGAAAATTGTTAAAGTAATACAGACGAATTTAAAATTTCTTAATTTATATTAGTGTGGACTTAATACACACATATAAAAATGAGAAGTTCCAAAAGTTTTCTGATTTAGTGGTATAATTCGCTAAATCGACGTGTCCTTGTTTCATACTATTGGTGTGAAGCAAGAGGTAAATTTTTGTAGTTTGGTCGTTGCAACCTGATGAGTAGACCAATTTTTATCAGTACGAAACCAAACTACCAAGAGGAAACTTGAGGAAGTTCACATTTTTGTAAAGGGTTGTGTGGCTTTGAACACACAAGTACCCTTGGGGTTAAAAATGGGGGGGAATGAATTTTCTACTTTATGGTAGAGATATTATAAGTAAATGACCTCTTTTTTTGGTGGCCCGAAAGGTCTCAAACATTGTGAATGTCATAGAAAATAATATTTGTCTATAAAAAAGCCGAAAATTGTTAAAGAAATACATATTACATAATAAAAACCTCGAGGAAACCAACGAGTTGATAATTTTATAATGCAGCCACCATCATCTGTTGAAGGGCCAAAACGTTCACCTAATATTGGTACTCATACTATGGTGTCGTCATCACCTTTATTTTATACAGTACCGACAACATTACCATGATCGGCAAATCAGCGATTTTTTTCATCAATTTCTAGTTTTGGAACTCCGGAAGTGTCGCCACAAATAATTTCTCATCTGCAGCCAACTCCATCACTACCACATTTGCATATAAATAATGGGGTGTACAATGAAATAACTGAATTTTATACAGAGTTCTCATCCAGTTTAAGTGATAATGATTCTAAATAATAAAAAATCGTTTTATGATGACATTCATGAATTGTTTTTTAGAAGTAACGTTAATCATAAAATAAAAGAATATTATTACCTTAAACATACTGCCAACTTTTTTTTGGACCTATAGCCTTTTTAAATATTGTATCCTGCTTTCGTATTGAATTTTCTATTTTTTCTAACAACACATGGAAATCGTACTGCGGCATTCTAAAATACTGATAAAACTTTTGTTCATCGTCCATCAATTGTGGAAATATCGTCCAAAATTCGCCCTCGGTCTGCCTTTTCTTTAACATTTTGTGTACCGCGAAACGACGATGACGGCAATGACGATTCTGCTCTTCCTCTTCTTCATCCAGCAAAAGAGCCATCATACAGACATCTTTTATGTGGAAGTTAGAAAACATTTTCCGTTTATTGATGTTTTAAATAACACTTATAAAATATATAATATGAATGATGATGAACTTTGCACAAAAAATATTTAAAATTTCCACGTGATTTAATCGCATTTACAGATCTATATTCGACGATTAAAGAAAACATACTAAATATTTTATTCTTGTATTTTACGCTCTATTCTATGTATCCATTTCCATCGTAGAATGCTAGATACGAACGCACACCGGATTAAATACGAACTCAATATATGAGCTGAACCGAGCTGATAATATAAATCGTTGAGGCATGAGACGATGCATGACTGTGCTGTGCCGCGCCGATAATATAAATCGACCTTTATATGTTCATTAAGAAAATGGTGTACTCCTAATTTATGTTGCTGTATCTCATTGGCCCATTCCAAAAAGCTAATTAAGTTCATGTTTTGAAGCACGAGTCCCATATATTTTTCCATAATTTGCATAAGTTTATTGATTGTTCGTTGAGGTTTATTTCATTCTAAGTTTCATTGGCTCATACTTATTTATTTACATAGTTATGCAAAATTTCTATGAACTGTATACCCCATTTTGAGCATATAAGCTCTAAAGAAGTATATGTGTTCAAATTAATTCCAAATAATACATATTTAATAGGTTTTAATAGGTTAGTGGTCATAAAAACAACGTAAGCTCCAAATAGAGTTGATTTGTTCATCAGCCTATAAACCATTACATCCCAGTCGCACGTCATGGAAACACAAAAAAAAACCTGGACTCAGGCACAGCCAGCAGCCACTTTATACTCCTCATAGGTAAACTCACGCCATTACCTGGAACAAATCCTGTTTCTCACAAAAAATCCAGAAGTTAAATACAAATAAATCTTTTTTCCAAAATGCGAGAAAAATAAAACATCTTGCTGACTCAAAAGTCAGAGACAATTTTGAGCCGCAATTGTTTGAGTATTTATATATTTGATTATTGTTCATTGGTCAATTCGCTGCCTTGGTGTCATTTTTTCCATAACTTCTTATACACCCTTACCATCCTCTGTAATTAACGGTAGCACCACGCAATTGCTGCACTTTTATTTCGCAGGCTTAGTTTTGGCTAACTAGAACCAATTGCGCAAACAATAGTTTCGAGAATGCCCAATTTGTGGTAATTGTACACTGTAAGATTGACTTTTGTTTGTACGGCTCTTCCGTTACCACTTTTTTAAATAACAAATACCTTATGTTGTTGAAACCGTGTGTCATTTCTTTGGTTTTTGCTGCTTCAGGTTTAAATGGATAACGAATAAATGCAATTTATATAATATATTAAAACTAATGACTAATCTGGTGAAATATTTATGGAATTCATAATTTCTACCCGTGGAACATTTCCTTTTAAAATGAAAAAGCTCGATATGAAAAAGTGTTCACTCTAAATAGCAAGGCCGACTTTGGTTAATTATCAAACTGTACTGTGTTTTTCTAATGATAAATTTTGGAACAATTGATTTTACCAGTCGTAGTTCATGATTTGGCCCCAGAACTGATTATGATATCGATCAAATTTATTTAGATATTGTTAAGGATTACGTTTAGACGAACCCAACAATTGTTTGCTAGTGTCTTTTTATTACGGGTACTTGGTAGGAGAAAGGATCAAAAAATGAATATTAATTAGAATTCTGACCTTTGTGAAGATAGCCCAATTTTATATCCCCGCGAAAAACGAAAAAGTTGCTTATGGCAATACTATACATTTTTATGTATACTATTGCGACAGTTAATTATTAATTATAGCAATAAATCTAAATTTGGCAATTATTCCAGGAAATTTTGGAAATGTTTTTTTTTTTTTTTACTTAGTTTTACACTTGAAGAATTGTGTAAATTGTGGAAAAGCGGGGGTTTGGTTGCGGCAGGCACCATCTTCTAAGGTATACAACGAATTAAAATTACATTAAGACTGTGTGCCTAAACTAAATTAATTACTAAACTAATTTAATTACTAAACTAAATTAATGAGTAGTTATGTTATTAGCCACCAGGTTTTATCATTTAGACTCCTGCTGAGGTTGCTTGACTATTTAGTTGTCATTTTCATTTTTTGTTATTATTATTTTTTTATCGTGTGCGTACGAGTAAAATTGTCTAAAAGGAAATACCTTATTCTTAAATTCCGTTATAATCACATTCATGAATAATGCGATTTCCATATCCATCTTTGTTTTTTTTCTATTTCCTTGATTTTAAAAAATGACAAATCGGTGTTTTTGAAAACAATTTGACATATGAAAAGTCATAATTTAGTTTAGTTTACAATTAAGTTTACAATCGGAGGCACAGCATATTAAAAAGATACTAGTGCCACCTTCGAAAGAATGATATGAATCAGTCATTAATTTAGTTTAGTCGGCAATTTAGTCGAAAAAATCGCTCTCAGGCACACAGTCTAAAAAATATTTTGTATTTACTGATAGTTGATTTTTTTAACATTTGTGGCACTATCAGAAGAAGCGATAAGAGCGATAAAAACTCTTTGATCTGTGTCTGCAAGGTTGATGAAACAATTAATATTAATAAAAATTAAAAAAAAAATATTGGAAAAATAAAAAAGTGAAAACTTCCCCCTCCTAAAAACTGATAGGAAACAATCATGCATTTAAAAATATATACTCCTTACCTGATTTTATCGATGTATACGTAAAGTAAAATTACGCCAAATATACCGACAGCGAAAATCAAAAATTACTTTAAATATTCCTCCTTCATCAAAATGCAATATTTTTATTCTCACCAAAGAAAAATCTTTGTGTCATGATAGTTTTAGCTGTCATGACAGTAAATTTTCGGGGCTGAAATTAAAAATGTCGTGATTTTTTCGGCTGAGAGTACAAAAAATGTCATGATAGCAATAATTGGTGTTGCCATCGCTTTTTTCGGGGATGGAATTTTGGCTTTCTTCACATACAAGGAATTCTTTTTTTTTTTATTTAAATTATTACAACTGAATACAATTCATCTAGTAATTTTTCTTTCTTAATTTAGTCACTTGTAAATGAGAAGAGGTCCATTGGCCAGCTCCATTTATAGGTTATTTACTGAAGTAGTCTTTGCTCTGGTGTCCTTAATCCATTAAATCAATTGGTTTCGTTCTCTGCAATCGTCTTACTGCATGTGAAGTGTCCAACATACCACGAAGCTCTTCATTTACGTGTTGATAGATACGTTGTCCATGAATTACTGCAATTTTTTTTATTTCGTCTTGGACCGTCGGGATATTAAGGTCCCTATGAAGGTCATCATTCCTAATGTACCACGGAGCGTTAAATATACCACGTAGCACTTTGTTTTGAAAAGTTTGTATTATTTTGGTGTTGATTTTTTTTGTACAGCCCCAGAGCTGTATTCCGTAAGTCCAGACAGGCTTTAGCACCTGTTGATACAATAGCAATTTATTTTCGGTTGACACTTCTGAATTTTTCCCGAGAAGCCAATACATTTTGCGATATTTGATATTAAGCTCATATTTCTTCTTTTTAACGTGCTCTTTCCATCTGAGCCTGGTATCTAAGGTCATCCCTAGATATTTAGCATTATTGGCATACGGAATCTGCTGACCGTTAATGATTACAGGTTTGTAACTGACTTTATGATTCTTAAAATTCATATGCGTGGATTTCGATTCATTGAGCCCGATACGCCACATTTTTGTCCATTTTATGATTTTGTCACATGCTTCTTGGAGTTTCGTTGTCGATTCCTCGATAGTGTCTCCTACTGAGAGAACTGCAGTGACATCAGCAAATGTTGCAATGGTAACATCGTTTAGTTGAGGTAAATCTCTGGTGTAGAGCAGGTAAAGAATAGGTCCCAAAACACTACCCTGCGGGACTCCTGCCAAAATCTTTTTTAGCTCGGAATATTCATCTTCATATTTCACCCTAAAGTGGCGATTCTCTATGTATGATTTTAAAATCATATAATATTGTTTTGGTAAATCTCTATGTAGTTTGAAGAGTAAACCTCTGTGCCACACCTTATCGAAGGCCTGCGCCACATCTAAGAAGATACTAGAACAAACCTTTTTCCTTTCTAATGTATTCCCAATGACATCTGTAAGCCTATGAACCTGCTCAATAGTTGAGTGTTTCTCTCTGAAACCAAAATGATATTCTGGGATAAGGTTTATTTGTTCTGTGGTTCTTTTCAATCTTATGAGCAACAGTCTCTCAAACAATTTCGCTAGTGTTGGTAGAAGTGAAATTGGCCGGTAGGATTTTCTATCATTCGGTGGCTTGCCCGGTTTCGGAATCATTATTACTTCTGCTACTTTCCACTGCATTGGCACATGCTTTTTCCTGAGAATCGCATTGATTATGTGCAGTAATTTACGGGTACCTTTTTCAGGCAGCTCCTTTACTATTTGCCCTGTTATCAGATCATAACCAAGAGCTTTCTTTACTTTTATGTTCTTAATTTCAGCTTTTAGTTCTTTTAATGTTACAGGCCTGATCTCTTCAGAATCAGTTATTCTGGGCGTATCAGCAGTGTTTTCGTCATTGGTCTGCTGACCTAGAGGTTGAAATGTTTCTTCAAGATGTTCAGCAAACAGGTCAGCTTTATCTTTCGCACTTCTAGCCCATTTCCCATCGTTTGTTTTGATTGGGGGGATCTGCGTTTTTGGTCGTTTTAACCCGTTTGTTGCTTTCCAGAGGGAATAGTCGGTATCTTTAGTTGGAGCTAGGGAGCAAAGGTATTTTCCAATTGTTTCATTTTTCACTTTTTTTATGAGTGCCTTAAGTAGGGAATGGAACCTTAAGTTGGGATATGGAATTCTGATAGGAATTCTAAACGGAAATTTGAAAAATGACCATGCTAGTTCGAACTATATAGCTGGTCTTTATCGAAAACCACTAATTTAATTTCACATTCTCCCGATTGTATATTACATTAAACTTACACCGCCAATAATTATTGTAATTTTTGATGCTAGTCTCCGTTATGTCTTTGTATCCGCATACCATTTCTATAAATTGCAGCGGAAGATATATAGTACACTCCCCGATAATGAAATACGTTCACCAATGTTTTTTAGGTTTTACTGAAAATAATCAAATATCGCTAAAATTTCTACAACGGTTATTTATATTTTCAAATTGATAAATGATCCTAGATGGACATTGGTACCCATCTCTTTGTTTACCTCGTGTTACTGTAGAACATGATTTTCGGGGTGCGTCAATAAAATACGTTCATTTACGAAAATGTCAAATAAAACTTATTTTGCGTATTTTAATAATGAGTAATTTTTCCTTTATTTGCAATAGTTTGAAAAATTCGCTTTTGTAGTTGCTTATAAAATGGTAAAAACTTATTATTTAACAAATCTTTATATTTTTCACCAGTTAGCGATCCCGCAACAAATTCAAATTTCCACTTGCCGAAAGAAGAAATAATACCTCAAACCATAACGCCACTCCCACCTTGTTGCCGTCTCATTTGTGTTAATTCAAGAGTTCTAATATCGTGAATATAGTAGTTATAACAATCCAGGCCATCGAGACAAAACCGTTTTTCATCAAAAAATAAAATATTGTTCCATTCATTTTTGCAGCTCATGTGCTTCTCAGCAAACGCCATTTTGTCTTGAATGTTGCCTTTACTTAACGAAGATTTACGCTGCATTTTTCTTCGTTTGAGGAACGCAGTTTTTTTTAAATACCGTTGTACTGTTCGTATCGATGACGTGACACTGGCTGAAGCTGCTATCTTGCGTGCCGTTTTGCTAGAATTTCAAGCAATTCGTACAATTTTGCGTTTTTCTTGCTCAGTTAATGCACCTTTTTTAACATTTATAATTAGATTTTACTCCATAGTTGGGGAGTTATACAATTTTATTGATCACATCTAAGCTACGGTTAACTTGTGATTCAATTTTTCTATTGCTTAGTCCATTTGGAAGCAAAGCCAACACCGTCTGAACTTCGTGATATTCAATTTTTTTCCACGACCCATTTCCTAAGGTTGAATTAATATTATTTAATGCAGATAAAAAAACGTATCTAAAACACTTACAAAAATTATAACAAAATTAACATTGCAATAAGACGATAAATTTCAATAAATAAAATAATAAAACATTACCGAACGTATTCTAATGTCGCACTCTTTTCGTTAAATATTTCTATTTTTCTGTTTTCTTCCCAATTTCGTTTTCAAATCGAATATTCGCGGTGCTACACATAATTGTGTTTAGTTAATGTACGGTTATTATACAGTCAAAATATGTTTACTGTTGCCTCTATCAAATAAAATGATAATTTTAAGGTTATATCATCTTTAACATCATCACCATCACCTAAATAGCCTTTGAATTCGTGGAACTGAGCTATATACTTGGATCTTTAAAGAAAGATTGAAATATAATTTTAAAATTATTTTTATTTTATAATAAAATAATAACAAATTTCGTTGTTGTTAAAAAAAAATATTATTGCAATATTTAAATGATGTCTATATATTTAATAAATAAATGATAATTAACTTAAGCACTAGCAGTACTATAACCAAATTTAGATACAAAATCTATTTTAAAGATAAACTTAACTTAAAAACTAACTGTATCATTTACGAGAAAAATGTTTGTGAACTAACAGATTCTAAATTAGACAGATTTAGCAACAATAATGGTCCAGATCAGTTTTTTGCAAAATTAACATGACAACATTAACATGAAAATGACAATGTTGTTGCGGTTGTACAATGTTTTTCAGTAAAAATTTGGTCTCTTAACAGTCCTTACGGATTGATTGATATACGGATATTTCAGTGATTTTTAGCCGAGAACGGCTTATCGGAAATGACAGCTTCAATGGGAGCTTCACTCACAGTATATTTTGGAAATATTCTGAAAAGTATTGCATTTACGATATAAATAATTGTACGAACTAAAAGACTTTTAATTAATTTGCAACAACATCGGTCTTTTTCGAAAATTTAACTGGAAATGACGATGTATGGAAAAAACGGTTTGCAACCAAAATTCAGCCCTCCTGTACAGCTCATATGGTTTCACTGATTTTTAGCCAAATCGGCCTACAGTTGACAGTTTCTATAAAAGTTTTGTAAATATTTTCAAAAGTATTTAGCATTTACGAAAAAAACGGTTAAAAACAAAATGATTGTAAAATTTTCAAACACAATTATTTATTATCAGTTTTAAAAAAAAAATATTTTACCAAAACTCGACATATTGATTCTTGTGAAATTCGTTAGACATCTGTTTATTATGGAAGTGGCCGCTTCCATGGGAGCTTTTAATTTTTAAGCAAAGTGTTGAAAAAAATTAGCATTTACAAAAAACAACCGAGGGTTTAAAGAATCAAATAAATTTAAAAATTAATTTATCAACATTTAAGTCTAATTTTTCACTTTAGAAATTACCAGGGGTGTGTGTATTTCCACATTCGTACGAGTAATGTCCACAACAAATCACCCGTGCATTTTTTATATATATATTAACGTGTTTTTAGATTTCTATATATTTTGATTTTATATAAAAAATTTCGTTGTATGCTTTTGACAATGAAAATTAAAAGGTGTCGAAAGTTCAAGCAAAAATAATTTTTTTTTTGTAAAATTAGAATTAAACAAATAAAAATTTAAATAATTATAAATAAAACTATATGAAATATTACTAATTTATCGGTAATGCTGGAAAAAATAAAAAATAAAAATAAAACATTAATTTTAAAAATAAAAAATTCGTGAAGCATCGATCATTTTTGAAACATCTAAATCTCGTTTTCAAAACGCCATTAAAAATGCGACCCTATTGGTGGACCCTTCTGTACCTTTATTCTTATTGGTTTGTTTTGGTTTCCACAATCACTTTAATTGATATAAAACATTGAATTTAATTATTTGTTTAATTTTTATGGGGTTGAAAAATGTTCCATCACATCCAGGGTACCTAAGGTACTTTTGAACCTACATAAATTTCATATTGAAAATTTACCAATAAGTTGATTTTTCAATAAAATGTGTTTTATTTTTAGAAACCAATTCTTCAGTTGTTGAAATTCTGAAATTCACAGTTTATTTCAACAATCTATTAATATGAAAAATGAAACTACTGACTTCTTACAAGTAAAGCCGTTGGCCTAAATCGAGGCATATTGACACGTTTTTTTTTATTGTAATTTATAATTTTTGGGTAATATGTTGGAAAAACAGTCTTTCTTCTGTTGTACAATGCGAAAAAAATTTAATTGCCTTGAACAAAACAATTATAAGAGCCTTAGTCATATTCATGCATATTATAATTTTTCGACTCTCATTCATAAAACGCTGAAATGAACAGCGTGCCCAAAACGGGTTTTGCACATCTTGTATCTGGTTTCCCAAGAATAAACTTTAACTTTGTTTAAATTTGTATATCATCTACCAGTCTTCTATAGTGTATCTAGAAATGCTGGCGAATGTAGGTAGCTTGCTCTATTGTGTGTATATGGCATTCATAAAATACAGTCGACGAATGACTTCCTGTTTCACGGGCTCTTTTCGAATACGCAGACGATGAGAATATGCATATTCTTTTCACGAATGTTGGCTAGAATCTCTAAAACTCTTAAATTTCCAAACTATCACGTTGTAACGACTAGAAACGAGCACTCGGTATTGGGATAATTATTTTTCAACCGGTCAATCATGTCAAGTTATGCCCTTAAATATGGTGGATATTTTTACCATAATTCGGTGTAATTTTAACAAAAAAAAACAAAAACAAAAAAAAAAAACGAGAGATATAAAAAAAGCTCTCGACATGAACAGGGACAGTTAAATTTGGTACACGGGCACATGGAAATGAAAAAAAAGAATAGAAAAAAATCCATAAGCCTTAAAAGGAAGAATTAAAAAAAATAAATAAATTAATACGTGTTATTGTTAATGATGTGTTCTAATAAAATCCGCTAAGCAAAGTGTATCTCTATGAAGATTTTGTTTTTTCTGCGTTGAAGTTATATAAAATCATAAAGATATATCTGTACCAAAAAGGTAAAACTCTTTATGTGATTTTAAGCTATTCTTCCTTTTGTATCATATTTGTATTATTTTTTATTTGCTTTCTAACATATCCAATTTTCATAAAAATCGTACAAAAATTGACCAAGTTACAGACAATTCAATTTTCGCTTAAATGAATTTGGTAAATATTTGATTTTGAAAGAATCGCTTAACTGCATTAAAATTGATGTACCAAATATAGTATTTAACGCAAAATAGTATAAAAGTTTTTTAGGCGATTCTCTTGTGTGTAGTTAAATAGTGTGAATTGTGTTTTTATGTAAAAGTGAAACAGCTCAACATCAATTAAGCGATTATTTCAAAAGTCAGTTAGGAAAGTTATGGTGTTTAAGAAATTACAAGCGATTTTTGCATTTATAGTGTGTATAAAAAATTAGTTTTCAGTTCTTCTTAAGTGATCTAGGTGATATTTTTTATTTTTCAAATCAAATAAAAACATCTGTAAGTGATCATAAGTGGTATTTTTAAGTGTATAAAATTAAAACACGTGCATATAAGACGTTTTTATCAATATTCGTTTTCAATAAAATAATTGAATTGTGTTCATTTGTAACGTATATTAATAAAATATTACTTTGGTAATGTAATAATTCAGTGTGTAATAGAAATATTAAATTTTACCGTTTGTTAAAGTCATACTAATATAACGGTTGCTTAACGATTACAATTTTTGTGACAATAATGGCGTCTCGCGCTAAAAAGATGTTGATGATGGCGAGAAAGAATGTAGCAGACAATTCTAAAAGAAGAGAAACGAATAATTCCATTATAGAAGGTAAGTTAGCAAAGTCTACAATACAAATACTTTAAGATTTCATTTAATGATTGTTTTATTTTTTTAGACCGCGATCATCATATAAAACGTACTAAACCAAATGTTCCCGAAAAAGCTACTGCTCGTGACGAAAAACATTTATGTGCAGAAATTTTGCAAAACTTTGATAACGGCGAAGCGGGGACATCAAAAGATTCCCATATTAAAACAAATGAACCTAATCTTCAAGATAACGGCCAAAGCAGCTCGGATGAATTTGATGATAGTGACAACGACCCTCATTTTATTCCTACTACTTTAAGTGAATCGTCTTCGGATTCATCATGTATTGATACAACAGAAATATCAAAATTGGCTGATATAATTGAATCAAACATAACGAACAACAATAATTCGCCTCTTTCCTGTATTTCTTCAACAGTAGCTAGTGGAAATGAGCACCCCATTTCTACATTGTCAGCAACAGCCTGTCAAGATCAACTTGGTTTTCCGGGTGTAATTACTAAAACAATTGTTCAGCCAAAATGGAAGCGAGGAACAGTCAAGGAAAAATTATGTATACCTTTAAAAGATTGTAAAAAGAAATGTCGGGACAAAATTACATTAGACCAACAGTTGATACTGTTCAATAAATATTGGGAACTCTCGTCGTACGACCTACGATCCGCATATCTTTCTGGGTTAATTGAAATTACGGATAGGAAACGTATGGTTGTACAAAAATCGACTACTGCACCACGTAATAGAACACATTCGTGTATATACACTTTAATGGTGAACGGCTTGAGAGTGGTAGTTTGCCAAAAATGTTTTAAGCAGACCTTCGATGTGACAGACAGCATTTTAAAAACAGTTGCTCAAAAACAATTATCTTCTGTTGAAAATTCCCTTTCGGACCAACGCGGAAAGAGAACTCCAACCAATAAACTTCCAGAAGCAAAAATACAAGAAATAGTCCAACATATTAACCAATTCCCAGCATACGAAAGTCATTACACTCGCCGACGAACGAGTAAAAGATATTTGCAATCCGACCTGAATATTTCGCTAATGTATAAATTGTATAGTTCGACGTACGCCGATCCTGTATCAATAACGAAATATGCGGAAGTTTTTAGAGGTTTGATACAATTTTTTATTTCATTTTTAATTATATTGATTATAATTTTTATTGTAGAGACCGGATTAAAATTTAAAAAGCCAAAGACGGATACATGCTCCAAATGCGATAATTTGAATATGCAGATCAGCCTTGCTAAATCTGATGATGAAAAGAAGAATTTAATTGAAATGCAATCACATCATCATCAAGCGGCTGATTTTGCTTTTACTACGAAGGAGAATGATAAAAAATTGTCAAAATCGAATCCAAATATGAAAACTTACTCTTTCGACTTACAGCAGTGCCTCCCAACACCGTTACTTCGTTCAAATGTAAGTTTTTACAAACGACAATTGTGGACTTACAATTTAACCATTCACAATTGTGTAACAAATGAAGCCTTTTGCTACATGTAGCATGAAGGGATTGCAAAAAGAGGTGGAAACGAAATTGCTTCTTGTCTGTTCCGACATCTTATGAGTGAGTCACCAGGTATAGAACACATAATATTATATAGTGACTGTTGTGCCGGTCAAAATAAAAACTCTTACGTCGCAACGATGTTCACAACATTTCTACAATATAGCGGAAATATAAAAATTATCGATCACAAATTTCTCGTGCCCGGGCACACACATATGGAATGTGATGTGGATCATTCCATAATCGAAAGAAAAAAGAAAAAATCAAATGTACAAATTCACCATCCTCGCGAATGGTACCAATTCGTTAGGTCTGCTGGTTCAACTCGTAACTTTGAGGTAATTGAGATGGAACAAAATAATATGGTTGACTTCGCTAAAGTTTTGAAAACTAAATGTATGTGGCGTAAAACGAACAACGATGGTGAACAATTCAAATGGGCCGATGTAAACTGGTTGCGGTTTAATAAAGATTTCGGTAAAATTCAATATAAAAACACTCCCAAGGAAGATGAACCATTCAAAGTCTTGACTATTCGTCGACGTGGTATACCAACTATTGACATGTCACATTTACCAAAATGCTGTGACGGCCCACTAGTAATAAACCCGGCTAAAAAGAAGGATCTCATTGACCAATTCCCATTAATAAACGAGATCTACCACAACTTTTATTTAAATTTGAATGATGGCGATGTGCCAAATATTGATCCCGACCTAATCGATGAAAATGACTCCGAAACGGAAGATATGGACATTCCAAATGTTTAAAATAGGGCACATCAATTTGTCTTAAATGAATTGAAATAAAAAATATATTTTGAAAAAATGGACTACAATCAATTAGATTTTATTTTTTTTATAAATAAAACTGAAATAAACGCCTAAATAACTTAAGACTTTTATTTTAATAATGTTTAATTTGCAGTAATCGCTTAATTGCGAATTTTCTTAATTTCATACACATATTTATATAATTCATTCTTTTAAACATCAAATTGCAGTACAATTGATTGTTTTCTATCAGAAAAGTTCACTTCCAATAATAATTTCCTTAACATAATTATATCAAAATCAAATTATAAAATTCAAATTCAATTATCTCGAAACTACAAAAATGCACTTAAGCGATTTCACCTTTTTAGTACAGATACATATATAATTTATACATATATAAGAATATATAAAATACGCCCGGCATAAAATTTTGGGCATAATAAATTCTAATGGTGGATAACAATTCACCATAGACGAAACTTTACAAACCACGGTGAGCAGTGTAATCGCGGTAGGAAATGGATTAAATATCGCTTTCCGCATAACAATTTGCCAACGAGGGTAAAATACTACAGGCATTTGGAAATTTTACAAACCACAAGGTATACGAAGCCCCTGCGGATACATCGAACGTTGCTAATTAACCTGGTTATGCTACATATGGAAAAAGACACAGATGGACTCAAGGACACCATCATAATCGACCTGAAGTTTTGTATTGGTGACGTATCTAATTAATTTTATTCGTTTATTATTTGTCAAATTTAAAATTTAGTATTAGGGATTTATATTGATAATTCATAATTTTTTCTGTTCCTATGGTTATGTGAATGGATTCTCTTTTATTTTTATTTCATTTCAAATCAAAACCGAATTATTTGATTTTCGCCATTAAACCATTCTGTGAAGATTAAATTTTTTTTGTTGTTTGTTGTTATCGTAATTCTTGGCACTGGAAATGATCGGTTGATTTTAATTTCATTGGCCGAGAGTACTGATCGCGATATCATTACGTTATTCTTAAGTTATACTGAAACACTTCACTATTTAATTGTATATTGGTGATTTTGATCCCTGTGTGGTAATCTGAACCCCGTTAGACCCGAAGAGGCTACCCAGCTCAAGAAGTGTTTTACCACACATTGCATAGGCAACCAATCGTGACAACGTCCTTTGTTCATCAGGCTTTCGTCGTTTTCTCGCAATCAGATCTTCCTCTTGGTTCATTGATTATTCTTGGCATCTCACCGAAAGTATAATCTATATTTCAAATTTAAATAAAATTTACAATTTATCAAAAATAATTTATACACATGAAATTGGTAATTAAAAAAATTTATTATGAGAAATTCACCTGTATTTTCTGATAAATTACTGATTATATTAAAATATTATGATTTTAATTTATGTATTCCAATCACTTCAGAGAAATCTTTTAACACGTTACATATCACATAGTCCAGTTGTCATTTTAATTCGTTAATCAAAAATTTCAGCCGAAAAATCTGCATTATTGACATTTTTTATATCAGATGGTACTAAAAAATGCTGCTGAGTGCTGATGTTAGCAGAAAATTTAAAAAGCTTAAATCTGATAATAATTCGGATTTTTAATAAAAATGTATTCACTTGTTTAGAAATCATATATGAACTGAGTAAAGCTAGAGAACCAGCTGAGTAAATGTCGGGATCCCTTGTTTATATTTAGTCGCATTATGGAGCAATGGATCAGAATTGTGGCACTATTAGTGAACACCTGTGCTCAAAATCAGGATTGAGTGAAACTAGACCAATTTCTAAATACCTGGATGCCTTGTTGAAAAGCCGTGTAAGAGAGCAATGAATTTGAGTTGTGGTGCTTACGATTAACACCTGCGTATACCAAAACTCAGGGCATATTTTATGTAGCATGATAATCAAATAAATAAAAAGCTGGATGCTTGATTAATAATAATCTGGACTAGGTGAAGTTAGACCAATTCATAAATGGTTAGATTCCATGTTTATATATTGTTGTGTTAGAAGACAACAAATTTAAATTGTGTCACTAACAGCGACTTTATGATAGAAATTAGTGCACATTTTATGTAGCATCTGGATCAAATAAACTTGATGGTAATTTGGACTAGGTTCACTTAGACTAGCTCGAATTTAGCTGGATGCTACATAATATTGCTACATAAAATGTTAGAGCCACGACTCAAATGCATTGTCGCCTAACACGCATGGGATCCAGCCATTTATGAAATGATCTGTTAATTTATTTAAAATGCCCTGAATTTTGACACAGGTATTCAGTGTTTGGGTGCTGCAAATAAAATGTACTTCCCCCTTACACGACAAATTATTAAGATGGAACCCAGTAATTGACAAATTGTTCTAACTTCAACCAGTGCTAAACATATGTGTTCAGGTTTTAATGTATTTGGATACGAAGCAACATACTAACTGGTAAAATATGCCCTACTTTTTTACACAGGTAAGTGCCACAACTCGAATCCATAGCTCTTTATAAACATGTGATCTGACAATTTAAGGATTGGTCCAGTCCAGTCCAGATTACCCTTTTTATTATTAATAAAATCCAGTTATAAAATCAAAATAATAATAATATATACACTCACTTCTCGAATTTTGTTGTTAAGATCTAGATCACACAAGAGCGCTGTTTGAACCTAACCTAGAAATTAAAATTTCAAAGTGTATATTTATTCATTTTTTCTTTATTACCATTCGAACCTACCTAATAGAAAAACTCCGTATTTACAAACCAAACAATCAATGACCCTCTATCAGCAATTTTCTGGGTTGATATTCTGATCGAGGTGGCACACATTCTCCATGTTTGAGAGCTATAACAACAAAAAATATTAAAAGGTCAGGAAAAAGAAAAACTAAGCATGATTTTTCCATAATAGCATTAAATATCAAAAAACTCTAGAATATAGTAAGGGTAAGTTGTGCATCTGCGGGAACATTTTCCCGTAAAAAACACTATTGAGCTATAATTGTTCCGAAATCTGTGAATAAATTGGGTGTTTATATATTAGATAAATGAATTCATACTAAACAGCCTTGTGTTCTGACATTTCCTCCTGTGTAGTTTTTGCAATTCACCTTCTTCAAATTGTAGCGATGTGGTTAAACCTCCAATTGTTTATAATTCGTTGGTTAAAGTCAAAAATGTGTAAACAATTTTATCTTATTACCACTTGAATATTAATGAAGACGAATAAAATAAATATTCTAATTCTATTGCTTTAGCTGGTATATGCATAGACAAATGGCTGCAATCCAAACATCTTAATATTATTCACCAATTAAATTTTTCATAAAATCTGTAATTATTTATAATTTAGTTTTAGAAAAAACCAAAAAAAATTTGAATACCATTTCAAAAATTAGAGCAAAAACTTACCGTAGTTTTTTCTGTTTCATCTCGAATTATGCTTTCTGAAATTTTTTGAAAGTTCATCAAATACACAACCATTTCGTTTCCTCAAGTATTTTTAATTGTCGGTTAGTTTGTAAATTATCCGTGGTAAATATACTTCGAAGTAAATATAAAAATAATCTCAACAAACACTAAAACTTTTCAAGAAAGAATTAAACAAAATTTAAAATATTTTTGAATTTGGTTTAGGGATAAGTTAGATACATAATTACAATGTTTTTTTGTCCATTATTAAATAAATGTTTAGAAAATGAAAAATTTAGGAGCATATAGTAAAGCAGAAAAACTCCATTTTTTAACGAATTCGCATCAAGTGGAGAAATCACAAAATAAACCAAATGAGTAAAAATTTCAAACAAAATATTTTCAGTTTCAAATAAGTTTCTAATTTTATTTACAAATAGGAATTTTCATTTATCATAACAATTAATATTATATCGTGTAACAATCCTATATATATATTTACTTATATCAAAAAAAATTATTTATATATAGCAAATAAAATTATAAATTAGAATTTAATAATATAAAAAAAATATAATGTTTTTATGTTTTTAAAAATAATTGCATTTGTTGTTGATGGCTTTAAAAAAATTTTAATATACATCGAACGCATAATATATGGATTGGATTAATGAATGATTGTCTTATAATTTACGTTGCTCTTTTAAATATTCGAGCAGTCTTTGAATTTCTTTTGGCACCGGCGGTGGTGTTGGTATATGATCGCCCATCGGTTGGAAACCATTTTCACCCGCTGAATAATCGACACGATATAATTTGCCATCATCACCGGTATACTCATAGTATCCACGATCGATCTCGGTGCCATGCTTATCATTATCATCATTATTCGTTCCTGTTATTTCTCCACCGTTCTTCCTGTGCAATTTCGCATGTTCTTCGGCATAAATCCCATTCTCGGTTTCGTACCTAATATTAATAATTATTTTTTTTTTTTGTGGATTAAAAAGAATATATTAATTAGTTTGTGTTACATAAAAATAATAATAATTATAATAAATAGGATTTTATAAAAAAAAAAAAGATTTGAAAAGTGGTAAGGAGTACTTCCATCACCAGGAATATATTGGTATAGATTGGTTTATATTACCATAACCTCAGGATGTGCAAGTTTTCCCATTTTGTGTGGGGGGATTGTATTTCCAATTTCTATAAAGAATAGTATTTTTTTTTTATAGTCGTATACGAACCAATTCTGTATCTTTAGAAATCAATGGCTGTATGCACGTCGAAATTTTGTAAGCTATGTATGTATATAATGTGTACGTGTTTATAAAAAGAAATATAATTATAAGCTCTCCGGAAAAGCTCGTTGTGCCAAATACCCCTAAAATCACCAAACCATATATATATGTATATGTAAATTACAAGAAAAAGCTTTTAAATCTTTTTTTAAAAATAAAACTTAAATTATTTTATTTACACATAGTCCTTACATTTAGGCGAATTTATAGTACCTAAATGTTGCTTACGATTATATTATGTAAGTTTCATTTGATTTTCGTTTTTTTTATAAAATTTTTACTCGATTTCTTAAATAACTATTAAATTCTTAAAGACTAGGTCGTATTTAATATTTATATTATATTAGATTGAAAAATTTTTTAGAAAAAAATTTCTTAAATAAAACTTACAAGAAATCATATTTCTTTTTATTCATATCACCTTCTTGTCTAATAATTTTCCAACCACCTTCATCATGATAGGTGCGACGATTCTTTTGTTCTAAATCATCTTTATTATAACTACTTGTTGACTGTGGATGATTAAAATCAAAAGAATTTTGTTTATTTTGCTCGTGTTGGATGTTAAAACTAGGTTTACTACTATCAATATTGCTATTACTATTAATTTTATCATTATTACTAGCATTATCATTTGTCAATTGAATATTTGCTATATAATCTTTATAATTTAATTGAAAATCGTTTGGTGGAAGAATGTGTTTGGATTGGACTGGATTGGATGCACTTGCTGAATAATCGGATGATGGATTTGGTATACCATATGCTTCATATATGTCTGGAGTATTGATGTAATATACATCATTTTTGAAAGGGTCATTTGGATTACTTACTGATTGTTGAAAGCTGTGAACAGAAACAAACAAAAAAAATATTCAATGTCATTACGCTATTACAAAATTCAATTAATATTAGGAAAAATATATTTTTTTTTTGGGACCGACGCGGATGAAATAATGTTATGGTAGCCTTAACCTTTACCGCGACAAAACGTTAAAAATAAAAATATAAAAAAAATTTATATAAATCGGTTCTTTTATATAACTTTTAAATTCAATGATGAAATAAAACGATCGAGATAATATAAATTAAGAAAATCGAAAAGATATTGTTAAATAAAAGTTTTATTGCGGTGATAGTTTTGTGATCAAATTTATTTCATTTGGTCATCCGATATTTTTGGGATTTATCAGTTCCGCTGCAATTTGGTTTTTAAATAAATGACTTCATCGATGGGTCATCCACCTTCGTATGTAATTATAAGTATTTATAACCCGCGCCTATGCACAAGGTCGTTGTCTTAATAATTTCGCATTTTAATCGCCATTATCCTTGTACTGTATGAAAATAATAAAACAAGGATAATAAATTTTTTAGCTGTTGGTTGTCGATGACTCAAAACGAAAGTATAATAAGTATACGACGTACTAACAATGGCATATTAAACGACGAAAGATTATTTGTGGGTGTGATATAGTATACGTATATAGTAAGTATTCAAAGGTCGTTCGCGTATTTTATAACAAAAGGTCTATGGCATAACATTTTTATATTAATAATTGATTAAAGTGAAATTTTCTTACCTGGAATCTCCAAATCGATCAAACTCATCTACATATGGATCGTAGGGTGAATCGATGTGATCGTACGGTAGAGCTGGATTATCTATGTGTATATACGGGTTAGGCATGTGAATATATTTGCCTAAATGTCTCATGTCATCTACATGAATATATGCCCATGTTTTACGAGGTTTATAACGTCCTTCAAGAAACATTATTTTAAAATGTTTTAATTTGTTTTTTTTTTCGGATAATTAATTAAATTTAAAATAATTTTTTAATGAAGGCATTTTTGTTTATTTATATGTGTTTATAAATATAAAAATGAAATAGAGAAATATATAACAATAGTTAATAAGAGTAGTGATAAAAAATGAATAAATAAAATTTAGAACCCAAGTCTATAAATGATTTATATAAATATACTTTTCATACCATCATTGCCATTTGAAACATATTTTCCCGGGTTTGATCGATATTTGCCATCGTTTGTTGATGTATATTGTCCGTTTATGACTGGCCGATATTTACCATCGTTAATTGGGCGGTATTTACCATCATCTGATGCTGCTAAAGCTAGTACGGCAAAGTAGCTAACGACGAGCTGTAAATAAAAATTCAATAAAATATAATATGCAAATCATTTTTAATTACACGATTGCATTTCTAAAATATTTCAAAGTAAAAGTTAAATACTCTTAAGAAGAAAAAGTTCAAGGAATCCGAAAAAAAAATTAAATCTTTCACTCAATGCAATTTTTTTTATATTATTAATAAATATTTAATCCAATATAATGATTCCAGTTTTATAATATTTAAGAAATTGTATAAGACAACAAATTGTTTTCTTTTTCTTTATAAAACGTGAGCGCATATTTGCCAAGGTAAACCGGGCTAAGGCCTAGTAAAATTGTAAAAAAAATATAAAATAATGTTTTACGGGTCAGACGGCATGTAAATTGTGTTTTCAAAATAATAAAATTACAATTTGTTCGGGTGTGTCGATTTAGTGCAGGAAGCTTTCACTTATACTGTACCACAATATTTTATCGTAAATGTTTCTAAAACCCTGAACGCGTTCATATTAAATAGATGAGCTTTCATATTATATGAGAAAATAATCTAAATGGATCAACAAATTGTTTAAAAGATTTTATACCAAAAATAGAAACGTTTACTTTGTATATTTCAAATGTCTAGGTGTATCAATAACACGATTATTGTTCTCAACTTGTATTGTTGATGACTAATCTATCAATATTTGATATGAGAACGGTAAAATTAAAAGCTTTTACGAAATATTCAGATTTTGTAAATAATTATAGACGAATACCGAAACATAATCTTGAAAGCTTTTGCAGGTTTAATCTATGAAGAAGTAGATTGCAATTGCAAGTAACATAGCATTCATCAAACATCTAGATAACGTATTTTGTTTGAAATTCTAAGGCTAACATACACTTTAAAAAGCGTTGACAAAGATTTCCCAAGCAAAAAAGCTTTAAAATATTTCACTTTATGCTTGATCAGTATTAAAATAAAAGTTTGATAACCGTAAGCTTTTCGTCAAATAGTTTAAAATAAGCTCAAAATTATGTGATTACTCATGTTTTGAAGATTAGTGCTAATAAAATGTTGGTTATAATTTCAAATATAATGAAAGCTTTTAAAAGCTTATAATTTATATAATTTATAAAGCTTAAAAATTAAATTGGTACGAGTTTCAATCAGCAAATTTTGAAAAATATTACATTTTTAACGGAAGCTTTCGTAATTTCTAAAAGCTTTTAATATTTTAAGCATATTTTGAGTAGTTGAGTGTAATGACTGTAAAATTACTATCAAAAAAATTCTATTTGACATCGATATGTTCAAAAGCTTTCACATATTAAATAGCAAACGTTAAAAGCTTTCACTAAATAATATTGTTAAACTACTTTTAGGCACAAATATCACGTTTATCTTCGATTTATAATAACAGTTGTATTATTACGTTATAGAAACCAATTCAGTGGCATTGAAATACTAATATTGCACAAAAAATCCATATATGTCAGAAGAAATGTTATTTTTGTTTTTCGGTGCAAACTACATTGATGCACACAAAAAAAAATGTATTACCAAAAAGCACAAAATATCAACACGAAACATGTTCACTATTTTTTTGTATTATTAATTAATTTGTATTTTTATTTTTTATTAATTTTTTTTTTACAAAACAAAGCACACATCTAGTCTCACAAACATCACAATTAATACTATGTGCATAAATATTATTTCAAAATTAATTGCAAATAGTTGATATCCTTTGTACAGAGTAAAACTATAAAACTAAATTATTCACTTTGAAAATACCTAACAACTTTTTTTTATGGCTAATTAAATTTCTTTAGATTATTGTTACATTATAAAAACAAATAAACTCACCACAATTAAATGAATATTAATTTTTGAATACATTTTCTTTATTTATAATTTAAAACTTTTAACAACTTTTTTTTTACAAATATTATACACAGAGTAATTTTATATAAGCTTTTAGCTTAGTCGATTTAACACAAATATTTTAGAAAATTCGTTATATTATTATATATTTAAATTGTATGTTTTATAAATAATAACAATAAATATTTTTGTAAAACTTAAACTTTAAATATTTAATAAAACTTAAACACTTTTCTGATCAATGATTTGATATGAAATGAAGCAAGCTTATATATTCGCTCTATTAAATACAACAATTTCTGGTTTTTTTGTTTTTTCTTTAAATTTTTTCTTGTAGTTTTTCGATTTTATTATTATTTTTTTTGGTTTTTGGTGGGTGTGGGATGGGTCTCGAAACCAATTACAACAACAATGCGCACAGTCAAAGAAACTTTGTTTCTCCTTAATTTTATTTATTTCGAAGTAAAGTAAACAATCTCTGAGTATGTGACCTCTCTGCGTATATATGCAATTAAAAAGTGTTATTTTGTATATATTGCGGTTGTTGTTGTTGTTGGTGGTTTTGGTTGAACGTTATGCTTTTCTTTGAAATATACGCAAAATTTATAGGGATGATTAATAAAATGAGTTTCGTGTAAATTTGTATTCGCTCAGAGATGAATCAATGTACATGTACATATTAATTAAGAATTTACTAATTTTATGGGTAAAAAATAAATAAAATTCCGATGATACACAAAAATATGACGGCGCCGTCGAGACATCGGACTAATTAATTTGAATAAGCTTCGTTCTAGGATGTACCATTCCAAAGTTCATTGTCACAGTTTCACATGTATAGGAAATGGCCTTGATGAAGGTCGTATCATTTCTTATTTTATTATAAAGCTTTTCTCGTTTCTTTTGCGTTCTTGTAAAATTTGTGCAGCAAGTTTATCTTTTTTTGTATAATTTTTGTTATTTTCATAAATTAGAGTTTTATCACGCGCGGATTTAAAAAGTCAATGACCCTTAAATTATATTGCTTTTTTGGGGTAATTACATGAACCTGTCTGGATTAGTTCATTTTATAAAATTATAAATATGCGGTAAACATGTCATGCGGAAAACCTCGTGAAGTACCGAAACCGGGAAGTGAAATAACTTTATTTTTTAAATAAAAAAATCTTTTTAAAGCTTTATATTAATTACCAATTATAAATGATTTTCAAATTTTAAAGTTTATAAAATTATATTAATATTATATGTGGTTACGAAATCTATTTATTGCATCCGTGGAGAGTTTCAATATTAACTCCGAGACAACCAGGATGATAATTAGACACAGTACCTGGCAATTTATTAAGAGCAACCTTCTTATTTTAGTATTTTTTGAAATTTATTAGGGCCAAGATAGAAACAGACACATATTACTAATACAAAATGTTTATTTATGTTTTATATTACATCAATGAAATAATGCCAATTTCTGTGAATAGTATCTTTCAGGACAGCTATTGTTGGGTTGAGGAATGAGTACACTACCTTTTTCAACATGCCCCATACAGTTTTGATCGGATTTAGATCGGGTGAGTTCCCGGGATATGGCAAAAGAAGTATGCTTTGCTTTTGCAACAGACTTTTTATTTTTTTCGCTGTACGACACAAAATTAACCTGCACGAAGGTGCGCATGGCCTTTTTTTCTTCATTTAGTGAATTAAGGAAAGGCAAAAATACAATCTCATCAACCTTTTTATTTTGTACTTGATCTATGGTGCCCTCCATAGAATACATATTTTTGATGACTGATGGTGTCTTCCGTGCGTACGAGCAACACAATTATGTAGATGCGATCATATATCGATAGTCCGAACAAATTATTAATTTTGTGAGCTTAGTGCTGAATACATACTTGTAGATTCGATTGCGGCAAAATTCTCCAGTTTTGAGTTGATTTTCGGAGTGAAGAATTTTGTCTGAATACTCGGGTATTGAGCACGAAATTGTTGATGGTGTGGTTCACATTATAAAATTGATGATGGAAGAGGCTTAGCCTGTCGCAAAATTCGCGTTTCATTATGCCAAAGACAATCGCACGAAAGTAACTGTGGTACATAAGGCCAATATTATGCGAATGTCTGATGGTGTTTTTTTTGCGCTGCTGTCGTGACATGGCCGTTAAATCCCGAAGTGAAATTTGAAGTATTTGGATAATGTGTGCTTCAACATGGTGCAGGATCCACGTAAATATGATGTACTTTTTATGCCAAATTGACATTTGTTTTGAATGGTGACATTTTGACTGATATGTACGCTTGTCTAGTTGGTGGTTTAAGTCCCAATAGATATAACCAGGACCGCTATTGTGTAGACCGAAGTTTTGTTTCCTGCCTTATGTTTTTACAACTATATTATGGAATAAATCCAAGAAATTTTTATCTTCTTAAAATTTAATAAAAAACATGATTCTTTAAAAGTTTTGAGATTTTATTTGTTACTTCATATCAACTACAGCCCCTTCATTACTATCGTTGATACCGTGTGATGATAAATCTAGATGACATGCTTCATTGAATAGGAATCATTTCGTAACATACCGGTACAATCTTTACCGGACACAATTAATGATAACCCCAAATCACATGCAGCAATATAAAATCGGTTTATAATGGCCATCTAATCCTGTAGAAAAATTCGTTCAGGCATACTGCATTCGACGAATGACGACGATGGAGTTGGTTGAATTTGTATATTAACCGATGGCGAACTACTAGTCCAGTTGATGGTCAGGGCATATATTATAAAGTACATTTGTACATTTGTATATTCTGTGGTCAGGGTGTCAGCGAACATGTGTTTCCATTCGGAATTATTGTAATTTCCATTTCGCTTTTACGTTGCTTCCGTAAATTTCCTATCTCTGTTTTGTTCACTGGATTGGCCAGGGTACATCATGACATCATTTTATTTCAATCAATTTTGTATTTTGACCTAAGACTACTTGTAGTTGCGTTTGAAGAGCAAATATAGTCTAAAACTATAAAATTATACATTAAACTGTCAGTGAAATAACTATTTAAAAAACCATTACCGTATAATTTTACTAGTGCCGTTTGTTGCACAATTATCTGTTGCGGTCATCATATTGATCTTTTTACGATTATTAATATCAGTTTTTAAATCATTCTGGATTCGGGACAGTTTCCTTGATTTCATTCAAATTATTCTCAAAGTTGACTACATCCTTTTCCAGTATTTGAGCTTGAACGAAATTTGCTTGGCCCATTAAATACCAGTCCACAATACTTTCTGCTACCACATAGCTGGTTTGACATCTTCGACCAATAATGAATAAAATCGTTTTCCAGTTTCAGTAATTTGTATTTTTTCCAAAGCATGGAATTGTTCATCGTTATAAGTTAGTGAACGAGTAGCTTGATGACGAAGTAAATGTTGCCAGGAATCACGCAATCGCTCAGTTGCGGTTTCCGATTCTCCTTTTGAACGGGTTCGGCACGGACATCGAATATTTCTTGCCATTCTCGCGTTAGCATCTTATCAGTTACTGACGCAATTTGATTGGTTTAGAGTGCAAGAACGATTGTGGCAATTGTTGTTCCCGCAAGTATGTATTCAGCATAAAGCTCCACTGTGTCGCTTGTACGCATAGAAGTGTCATGAAATTTGCTTAATTGTTGGTACGTGACGTTGGTACGTCACATCTAATAAATACTCACACTAATCCGAACCTTTTATAATACGGGCTGCGTAGATGCGATCATATATCGAGAGTTCGAGTAAATTAAGGATTTTTTTTAGTTCAAATTTCGTTGAATATTTCTTTTTTCTAAAAATTAGTTTATAACTATTATCAATTAACGATCATTTGTATTTTTTTATTATAATCATATCTGAATTATATCATATTTTGTATTTACAGTGAACTGTCGCTATAACCCTTTTTCAACCAAGAAAACATAAAAATTGGCTCAGTTTTAGTCCAACCTACACAAATGTGTGAGTAAAAAACCATAGTATGTAATGGCATTGTTGATACAAAATTTCGCTTGATTTGAAGTAAAACCAACACAATTGTGTATATAGATATAGTGTTTTTTTTCGGACGAAAATAAGTTAAAAAGGAATTCACAAATGTGTAAGTTGGTTCAAAAACATACAATACTAAATTTTTGACATGGTACTTTTGCCCTACCCGCACAATTGTGTTAGTAAATCACAAAAGGGATATAGTTTATCGAGGTATGATAATCTATATGTTGTCCCATGAATTTTATTATCATTAAAAATTCCGTGTTGGCTGTTTTCGAATAGTATTCTTCTGAAATAGGGGTAGCTCCGCGAAAATTATGGGCTGATAGTTAACTCTGTATAGTTTTTCCTGGGATGGTAAAACATGGGGTGGAATAAACTATAGGTTGACAGTGATTGTATGGGAGGATAAATATGTCACGATAGTTTATTGTTGCCACTGTACTAACTTTTTATACGTGGAATTGGATGCCAAGCCTAAAAATTTGGTCAATCTGGTGTTATTTAAACGATCACTATTTAGTAAATTTCCATTTAAGTTTTTGTTGTCGGAATAAGGAGGCATTCTAAAAGGTCTACTCTATACTTCTAAAGCTCTACTTCTAAAAGGTCCTAGCATAGCAGGATTGCATATAAATTTAAATTCAGATATTGAACATTTACGCTAACTATACATTAAACAAGTTGCCTCTGGTCTAAAGCATGCGGGTTTTAATAAAACTGAGAGTGAATAAAAGCTCTCGGTGGGCATTGTGAATCGTGACATACTTTAACGACAATACTAACATTCAAAATTACTTTGACTAAATAATTAGAATTTCCTTTAAAGGCAGATTTACTGATCCTAAACCACAAGCAACCATAAATATCTAAATCGCTACATTTGATAGGGAAATACGTTTCAACACTGGTTTTAGCCTAACAAAAATACGGAAAATTTAACATATTTTTTTAAGTGATGAAATCTGTCTGAAAATCTATTGAAATTTTTTGAGTATCAAATTTAATAAGAACCAACGAAATGTTAATAAATTTATTATAAAGTTTGCAAAATCGTTTTACTCAACCAGTTAATAGTTTCAAAAATACCAAACCAATCATTAGGAGGATTTAAGTATAATTGAGATTCCAGGGAATGGGAATTGCTTGTTAACGGCAATTATAAATCAGCTTTATGGATTACATCCTTTCTCAAAAGAATGCACTCATATTTCAAAATTAATGCGGAAGGAAGTAACCGATTATCTTTATGTGAACCGTAGTACGCTGAGGTATAATTTAAGCTTACTTTCATCGGCTCAAGAAGGATTAAGTATTCAAGGAACGGAGGACGAAATGATTCTGGCTTACATAGCGCACATTGCAGAAGATGGAATCTGGTTAGGAGAGGAAACTTTATTGGTTGTATCGGAAAAATATCAGGTAAGAATTGAAATATTCCACGAGTGCAACATGCCGACCATCTTTGGGGACAACTATAATTGGATATTAAGATTACATTATAGTAATAATCACTATAATACAGTAACAAAATCGTTAAAAAGTATTGGAGAAACTCCTTTACAAACTTTACCAATCATTTGTTTTATTTTTTCGGCTTTTCGGACAAAATATCATTTTTAATGGACACCCATACAATGTTTACGACAATTTTTGTCGCAGAAAACAAAGAGGCCATTTATTAACAATATTTCTACCACAAAAGTAGAAAAAATGCACTCCCCTCCCCCACGTTTTAACCCCAGGGCACTTGTGTACACAAAGATACACAAACCCTTACAAAAATGAGAACTCCCTTAGGTAGCTTCTTGGCAGCTTGGTTTCGTACTGATAAAAAGTTGGTCTACTCATCAGGTTGCAACGACCAAACTGCAAAAATCCAACTCTTGCTTTGTACCGACAATATAAAACAAGAACATATTGATTTAGCGAATTATATACCACTAAATCAGAAACCACAGGAAATTCTCATTATGTATGTGTGTAACAAGCCAACACATATAATTAAGAAGAATTATTAAAGTCGTCCGTGAATTTAATTTGTTTTATTTTTTCGGCTTTTCGGACAAAATATCATTTTTAATGGACACCCATACAATGTTTACGACAATTTTTGTCGCAGAAAACAAAGAGGCCATTTATTAACAATATTTCTACCACAAAAGTAGAAAAATTACCAATCATTGTCAAATACAGGAACGTGTGCACAGATTCAAGTAATTTTAGACTATTGGACGAGTTATACTTCCCCTTGCTAAACGAAAGTGTTGTTTTAAATAACATCCCCAAGAAGATTAGATTGGGTACAATGACTGTTAGAGGCTGTGCAAACCTAAAAAAAAAGAGATTTTTTTTTTCTGAGTGGAAAAAGGAAAGAAATAACCACTACGAATAGAAGGATATCAAATAGAAATGGGGTTGCATTATTAGTTAAACGGAACAGCACCATACGAATTATCAGATTTTTTTGGAATATCGGAGCGCAAGTGTTATGGAACGATAAGCCTAAACGAGAGCAAACAATTCATTTTATTTATTTATTTATTTTATATAATTTACCTACAGGGTTACAATCGGTAACTATTACAATTATTAAAAATGAGCGACATGATGATGAATTTCTTGACATGTTAAAATCAAACCTATGAAAAACAAGATTAAAAACACGCGATAAGTTAAAGACTGGTTCAGATGAACAATAATTTGTGGCCACGTAAATATGAATTCGTCCCGGTGACGCAAGCACCGTTCTGGAACATAAAAGCTGAAGCTGGTGAGTATCTCGGCACAATCTAAACGTGAACATAATACGTCACGGACAAATATTGCGGATGAAATATCACGTCGGTGATCTAACCGTTGTAATCATAAGAGAGCACAACGATCGCGATAAGGTGGAAGTACGTGCTCATGTGCCCGCATTGAAGTTAAACCTTTAATATGCGTTCATGTTTCAACAGGACTATAAATGCGAAAAGAGCTCATTCATATTACACAAAGCTTTCAATTTTACTTAATAAATTTTCGAGAAACAAGGAGTTGTTGATTGTGGGGGACTGCAATGCACACATTGGGAAGGATCAATTGAGCGTAAATGATCACAAATTACTCGGGCCAAATCTGTATCATGCAGAGTCTAAACAAATTGGACAATTAATGTTTGATTTTATAAATCAGCATTTTTTGATGGTTTGCACTTCTTGGGGCAGAAGATCTTGTCTTGTTACATGGCATAACAAGCACACCACATCACAATTAGACCACATTCTACTATTCCACTATCAGACCATAAACTAATAATATGCTCAGTTTGGAAAGATGTGAGAAAAGGGAAGACTTTAAGGCAAGAGGAGATACCGGATAGAATAGGCAATACGCATGAACTAGCAGCAAATACGTCGGCAAAACAATGGACCGTAGAACAACTTAAAGACAAAGTGTACTTAGACAAGTATCAAGAAATGGTGAAATTTGAGATATCTCAAGTTGATACAAAAGGATTACCATCTGAAGCACTCTGGCAATTATTAGTTAACGCTATGCGCACTGCCGCAAATTGTTACCTAAAAAAACCACTTACACTTACCCCGAGAAGAAGAAAATGTTTGGCAAACCTTCGACATTCTACTTATTTAATGAGAAGAAACAAAATAGACAGTAGTGTGGTGGCTAAACAAAGACAAATACTTAATCAGTAATATAATAGAGCAACATTGGAACAATGCCAACAATTTTACAGATATCTACAGATATTTTACACATATACAGATATTTTACAGATATTTTACAGAAAAGAACATTTCATTTTCTGAAACAATTCAAACGAGACAATAGCTAGAATTCGGTCGGTTTTATTTCTATGGCGCAGTGGGAACGTGAGTTAAAAGACTCTAAAGGTACTCAAGTAACACTAATAACAGAAAATGATTATTGACCGATTGAGGAACTGCCAAGTGCAGAGGAAATTCTTAGATATTGTAAAGGGAATGAAGGCAGGAACGGCAGCTGGTTAAGACCAGATACCTGTACAATTAATAATCTGTTTACCGGAAGAAGGGTGGAATCTGTTTGTAAGGTCCTTACAGTTAATCTGGCTCACTAACTCTAATCCAGAAGAGTGGATGGAAACAGTTCAAATACCACTCAAGAAAACTCCTGACCCAAAAACTTTATCTGACTTCAGAAGAATTACAATCACCGATGTAGGATACAGAATATACGCCAAGATATTGCTTAATACAATATTAAAATACTCAGAAACATTGGGCTCGTATCATGCGGCTTTATTAAAAAACAGATCAACAGATGATCGCATGTTTGTGGTAAGAAGAGTGATGGAAGAGGAATGGCGACATGGAAGAACGCTTTTCGTATTGTAATGTGGTACCAGCAAAGAACGTAAACGATTGAAAAACATATTGGAATGGAACAAGGTTGTCCACTGTCGCCCCACTTGTTTAATATCGTTCTGGATAATGTGTTACAAACATTATCAGAACTTCTACCATATGTCAAATTGAAGCAGCATGACGAGATTGTGTTGCCGTTATTACTGACCTATTCTGATGACATAATAATATTGCACACAAACATGTCACAGCTATCAAATATTGTAGAGGAGGTCGTGTCGTTATTTGAAACGGTAGGTCTTACAATAAACAACAGTAAATCGGAGATTCTTATAAGATCTCCATTAGAAGATTTCCAAGAAGTACGAGAACTGAATATAGGGGGGAAAATGATACAGGTAAAAAAAACTTTTAAATATATGGGCACGCACATTTCGAGTGGTCTTAGTAGGAAGGAGACGGTGAAAGTGAGATGTGATAAGGCATTAGGAGTGAGCAAAAGCTTATCTTTATTTATTAAGAAAAACAATATACCTTCGGAGACTGCCATAAAAATGTATAAAACCATCATAGATCCACTCTTAACGTACGGTTTAAAAGCAGCAACAAAAGCAGCAACAAATGCTAATAGATTAAAGTTTAAACGCTATGAAAGAAGAATTCTTTCAGAAATGTTAACATTTTCATCTGTCAGACCCGCCAGAAGAAGTATAAGAGAGGTATTATAAGAAAGAATAATTACAAAGAGGGTAACAGTTTATCGCATTTGCTATTGGGGTCATGTTCTAAGAAGAAACAGAGGTCATATGTTAAATTCAGTGATAAGGTACACACATGATCAAAAGAAAATTGGACGACCATGCTTCACATGGAATACATCATTACGAAGAGACTTTAGCAAATATAACGTATCTGATCAAGAATGGCAACTGCTCGCAAGAGACAAAAAGAAGCGATTCATAGAGTCAGGATTGATTAAGTGAGAATGAAGTGATGTAATGGTTTTCGATGTTAACCGACAGCATCGGAACAGCCAAAATTATTTTATACCAATAATATTGATGAATTCACATTATTATTCTTATTTTATTTTTACACATTAATCTATCTAAATTTATTTATGGGTGAATTAATGTAAATTTAAATTGTTAAATTTTTGTAGTTTTTATTTATTAGGATTACTGAGCGGAAGATCTGAGTAGATGTTTTTGTCATTCTTGAAATAATATGAAGTAATAATAGATGTAGTGTACGGGTCGAGTCATTGAAACAGAAGATATCCGAACCAAAGGATACATCAACAACGGACTAAAGCTAGAGAGCTTAGCGATGATATATTCAAAATGTATTATATAATTAGACTTAATTCCATGATTGTAGAATTAATTATTATGTACTTATTTTTAATTTTCATTAGTTTATAGTTTTATATGTAGTACTTAATATTGTAATACTTTCTTGATCAAGGTTTTCTGTAGTTTCCCTTGGTTCTAATCCACTGATAAGTCTCGTAAATGCCTCGCGATTTCATTTTGTTAGCCAGTTTTATAACAAACTTGAAATCATTGGATTAGAGAAATCTGAGTAAGTACATCTAAGTCGGCTACAGACGCAAAGAAAGTAAGTATTATTACTTGCAATCTTGTTTAACAAATAAAATTTATTTAAAAATTAAAAAAAAAAAAAAAAATATAGTAGCATTCGCATTATTATTATCCCAAACCAAAAAAAAAAAGAAAGAAAATCAAAAACAGGAAGAGAAAAGAAAAAAAGGAGAAGTAAAATTGAGGAAAACGACCATGAGGTAATTGTTCGGGATCACAAGAAAGCTGTTCGTGAATCTCATTAATTTTAAAGCGAAAACCAGAAGAAGGATGTAACAAATCATAAACAATTACTTGGCGAAGTACCCTCCTCATCCTTATGGTGAGTGGAAGGAAGATAATCAGTGGAAGTGTCCAAACTAACCAACTAATCTCAATAATACAATAATTCTTTGCTAACAAGGGTATTTCGAAAGGGTTATGGTGCACTTGTGAGAACAAAATACCGAGTTGTATTGTGGAAAAACGACAGCTTGCTCAAGTAGGTTCTTTTATAAGTTAGAACATTTAACAAATCCTTATCCAGTAGTATTAGAGACCCTTGCAGGTTCAGGATTCCTAGTCAGTTCGGACACCGAATCGTATCTTATGTAACAGGTTTCATCGAATAATTGGGTGATAATCGAATGAAGCCGCAGTAGTTTCATGTGCTCAAGTAATTCAGTTGCCGCCGCGTTGCTCGAATAAATCTGTGATTATCTTAACATGGGCATACTAAGCATGAAATATGTTATAGGTAACTAGGCTTACAGCTGCCCTGCGTTGTATACATCTTATCTTATCTTAACTCTAAACTGAGATTTTTAATTTCACTTTTTAATTAAAAATCGACATAAAAATAATTTGCTCTACCTATTTATCGGGAGCGCTATCCATTTCAATTGGAAATTTGAAAAGGCCTTTATTTTGTAAACGCCAGAAACTTAATCTTACAATAAAAATTTAAAATGCAGCAAGATGAATTCTTGAATGGTATAGCGATACCAGTTTCAGTAGAAATTTCCAATTCGGCGGCGGATAGTGCTCGAAACATTTGAAACATTTTCAGCAACAGTTGCCCTTCAGAAAAAATTCACAAGTTAAATGTAGCAGAAGCTTGTTTTTTTTTTTGTATGCAAACAATCCAAAATGTAATTGGAAATAAACTTTCCGAGTTAATAAAAAATAAATAATCAGTTCAAATAAGCAACACACATCACAAAGAAAAAACTCCAAGACCAGCACATTTCGAACAATCGATTGATACAAATTTTTTAGCCAATACTCATATTTTTAAGCCATGCTTAACTCTCACCGCAGCTAGATGCTGCTTCAGCTTCAAATTATCTAATATTCACGACTACACCGATTAAAGGAACTTCCACCAGCAATACAATATTCAATATACCATCACCACCACTACATACTATACCAGATTGCAAAAGAATACAGGTTTTGACCGATGTAATGGTCACGTTCAAATACCTGAAATTGTGTTTATTAAATGATGTAATAATGGCAGCTGGAATCACAGATGCAGATAATTTAAATGCAGTTTTGAAATGCTGATTGTTTATTTTTAAGTTTATTTAAGCCGGATATGGTTTTTTTAGAAACATGGGACAAAAATTCCAACAATTAAAAAGAATCCCCACTTGCAATATACCTTAATGTTATAGCAAGTCAAAATCGAACGCTAACTGCTTGCTGAAAATTGGTATCTCATCTTATACCTAAAACATTTTTTTTAGTATTATATATTTTAATGTGTAAAGCATCAATTTTTACCAATAGCAATATTTCATTATATTGTTCAAAAGGAAGCCGGGTGAAATTTTTAAAGGAACTGTTTTGGGCCCACAACAAGCTTTCCAATAATTTATTTTCCAAAAGATAATGCCAGTTGTCCGTTTTTTCTAATTTCTCTGTCTTTTCAAGTTCTTCAAGCTTTCGTAACATTTTTAGTTTTTTAACTACTGGAAGTCGAATCTCCATATCGTATAATTTTTAAAATAATTTTTTTGTAACACAAAATACTACTGTGTCACCGTGAAAAGTGTTAAAAACAACTATTTTTTTATTGAACTGAAAGAATTTTGTTTGACATTTGAAGATATTATTATGTTAGTGAAATGCACAGCTGTGATACTTTTTGTACAAACATTTGTCAATACATTGAAAAAAAAACATATGTATATTAAACATTTATGTATATCGTAATTTGATACAAAAATAAAAGCTACTTACACCACTATTGTCCATTTCTGTTGTTTCATAATTGCTGATTGATCTGCGTAAAACCACCACCTCGTCCAAAAACTTCAGTTCATCGTACAAAAACCAAGTTTTTTTTATCGTCAACACTGCTTCCAGATTTTTTTCTACTGCCTTTTAATATTTTATGTTGAACATATGTCGACGCTGTCAATCAATACTATGACATCTCGAAATATCTTAATTTGTTTTTTATTATTTCAATCGATACAGAATATGATAACTCATATACCAACCAAAAATCATCCGCTTACTATGTAAAATGGCAAAGTTATAACGCAAACAAATTTGATTGGCATAGTTTACTTTGTACCTATTTGAAATCAATTTTAACCTTCTTCCGTCCCTCGGGTCCATTTTGACCCAAATGAACTTATATTTTTAAATATTCGGATAAATATAAAAGTCTCTAACTCGTGACTTAGTGACTTTGTTTGTTTTGATATAAATACGCATTATACAAAAATTTAATAATCTGCGATGTACCGTTACACTGGTATAAAAAAAATTACACTAAGTATCCTCGGGGTCCAAAATGACCCATGGTAATTTATAAATTTTTAGTTGTTATAATTATATTATATTCTTTACAAACATATTTCATATATTTAGGGAAATCACAGAATAATATTTGTGTTATTTATATTTTGTATTATTCCTTGATTTTGTAATTTTCTCCTTTGCGAAGTTATTTGTTTGGAATAAATTAGTCGTCCAGTTTTTTTTTGATTGTGTATAGTTTTAGCTTGATAAACTAAGCAAGTAATTTCGAAAACGAAACATACATATATTATATAAAGAAAGGTAAGTGGTATTTATAATATAAATTTGTATAACCTGTGATTTGGAAAACGATATACTTTGTAAGGTGATACGAACACACGAGTACAAAATGGCTTCCAGTGCTGAATTCTCTGACGATGATACGTGTTCTGAATTGTCCGATCATGTGGAATTTGATCAAGATTCAGACGATAGTTTGGACGATGTTTGTCTTGAAGAGCCGCAGTCGTCATACTTATCAAAAGATAAGCATATTCAATGGAAATCTAGTTCGTTTCCTCAGAGTGGCGGAACTTCAACCTCGAATATAATAGTCCTTACTCCGGGAATTACTAGATATGCAATTACACGTATTTCGAATGAACTGTCAGCCTTTGAACTACTAATCACAAAAGGCATTGAAAAATGTGTTATTGATAATACGAATGGAAGGAATACGGGTATATGGAGCCGACTGGAAAGCATTGGATTACATAGAACTTGAAGCGCAGACCAATATACCTGTTGATATTAGCTGGCGTGTATAAGTCAAATAATGAAGCGCTGAAAATTTATGGCATGAGCACAGAGGTCGTCATGTTTTTTGGGCCACTATGTCGTTGAAACGATTCAAAGTCATTTCAAGAGTAATAAGATTTGATGATCGCAGCACACGAGCTACTCGCAGAATCACGGATAAAATGGCCCCGATTCGAGAGTTGTGGGATAAATGGGTGGAAATATTGCCGAACTTATACAACCCAGGTGAGAATGTGACCGTCGATGAACAATTAGTCGGGTTTCGTGGAAGGTGCCCATTTCGTCAATACATGCCAAACAAACCTGCAAAGTTCGGTATCAAATTTTGGTTACTTTGCGATAACAAAAACACGTACGTTTGGAATATACAAGTTTATACAGGAAAGGCAGCTAACGCGGCTCCGAAAAGAAATCTAGGATTACGCGTAGTACTTGATTTGTGTACAACTCAACTGAAGGGCAGAAACGTAACGATTGATAATTTTTTCACGTCGTACGAACTTGGACAAGTGTTGCTGAAACGACATATGACGATGATTGGAACGATAAGAAAAAACAAAACATTGATTCCGCCTGTACTTCTAGATGTAAAGGGCAAACCTGTATTTTCATCAGTATTTGCATTTACCAAAGACACAGCTATGGTGTCTTATATTCCGAAGAAGAACAAGTGCGTTGTTTTGCAAAGCACATTCCATAACCGTAATGAAGTCGCTAATGACGCCGAAAAAAAACCAATTATAATTTTGGACTACAACGAGACAAAAGGCGGAGTCGACACTCTCGATAAAAAGATTGCTTGCTATACCTCTAAAAGAAAAACGAATAGATGGCCGATAGTTGTGTTCGCCAACGTTTTGGATATATCTGTTATCAATGCATTCGTGTTGTTCACCACCGTTTGCCCTGAATGGAATATACAAAAACACCATAGAAGACGCCTTTTTATTGAAATACTTAGTGACGCATTGATAAAAGGTGAAATTGCGAGAAGAGTTTATCTCTCACGCTCCATAGGAAGCCGCAATTTAATCACGGATATTGCAGCCTCACAAGCGGAACAAACATCACCAGGAACGTCAGCTAGTACGGTGGGTGACCGAAAACGGGGACGCTGTTACCTCTGCCTTAAATCGGACACCAAACATACATGTAAATGTTTTATTTGTACTTAAATTTATATGTAAGGCTCATACCAACCATATATGTATGTCAACAGTGTACCAAAAACTAAATTTAGTACCTATAATTAAAAAAATTTAATTAATCTATATTATATTCATTCTTTTCTTTTATTAATAAAACTTGAAATAAAATTTGAAAAATATTTTCTGATGGTTTTTCTAAGCAAATACATATGGGTCCATTTTGGCCTCGAGGAACTTTAGTGTTATTAATTTTGAGGAACGGATGAAGGTTAACTCAATATAATGTTTTCTGGCTCGGATGTTGTACCATCACTATTTTCGACTTTCGACTTATTTTATGTCTCATTTTTCCCGAGTAAAATGACAGCCTATTTCAATTCGAAAATCACGCATTTTCTAATGTGTTCTCAGCTTGCTCGAGTAAAACGTCGCTCTATTTCTTTTCTACGATATGTAAGACTACTAGATTAATCTACTCTATTTATTACCAAATAATTTTTCGTGATACGTTCATCGAAATGTAGAAAAGAGAGAAAGGTCACAATTATATCAAGAGGTTGAAATCGCGATATAAAACACATAATTGTTTACACGAAACAGATTGATAATTAATTCCTGAAAATTGAGACATAAAAAATGTCAAAAGTCGAAAATAGTGATGGTACAACATCCGAGCCAGAAAACATTATATTGAGTGAAAATTGATTTCAAATAGGTACAAAGTAAACTATGCCAATCAAATTTGTCATAGTTTATGTATTACTAAGTTTCTTTTAAATAAAATATAACATAGTCTCTCAGTATATTATAGTATTGATCAATATTTTATCTATGATTTATTGTAGTTGTCATAGTTTATTTTAGTTATTTGCATAAGTATTGCAATGACAAGTGTAACTTGTAACAGTAATGACGGGTAATTTAATTACTTTAAAAAGTAGCAGTATTTTTTTTTTTATTATTTTTAACTCTACTATCATTTGAAATCAGTGTGTTTGTGGTGTTCTAAGGTAAAGGTTATGCGCTTTTATGTAAAACGTTGAGTAGAGCTCAGATAATGGTGCAAATTGCGTCAAAAAAATGTTAAGGAAGGTAACTATGACAATTCGTGAATTATTTTTTTGAAATTATAATAGTGAAATTATTTTTATTTCAATTAAGATTAAGTCAAGAATGAAATTTTATGTTGAATAATAAATATTTTATTAAATTAAATCTATAACAATAATTTCATAACTATTGTTTAGATGACATTTTAGGTGAAACCGTTAGGACTGAAAATTTTTATGAAAACGAGTTAATTGATGGTATAAGAATTTTAATTTTTTAACACGATGGTTTTTATTTACAAGTATTTTTATAAATTTATAGATTCTAAAGCTAGCGGTTTAGAACATATCCCGAGTGCAATTCAAATTACATCAAATGAAGATTTAAATAATGAGGATGATTTGGAGGAATTAGAAGGTTGTTTATTTTATTTCGTTGTTAATGTTTAAATTTTAGTATTAAAAATAAATTTATCACAGATTTTGTGGATAGCGGGTCCGAGTACATCCCAAACGAGGTTTCTTCAGAATCTGAGGTCGAATCACCGGTATATAGTCCTTGTAAACGAAAGCATCACACCCAACAATCTGATGTGAACCATTTAGAAGCTAACGTACCTATTAGTATTGCCTCAAATGATAACCTAAAACATTTGAAGAGGAATAAAACGGAAATAACAAGAGGACCTGGAAAAAAACGAAAACCACGGGTAGATAAGTGGAAACGAAATCATATTAAAAATGCACATAATACCGGTGCCGAATACACAAATCTACAAGGAAAATTAATTCCCGCAAGAAAAATGGGTCCCAGTTGCCAGGGAAATTGTCGGTTAAGCTGCCAAACGAACCTGCCTTACCAATAATAATATAATATTTCATAGGCTTGAATTATTCAAACAATTTTGGAAAATAGGCAACCTCGATGTGCAAAGGGCTTATATACTACGTCATATACAATCGACAACCAAACAGAGCACCAAAATTTCAAAAAATTTGACCGAGTGGGTAACAAAAACTTTTTCCTTCCAAAAACCAACAACGCTGAGGACGACAAACAAATAGTTTGTAAACATTTATGGATTGTTTCGGTAAGCATGTATATAGAATATTAAAACATATTTTACTAAAAATCTAATTTCATTTTTATAGGTATTAATCGGCAATGGATTGTCACAATTTTCAAAAAACTGAATATTAGTGGTGGATCAGTTTCTGATATGCGTGGAAAGCATAACCGATCTGTTTCGGAGGCTAAAATAAAATCCGTTGCATCTGTTAAGGAACATATTAATTCCTTTCCGCGTATTGAATCACACTATTTACGAAAAGATTCAAGGCGAGAATATTTAGTTGGCGATTTAAATGTAAGCTTAATGTATAGACTGTACATAGAATGGATGGCACGAGAGAAACCTGATGTCACTACTGCCTCGAAACGTCAATATTACGATATTTTTACGAACGATTTTAATATTTCATTCTTCGTTGCTAAAAAAGATGAATGCAATGATTGCACTATCTATAACAATGCAGGGTTAAATAGAAATGAAGGGGACTATAGCCTTCATTTAAATGATGCAAAGATCTCGCGACATTTAAAGGATAGCGATAAAATCGCGGCTTTGGAAAGTAGCCGAAAAATGTTGACCGTCGTTTTTGACTTTCAAAAGGTCTTAACATGTTCCAAGTCCAACGCCGACGTTACAACATTTTATTATAAACGCAATTTTAATTCCTACAATTTTACTGTTTATTGCATAAATACACGGGAAGCCCATAGTGCTTCGTCTGGCATGAATGTGTTGCAAAGCAAGGTACAAATGAGGTTGTTTAAAAAAATTCATAGAAACTGAAATTCAAAATAACCAAAATTTAGAAGAACTTAGATTCTGGTCGGATAATTGTTTCCACCAGAATAAAAATAAAACGTTAGTCTCATTTTATTCGTGGGCAGCACACAAGTATAAAATCAAAATTTATCATCGCTATTTGACTAAAGGACACACGCAGAATGAGGGCGATTCAGTTCATGCAACTATTGAACGCAGGAAAAAACAAAGCGAAGTAATGGTACCCTGCGAATGGTACGAAATCATTAAGTTCGCAAAGGTCACTGAACCATTCTATCAAGTCATAGAAGCGAATCAAAGCGAATTTTATAATTTTAAACCATTGAGTGATATGGTGAATTTAAAAAAGATAATTTTCAAATTTCCAAAATAAACGAGCTTCGCTTTTCTGACACAAATTCGATTATTTTTGATTATAAAACAAACTGGAGTGAACCTTCCAAGCAAATCATTTTTGTCAACGAAGCTAAAAATAGAGGTCGAAAAGCCAAAAATAATCCGGAATCACTTTTTGGTTTTGCTTCAAATTTATGCTTTAATGAACTCTTACCCATTTCATTTGAAAAATGGAAAGATTTAAACTTTTTTTGTGAATCTAATCTTATTGATTCCAAATATCATTCATTTTATAGGAATTTGCCTTATGTAAATATTATTCCTATTAATAATAATAACGATGATGATGATGAATAATGATTATGATTAATTATTAATTTTCAAATATGTTTAAAGTCAAATTTGAAGTGTATTTTTTTTTAAACTATTATGTTATCCTTAAGGATCTTTTTTAAGTTCCTATTGAATTGTGATATTATTGTTTTTTTTTTAAGAATTGTTAAGGGAAAAAAGTCTGTACTAGCAATAAGACAATTTTATATTTTATTTGAAATAAATAATTTTTTATTGATATAACCAAAATATTTCGTTTACATTTCATTTGCAAGTTCAACTATGATTCTTGAGATATCGACCATTGGTTTTATTGCTATACAAGAATTTAACTATGACAAGTCAACATGTAACAAATTAATCTTTTAATAATACTGTTAAACTATAGTTTTATCAATTTTTGAAGAAATCAATTAAAATCATTCAGTTTTGACATAACGTCCGTATTTTATTTTTATAAACCAAAGTATAGCCAGAACTAGAAGATCTTAACATTAAAAGTTTATGAAAAATCAAAAAAAAACGTTTCCTGTAAAATTGATATTTTGGACTTGTCAAAGTATTGATTGACACCGTCGAATATTCCGTACATTTTTAGAACATCATCAACATTTACCTTTATTTTACACGCTATTTCTTGAGAAACGGAATTTTTAATATCGACTCGTCTATAATTTGTAAGGCTTAGTTTATACAAAACTTTATTTTTGCGGTACAAGTAGATTAACCGCATTACATTTTCGGTACACATTCTGTCGTTAGACATTTTTTAGTATTTGTACGAATAATTAAAAAAAATTGTTAGTATAATACACGATGTTTCCACTTCAAAGAACAATTTCGAACAGCAAACCATAACCTCAAACATTAGTTTCTAATGACATTTCAAAATAATTTACAAATAAAATTACGTGAAATAGCCTCCTGATAATTTGCTAATAGTGTCAAAATGTGTATAATATACACACACGCATAAATTGATAAAATTTATATCATGATAGAAAATATCAGTAGATTTGCATAGTGTAGACACCATGTTAATCGTTTAAACAATAATCAGCCGCATTCAAAATCAGTGCAAACAATGCAAAAAAAACACCACAACCAACTGCTTCAGAATTTACATTTTCTACACGCAATAAAAGCCAAACTGAACTGTAAAGAAGGGATTAAAGCAAATACAAGCTAAAATAAACAATTCATATAGTTCAATTTTACCCACTGCCCTAGTACGTGTACTTGATAAGCAAACAGTGCTACGTATTACCTGACTCTGGATCACAGAGTTCTTTCGTCTCGGGAACTGTGGACAACGTCTTCAGTTAAAAGGAAAGAATGTTAAATTAGCCATATATAACTGGAATTTACAGAGCACAACAGGGGCATAACAGGTTGCACGAAAGGATCAGTTTCATTGACAATTTCACCAACAAACAAACCAGACCCAAAACTGTAGATTGAAGCCTTTGTATTTCCAAAGTTGACGGCAAAACCATTATTTATTCAATCCATCAAAATCGAAGAATTTTAAAACTTTGACTTAGCGAATCCTTATGTTCATAAAAGATTTGGAATTTGATATAACCTTTGAAGCTTATAGATCCTATGATTTACTCTTATAGAGGGAACAATCATTACAGTCATAGACAATTCTGATAACTTGAATATTGCTTGCCCAAACAAGCAACTGTCACAAGAAGAAAGGTTATGTGATAAGCAATGCATCTATATCACCAAAACAATCAACACCGGTCGATTTAAGGTACGTTTGCTTTTTAAACAACATTCTCAGTTATATTAGGAAATTCGTATATAGGGCACCTGTTCTAAGAATGCACACAAGGGAAAATAATTTTACCAAGAACAAACAATTTGGCCGAATGTAAACAGATTTAATGATTCAATATACATGAGTCCTATGTCTCAACCACATGAAAACATTGATGGGAGCCAATGAAAGAAATAGAAGCAATACTATAGCAAACTAAGAGTGTTTGATGTTTCCACAAAAAGCACCTCCAGCACAACATAACTTGGACCTTACGATTTAAGCTGCAAATGACGATACCATATACCAACGAATGTTGTGGAGAAATTCATCAGGCATGCCACTTACAACCTGCGAGTTGTAAATCTACAATGAAGCAACTGTAAAATTCCATGAAACAAACCTAGATAGATCAACAATTATATGTATGTAGATAAATTAATTACTGGAGCTCACTTAATAAAGGCTAAATTGATACATTCATATCAGCTTCTGGATTTAATATTACAAATGGTGGTTGGAAAACCTCACCTATAGTGCCTCAATAAATTCTCACAAAAAATTTCTGAAACCTCTGTCTTGCCAACATTAGCGCTCTTATAAAACACATCCAACCAAAGCACTTTAATTTCTAAATAAAACTATTAAAAAACCAATAAAGAACTTACGTCGTAAAATAAATTTATTTATCTAATAAGGTTATGTTGAGTAGGGTTATGTTGAGTTGAAGGCAGAATTACGAGCGCATCCATAACCTGCAACATCAAGCATCCCTTTGGCATTGCAAATAGTGCGTAGCTCTGTATAAATTTCGTGAATCATAATGCTAAGACCCTTAACCAATTCCTATATAGCACACAGATTTACCTAGCACACGGTTACAGTTGATCAAAACGATGTACAAAGTTGAAACAGACTAAGAAGTCAGAAAGCCTACAAGGCTTACATTTGTATATTTATTTGCCTATTTGTACAACCTTAGTACTGTACGTATATAGTTAGTCGCAGGCTTTACTATACCGGCGCAAAAATTATAATGTCGAAAAAGATACCGCAGTCAAAATTAAAAATTTTAAACTATTTATGTGGTATTAACTAGTTGAAACACTCACTTAAAAATGTTTGTATTTTGTGATACGAGCAGCAAAGATTTTATCTTGTGAGATCATTAAAAGTCGGACTGACGATTCCAATTGAAAATTAGTTAAATCAAATAATTTTATGGGTAGTATAAATTATCATCATAATCCGGAACAATTAAGCAAATTAATTATTTTTTTACTAGTGTTAATGATTGATAACATCTTTAATGCGTTTACAATTTAGGTTTTCATTAGTTAAAGAATATTAAGAAATCGTAAAGTAGCAGCGGAAGGCCGTTCAAATCAAGATAATTTCGTGCGAAATTTTTGTCTTTATTAAATACTATAACAACGTATTCGTATAATTATGTGTCTGCTATGCATAAAACCATGATCACTAAAAATATTTCTAAATAATCCATTATGATGAATTTCTTCCGGATAAGCCATCACAGTATATAAATGTATGCGGTAAAAAATTTATGAACAGTTTTACACAAAAAACATAAATGAGTAACGTCTCCATGCATATGTTAACGGAAAGAAAAGTATTTGTAAAAAAATACGGTTACCAAATATAACTGAAACTAAACTTTTGAGTTACTTCGGGCCTTTAATAATTATTGTAGATAGTTATTAATTTTTACAAAAATAATGGGTAAGATTAGTATGTGTAAAATATTTCAAGATATTACAAATATGTATAATCAAAAATTTTAAAAATTATTCTCAACGCCATCAGTTTTTTTGAGAAATTATAATTTTCGCAACAGTGATGTCACAATTTGGTAATTTCATTTCGAAAACATAATAATTTGGAAGAAAATAATCCAATTCGCAACCTACCACTTAAAAAAAATGCCTCCAGATGAAAGACACTAACTCCAGTAATTTAAATTACAGCTATCGTGTCTAGATTTGTATGGTCGCTTTTTAAATAAAGCTGACTAGAATATGTAGCATAACTTGAGCTTGTTAAAAAAAACTTTTTTTGTATAATCCTCTAATTGTTTTGGAGCAGTATGGCGCAACTTCCATAACTAATTTACTCTCGACATCGAACACCTGTACACGATCGCGTAAGAAATTTTCAAAGGACCATTGTTTATTTAAATTTGTTTACGTCCTTTGATTGTACACTTTTAACAAGCTGAAATGTTCACCGTTGGCATGTTACAATGACTTATGACACTTTTTTGAGAAATTTTGTACTGAATTAAGTTCGTTTGTTTAAGAAACAAGCTACTGAAAATGTTCGTTTGCTTCAAGAAATTTATGATGAACATGCACTAACTCAACAAACTTGAGAAATCTGGTTTAAATGATTCAAAAGTGGTGATTTTTATATAATTGAAAGAACATTCTGGTCAACCAAAAAAATTCGAAGATGAAGAATTAGAACCATTATTGACGAAAAATTCAGCTCAAACAGAAAAAAACCTTGCAGAACATTTAAATGTCACTCAAGCAGCCATAATGAAACGTTTACGTGCTATGAAAATGATTCAAAAAGAAGAAAAAAAAGGTACTACATGAACTGACTGAAATGGTTTGCAATTCTTTGCTTACAAGACACCGAATATGGCATTTATTGTCTCAAATTATGACTGGCGATGTAAAATGGATTTACTACAATAACTCTAAATGCAAAAAATCATGGGTTCATCCGAACCATCCACATCGACAGAATATGTCCCGTCAGATTAGTATTTATTCCGATCAATGCAAAGCGATCATCAAGAACAGCACTTCAGAAACCGCACGAATAAGTCAAATAATGGCTCGACGAATGGATCGCATCAAAAGATAAACAATTTTTTTTGAAATAAAGGTTCAATTTGGCATGTATAAAAGCACTCAGCTATAGGAAATGAAACTAAACCATTTCTCAACCGATAATTTTAAAATTTAAAAGGTTTTGGTTTGGAAGACCTAAGATTAATTTTAGCATATGCCTTGTAAATGTGAGATCTCGAATGAAAATAACACCCAAATCGGATATAAACTTAACTCTAACGACTTCTTCATTATAACGCGAATACTAATGTATAATCAGAAAGCGGGTACTTTGCCTTACATTTACTCACGTTCAGCAACAGTTTGTTTTCAACCGACCAATCACAAAATCTGTTTAAATCCGCTTGGAAATTTATACAGTCGGATACGTTTGATATTCGTGCAAATATTTTCATATCATCTGCGTAAAGCAAGCAATCTGCAGAGACAAAACAGTTAACCACGTCGTTGACGAATTTTGAAAATAGAAGTTGCCCAATTTGGCTACCTTGTGGCACTCCAGAATTAACTCGAAATAGACGAGAAGATGACTCACCAATTTTAACAAACTGCCACCTATCTGAGAGGTAGGACAGCAACCACTTAGTAGGGATGGCTTGACAATTCAGCCGCTGTAGCTTTTTGATTAGAACTAAATGATTAGTTTTATCGAACGCTTTAGAAAAGTCGGTATAAATAACATCCAGTTGCACTTTCGAATCAATACTGCTGAATAAGTGTCTGCAAAATGTCATCAAATTGGTAACGGTGGATCTCCCGGCGAAAAAACCATGTTGTGCGGGTGAAATAACCGTTTTAACATGGAGAAATAAAAACCTTTGTACCATAAGCTCAAAGAGTTTTGGGATGGCGGAGAGAATAGCTACTTGAAAATTGGATGTGTATACGAAATTTTCCAGGGATCTGGAAAAATTTGAGTTTGAATGCTTTCGTTAATGATAAAGGAGATGGGAGCAGCCAGACTAGCAGCACAAATCTTAATAAGAATTGGCGGAAATCCATCATGTCCAGCACCCTTATTAACATCAACTTGAGACAAGCTGTTATGAACGTGATCTTCGGTGAACCGTAATTGGGTAAATTCCCCTCCGTTGCAAGAATTAACTGTTGGATCTTTCTTGGTCTTTCTTTTCATATTGATAAAATTCCAAAACTTTTTTGGAGTAAAAGTTAAATCTTCCTCGATCTGCAGAATATAATTATTATACAGGAACCAGTTTAATGTTTTAAACTCCTTCCGTGCGGTCTCGAATTCATGATAATATTTCGAACCGTGTATTTTATATAGGGAGTGTAGTTTATTACGGCGTGTCTCTATGTCCTTTAATTGCTTGTTATACCACGGTTCGCGGAAGCAAGGCTTAGTTTTTTTCCGCGGGATATGTGTTTCTATACCAGTCTTGACAAGTTTGTTAAAAGACAAAACTATTGTATTTAGATTTCCTCCGAACTGAAGAAATTGCCAATCCGAATTGAGCAGAAATTCATTTAAGGAAGCGTAGTCGGCATTTCTAAAATCAAAAAAAAATTATCAATAGGAAAACTAGTGTCGCATTTTTCATGAAAAATATTTAACATAACTGGAGTGTGGTATTCGCTGGTACAGCCTGTAAGGTCCTCGCACGGTGAGACCTCTGAGTACATGTTATCGGTTAAAAAAATTAAATCCAGATATTTACCCTGAGATTGCTCGTTCGGTTAATTTGGGTTGTTGAGATGCTAGCAAAGTAGTCCACAGTAGTGATCCCTCTAATATCTGTGGAAGATGGTGTGAAAATACCGTTGATATCATCAGCTGGTGACATGGTTGTATCGATCTTTTCGGTAGACGATATAATCCAATGGGAAGAATTCTTCGCTATTCATAGAATTAGTAAGCCAAGTCTCACAAATGATTATGACTGCATAGTTATTGTCTAGGACACCCAACCGAAACTCTTTAGACTTGCCTCGAATACTGGAAGCGTTATGGTAGTAAATTGTCGAAGAGGCAGGTTTTCTGTAATTATTGTTGTTTTCGATGTTAGAAGAGGAGCAGCAGTTATTTATTATTTTAAATGGTAATAATTGTAAGTTTACTGCAGAACTATTGTATATAAGTATTTTGGGTTTTTTGGGCGATCAGTGAATTCTTTCACTGGAACACCCACTGGCCAAATTTCTGATTGAAGTAGTTTTGGGAATATCTCCGGATTTACCCTGATTTTGAAAGACACGAAATTGAGTTGCGTCACGTCGTGATTGGAGGGAACCAGCAAACGACAATCTACCTCGGTTTCCGCTATGTTTAATTGGCTGCATAAAAAAGATCGTAATGCCTCAACTGATGTCGTGTTGGCAAACTTAGAGGCATAAATATATTTTTTAATAGGAACGAAATTAATATGCATAAAAATTGTATTTCCCAATTTTCCGATCATCAAAAATCATAGGTTGATAAACGATATTTCATTTGAATACAAAAAATGTATATCACATATATGTCACTTGTATTGTGCTTTGTTGTTGTTTCTTTATATTAATTATAACGTGTAATTAAAATGATGAGTAGTACAATTATGTTGTGTATACTACTTGTCTTGTTGTTGTTGCGCTTTGATATTACATATATGGAAAATCGAAAATGACGTAGACTTTTGTTTTGTTTTTGCTTTTTATATTATTTTATGTATAGCGTCGATCGCGCTTACTAATGCGTTTTTGTATGTACTTATATGCTACATTTATGTTGATTGAATTGATATCGTTTATGTCGTCGTAACGATCTAATTTGTATTTGATTCATGATTATGATTTGGTTGATGATTAGATTTTGGAAATAATTCGCGATATTTATTAATAAGATGGATATGGTTGTGAATATCACAACAAATTGTCGATTAACTCGATATTTTCAATATAGATTTTTGTTTAATTTGGTGTTTTATAGGTGTTGAAAAGTCTTTATTTTAGTCGTGTTGATTAAAGGACGACAATTTTTTTTAAATGAAATGTTAAATTTGATATTTATGTCATTAATAAGTTTCAACTTGCCCAAAATTCTGAACTTCATTCAAAATTGATGTAAAATTCACAATTATGCTACATAAATCATATTAGACTGTAGAACAGAAATTCATTGCCTAGTTCTATTCAGCAGTATCGGTTTAATCGAAGAACTTATTTTAAAATTCATTTTAAAATTCCAATCCGTTTGCGAATACTATAACATTTGACAAATATTGTGGTTAAGAATTTGCAAAATTACGTACAGAATGTTCGAATTCCCGATCTGTATTCATAGTTGACGTTAAAATCCCAATCTAGTTCTCGTTACTATACCAAATTTAACCAGAATATTAAAATCGAAATTCAAAAATCAAAATTCTATAAAAACAAAACTGCAGTAACAAAATCTAGAAAAATCAAAAATTCTTATACACAAAAATCCTAAATAAATTACATTTTATGTCCATGGAATTTATTTTGGAAATTTATTATAATTTATTGTAATTTATTGTAATTTATTAAAATTGGTATAAAACCGTATATACCGTAGCACTAATTTATTTATGACTGTACGATAAACAAGTATGTATATGCGTATAGGCATGTTTGTGGGGGAACGGTTCGGCATGCTAAAAAACCATACCGTGTTTGTAGAATTACGACAAGCGTTAGTGTATTTATTGTTAGAACAATTAAATTACATACAGTGGCTCACAGCCAAAAAAATGCAAGCCATTTTTATTTTTTTTAAAGTAAATATCCAAAAAACAATTATGACTATCTACTTTTAGTTTACATTTTTTATAAGCTTCAGTATTAATTGTTAATTTCATAAAACAAAACAAATATAAAATTTCAATTTATAACAAAAATCAAAATTTCTACGTAAAAACATCTCACACTTAAAATGATGCAGTTTAAAAATTCTTTAAAAAATTAATTCATATGTTTGTTCCTAATATTATCACATTGTATAATTAATTTATTAATATTTGGTAGAATATATATTTTGTTTTAGAACTGCTTTGAGCCTTTTTGGCATCGAATCTACGAGTTTTTCCTTAGTTCCGGAAAAACTTAGTTCCTGAGTTCACATTACTCAGTGAAACTAGAACAACTGAAGAAATGTATGATTCGGAGTTTCATATTGATAACTATAAATTTATACGCTGCGACTCGGATAGTCGACATACAGGAGGAGCTGCTATACATTCCTTAAAACATAAATTTCAAAATAATTTCCAACCGTGAGAAGGATCGCACTTGGTTTTTCGCAATACAAATCATAAAAGAGTATCATACGACTGGTATATTTGGAGTAGTATACAGATCATTTCAAACAACGAGAGCAGTTTTCTTAGATAAATTTGACGAATAGATGGAAAATATCATAAACCATAACCAAAATAATTTCATATGCGATGATTTTAATATTGATGTCAAATCCAATGAATATTACAGTGTAAAATTAAATCAATTGATAAGTGATCATAGACTAATTCAGGTGGTTAAACAATATAGTAGAGTTACAGCAACCAGCGAGAGTTTAATAGATTTAGTGAAAACTAATTCAAAAAATTTGCAAGGTGAAGTTATAGTTAAAGAGCAACAAATTAGTGACCCTTGAATTGTGGGAAGATAAAAGCAACAAGAAATTGCGACCCGATAGAAATACGTTCGCGAAAAAATTATGTTCATGAATTACTCAACTATGCTTTAAATCAACAATTTCTGGGATGCCAGGATGCTAACATAAACGAAATAGACAAAGAATTAAACGAAGAAGCTGAAGAGTTACTGTTAAAGTTTAAAACTTGTCGGAATGAGTTGAGATGTACAAAATTGATTCATAAAACTAGTAAACTACCATGGTTCTCGGAAAATTTGAAATTACTAAAGCAAGATAAACTACGATCTTATGAAATTATGAAAATTATAAACTCAAATGAGAGCTGGGATAATTAAAAAAGAGCCAGAAATAGATATAAACAATCTTTAAGGAAGGAACAGTCCACTTATTTCAAAAACAAATTCATAGAAAATCAAAATAATCCAAAACAACTATGGAGAATGTTAGATCGATGTATAAAACTAAAACCACAACACAGTGAAATATTCAGTTTAACCATAAAGTTGTAACCGATAAACTAGAATTGGCCGAATCTCTTAATAATTCATTTGTATGCAGTGTGATTGACATCCAAAACAATATTCCACAAGTAAAAAATTTTAATGAATCGAATGCGTATCCTTACACAGTTCCATTCTGTTTTCAATATAGATAAATAAAATTATTAGTAGTTTGAAGTCGAACGCTGGAATTGATGGTATAAACCGTACTATCATGTTAGATGCTATGAAGAATGAAATATTCTCATCAAAATTTACGAATTTAATCAATAAAAGTTTATATTAAGCTAAAGTCCCGAGATCATGGAAAATATCAACGGTTATTCCAATTCCGAAAACTTCTAAGCCAACAACACCAGAAGAACTATGCCCGATAAATATGCTACCTACCTACGAAGCTATGTTAGAACGAGTAGTTAAAAACCATTTAATAAACCACATTAACAACAATAATATACTAGTCGACCAACAATCTGGATTTCGCAAACACCATTCATGTGAAACTGCATTAAACTTAATGTTAGATAATTGGAAATCTGAAATAGATGACAATAAAGTAGTAGAAGCAGTGTTCCCGGATTTTAAACGAGCTTTTGAAACAATCGATAGACAAATTTTACTAAAAAAATTAAGTAAATATGAAATACAAGGCGCGGCGTTGGAATGGTTCAATTGTTATCTTCAAGAAAGGCAATAATATACAAAAGTTGATAACTGTATCTCTAAGCCAATACCAAATCATCTCGGAGTACCGCAGGGATCTACTTTAGGACCATTGCTTTTCATCCTGTACATCAATGATATAGTAGAAGTTATAAATAATTGTAAAGTTAATATGTTTGCTGATGACACCTTGATTACGATTGCAACACCAACCCTTAGAGAAGCTGTTCAGAAAATAAATGAAGATTTGGAGAACCTGAGAAAATGGCTGATGTTCCATAAGTTGGCACTTAACATCTCTAAAACAAAGTGCATGGTGATGTCAATAAAAACAATACTAGAATGTAATCAAAATATATTAGTAGATACTGAAGTCATTGAACGTATGAAACAATATAAATACCTTGGTGTTATCATAGATGAAAAGATAAATTTTAATGATCTTTGAATTATGTTGCTAAAAAAATGAATAAAAAGTTAGGCTTATTTAATAGAATTAAGGATAAAATGCCACGTGAAACAAAAATTATATTTTACGAATCAATTGTTGGACCACATATTGATTATTGTTCATCAGTGTTATTCATAATGAATCAATCACAAATATATCGTCTCCAAAAAATTCAGAACAGATTCATGCGAAGTATTTTAGGAGCAGATTTTAGGACACATATAAGTGAAATGCTTAAAGTACTAGGATGGAAGTCTACTAACCAAAGAATACACTATAACGTTTTGAAATTAATGTTTCGCCTTGAAAACGAAGCTCTACCAAAATAACGTCCAGGAAATTTCTCTTGCAAAAGATCTCGATTTGCTCGTGTTACGTGACTGGTTGCTCCATCCTGCTGGAACCACATATCGTCAAGATCATAATCTTCGATTTTCGTAAAAAAATAATCGGTTAACATGCGGCCATAGCGCTCAGAATTGACGGTAACGGTTCGTCCATGGTTGTTCTCAAAAAAATACGGCCCAATCACACCACCAGACCACAATGCGCACCAAACAGTGACTTTTTCCGGGTGTAATGGCTTCTCTACAATCAATTGTGGATTTTCTGAGCCCCAAATTCTACAGTTTTGCTTATTAACGTATCCACCAAGCGAAAAATGAGCTTCATCACTGAAGAAAATTTTGTTCGAAAAATCAGCATCGACGGCCTGTTTTTCCAACACCATGCTCCATATTCTTAAATGCTCCATATTCTTAAATGGCAGAATGTCAACTAAATAAATGACAGCGTACTTGACGTTTATCTTTGACAGATGTCGGTATACAGATTTCTACTTTATCAACCTCGAATTCTATAACCCTGTACTTGGTCTTAATGTTATCCTGTAATAGAGACGTTCATAAGTATATAATACCATAAACACACATTATTGATTACCAATGTATAATGGAGTCAAATTATATAATTCTCTGAGCAATTTCTATACGTTGGGAGAATTACGAGAGCTACAATACAATCAGTTTTTGGGACTATTGAGTGTACTCGTATTTATTAAAGATAGAATTAGTAATAAGTATAATTATTATGTTCTATTTAACTAATTCAAGATATAGGGTCTTACATAAAGAGCTGTCATTTTAAATTTCTTTTTTTCAGGTGTAAAATTTGCGGTCGTTCTTTCAAAAGTAAAATTACCCGATTAACAAAATTCATAACAAAAACGGTGAAAATTTTGCGGTAACCTTTCGGAAAGCGCGTGCTGCTTTTGGACGTGACTATAGGCACTTTTTTGCTCAATATCGTGGACTTAATCAACAAATTCGAACGCCTCGAACAAGCTAGTGATATGAAAACTGCAACTCGTGCTCCCATGGTAAGGTTAGCTGAAAATATTGCCGATGTAGGTTTTCGTAAGTTTGTTTGTGCATTACAAGAAATTTACAGGAATTGGGTACATCACAAACCAGTTTGCACCGTATAGATGGTTAAAAAGTTCAGCTTACACACGAATTACAGTTTGCAAATCATTCGGAACTTTTTTGTTCACTTGTTGTTATAAATCCAACAAAATGGTCCAATTTTTTTCAAAATAATTATTCTGAGCGACGAGGCTCATTTTTACTATAATGGCTTAATGGCTACGTTAACAAGCAAGATTGTCGTATTTTCGATTCTGAAAACCGTAAACAAATAGTGAGAATATCTCTCTATCCAAAACGAGTGATACTTTTTTGGGCTATATACGTAAATGATCAGGTCTACTCTAACGGTTGGAGTAGAAATCCGAGAAACAAATGGGTGACCATAATGTACATACCAGATGTTGTATGTACATTAATTGAAAGTTTAAACTTTCTATTGAAATAAAGTTGTAATCAGTTTTTTTTTAATAAATCGTTTTTTATGTTATTTATAATGACGGTTCTTAATGGAAGACCCTGTATATAATTGAATAAGGCAAGAAATATAAACGGATCAAAATCCCACATATACGTACATTTTAAACGCCCATCACAATAAAATGGCTATGGCTAATACAATGGAGCTCATTATTGAACGAATAAATTATATAAACGATATATTAACATCTTTATTCCATTAAGATCTGATGCAATAGAAATAATGCATATCAACTTTTTGATAGCGATAGATAAAATTAGATTAAAATTAATGTAAAGTTTGACACCGTAATTTATGTATATCGATCGACACTAAAAAATAATTTCATAACACTAAATTTATAAATATTTTTTAACTTATAGTCACTTTAAGTAGCGTTCGGGCCCAAATTATTTCTATGCTCCGTTTAATTTTATGTTGCGAACAATTCGTACCCCGTAATTTGATATAACATTTTGCTATAATAATTGAAAATATACGGTATGCTATAATCTTTTTAACATTATACGTGTATTCGATGATTTTAATCTGCATTCGACAAGGTTAATTATACACATTAGGATTATTAATTGCCTCTGCATCCAAATTGGGCATAAACATTATAAATTAAAACTCTCGCCGCATGTTTATGCATATATACGAGTAGATATCGGCAATATTGAGGGCACGCAGTATTAATTATTAGAAAAACACTCTTTCGATATATTGGTTTAGTTTATTGTGTAAATAATCGTTAATCAAATGCGTTAAAACCTCCAAACATTCAAAAACAAAATGATTTGGAATATATACAAGCGCTTAATTACATTTCACCACCGAATTACACGGATTCCAAATAAAACGAGATTCCAATTAAAATTTCAATGTCGCATACCGCGCGATCTACACAAAAAACAAAAATAATAATAATACATTTTAAAAAGCAGATTAACTTTAAAAAATAAAAAATAAAAAATCCAAGACATGGTAGGAAGATGAATCATCAGAATCACCATCGCAAAACGTTTCGTATTTATAACAAGTAAGTAAGCATCGCTTATCGCGAAAATTGATTTATATTATTTAAGTTGCACACGCAACATTACATCAATGCAAGTTTACTTACTGACCTTCCTCTTCGTTTGTAATGTAATATAAATCCTGTTTAATAAAATTGTATATAGTTTGTAAATGATACAAATATTGTGAAATTATAAAAGTTTCTCTCTATTTGTTGTGTGCGTACAATAGAAAATATAATAGTAATTTAAATTGGTTATGTAAGCGCGACAAAATAGGACATGGCGTTACAAAACCATACAGTATATGACTGCATACGAAATGTTAAAATACATTTAAAATTGCTCAAGGATTTGAATTTACGTGCGCGCACATCATCGTGGGGTACAGTAGCTACATAAATATCATAAATTATGTTTTCGATCATTAACGTTAAATTTGATTAGTTTGGTTGTTAATTAACAAAACCATTTTATTATAAGAACATTTTTTTGCTTTCTGTTCCGCATTCTCGCAACGCAAAAAATGTATCGCGATTTTACACATATAAATGTCTTCCTTTGCGCGACGTACCTTTTCGTGTACTCGGAAATAACACAAAAGCTCGCAAAATAATATGTTTCTTTTTTGCAAAAAACGTAAATTATTTTCTTTCTATTGTTTTGTTTGCAACAAGCAAAATATGTGTCTGATGCTGTGCTGGCATTCAAGGCTGTGTTAAAATATTTAGTGCGATAAATTCTATTCAAAAAAAAATTGTTAAAATGCATAAATCGAATTTGGTATGATACACTTAACCAGATTTAATTTTCAAGGCTTTTCATTTAGCATCTGTGGTATCCGCTACGCCACCACTGACCATACTATATGATATTTAAAAATTAGTTTGTAAATCTTTGAGTTTTATGCATAGTAAATTAATATTTGTTTGATTTAGTTTGAAAGTTTAGATTGCCGAAAAAATGTTGTTCTGAAAATTAAGTAATAATAATCCATAAGAATAAGAAAGTCAGAATTTCTGAGCAAATAGGTGGACCGGTTAGCCAAAACGGATTATCTTAATAAATTTTGATGCGCCATGAAATAATGTATATAATTAAAATAAAAGGCGCCTATTTACTACCTAGTCCGATTTAAAAGCTCTCATGTTTTCAATTTTTTATTAGTCGCAAAGTATATTAAAATAAATAGATTGAAGGCAGTGATTGTTGGTAAGATGCATGACAAAGTGAACAGGAACGTCGTCAAATATTTTTATGTTTATTTTTTATAAAAAGCAGCCGTTTTATTGGCTTTGAATCATCCAACATACGACGTATCTCAGAATTTTGGTGTAGTTGCTTATTTCTTCACTGACGAAATCTATCTTCAGAATTTCTTTCTTAGATCCAATTCCTCTTTCTGTATTTGATGAATGACTCTTCTTTTTTCTTTTTCACGTAGATATTTTGCCATGATTGCATAGGAAATTTTCTAAGAGCTCAGTTCTACTGCTATCTACTTGACCTTTTTGTTGGTAAAGTTTAAGTGAACAGATTTTGTTGCATTAGGCCTTTGCAATTTGCTTGCGGATTCTTATATGCTATCAGCGACTGCTAAGATGGCCGTATCATCCATAAACGTCGCTATATTAGTCTCCTCTTTCGTCGGCATGTGCGATATGTATAGTGATAATAATAATGTGTTTTTATTATCAAAATGGAAACTAAAACCGTGTTATTCTATTTTTATATATTTATTAATTTAAGGTTAAATCCCAATTAACACGTTGTTTATACATTAGTCAAAGAATATAAAAAGAGAAGTGAAGTAAAACAAAAACATTATGGAGGCGTGTTGTCAATAGAACTAAGAATATGAACATGGAAGAGTGACGTTACAAAGTTTAATTAAAATTACTCTAACCAACATATAGAACAAATTATAAATGTTGGTCCCAGAACGCTACCTTGTGGTACTCCTACTGGAATTTCCTTTATTTTTGAGTATTCGCCATTTAATTTGACACGAAAGTGTCGGTTAGATAGGTAAGATTTAAAAATTCCATAAAATTGCTTTGGTAAGTCTCTTTGTGGTTTATATTCTAAGCCCTTATGCCATAATCTGCCAAATGCCTGTGCTACAGCCGCTAGAAGACGCTTGAACCTATTTTCTTACTTTCAAGTACATTTTCAATTATGTTTGTAGGAGATAGGAGTAGCTTCTCGAATATTTTTGAAATTATTGGGAGTAAGGAAATCGGCCTATACGAATTTTGTATTAAGTGGTTTGTTTGGTTTAGGTAGATTAATTCTAGGATTTTCCATTGATTTGGAACGTGTTTAAGTGTGAACTCTGCATTATTTATTTGGAGTAGTTTACGTAGTCGTTTTTCAGGAAGAGCTTTTACTATACTTGTCCTGTAATTAAACCATCCAGAATATTTTCTTTTTCATTTAGATCAAGATTGAATTCTTGTAATGTGAAAGGAAATATATTGCAGCTATCCATGTTATTTACTGGTGGTATGTTTTCCTCTGCATTTTGTCTAGGTAGAGCCTGGGACATATTCTCGAGGGTGGTTGCAAACAAAGAAGCTTTTTTGCTTTGCACTTAGAGCCCATGTCCCGTCTTCATTTTTAATTGATGAAATTTTTGGTTTACTGCACAATGGTCCTTTTCCACTTTAACCGATGATCCTTTGGGAATATTATGCCTGAGTTAATAAGCTAACTATATTCCTTGAAGCATCGAAACAATTTTTTATTTTACGGTATCGCAAAGCAAAATTTTCGAATTAAAGGTTCAAAATTTTGATTGGGTGTTTAATGAAATTCGTGTTTTCAAAATCCCGGTTTGTCAAAATCCCGGTTTAAAAAATCCCGGTTTTAGAAAATCCCGGTTTTGTATAAAAAAACCCCGATTTTTAGGAAATCCCGGTTTCATTTTTAAAATTTGGCATGTGGGAAAATTAGACTCATACATAAATAATATTTTGACAAAATTCAAAAATGAGTTCTCGATAAAGTTCTAGAAAATGGCTAATAAGGATAGAATTTGGATGGAGGGCTAACTGCCCGTGACAGTTATCGAGGCCGTTAGCCTCTACAATTATTGCATTTCAAAATGTTGCATTATTAAAATATTGTTTTTTTTATTAATCTTGCAACTACAAAATGCATAGTACCAAATGTTACCAAATGTTGCAAGTACCAAATCTTGCAACTACAAAACTTTATTAATTATTTTGTGCAATTAGAACTAGAAGAAACGAAAACTGAGATTTTGAAAAACGGAATTTTGAAAACCGGGATTTTGAAAGTCGGGATTACGTATTACACCCATTTTGATCGTTTATTGCTGTTCAGAGTATAGTTTGGAATTTTGGATTACGACATTGTTAAAAATATCAAATAACTAAGGAATATAGTAAATGATAATTGAAAATCGTAAGTCGCATTATACGGGTCTTACGGCTTTCACATTTTTTTGACTAAATATAATTAGGCGCAAGGTTGAAGTTTTGCCAACCAATGCTAGGAATGTTATGTAATTCGAAATGAATCCCGATTATTTAATTTGATGTTATATCTAAATTGTAATTAAATTTGTTTCAAAACTATTCACAACAAATTTAAATTTGATTATAAATTGCTTAAAAATTTAGTCCATCAGAAATAATTAATTTTGTTATAAAACAAAAGATTAAATTTATCTGCTAATTACATTCATTTGCAATATGCTTTTACGAACCGTTGATCTAAATTCAAATCACCATGCAAATTTATCACGATTCTAATGTCACAATATTTGTACAAACACATTACATCATTTATATAGCTGGAAGCATCTTACCAAAATCATCAAGCAATTCTTAAGTCATGACAGTAACACAAAATACGATAATCATTTATACAGAAGTCACCTCCAAGCGACGAACCTGATTTATGAATCGCTTTCCCAACTATGGCATATAAACAATCACAAATTCTTTAGATATTTGTATCAAGGCCTCGGCGCATCATGACTGAACCATAAAAACATCCGCTCGATGACTTCGGCAATCTATACTCAATACATAACAAATATAACTTGATAAGTTGCCACAAACGAGTTTAAGCCAAATATATAAAAACAAAAACAGTAAATTGATTTGTCTAAATCCAACATAACAATATAACAATAATTTTATTTGCAAATCTATCGCATTTAAAAATTTCAAAAAATTTAAAATCGTAAACACATTTTTAATTAAATTATTATTTTAATATTCCTCGTTATACACAATTACTCAATTTAAATAAATTTAAATAAATGTTTTCTTCTTTTTTGTTTGTTAAATGAAATTGCTCGGTCGTTTCGCGTTCGCGTGTATCGTAAAATGTGAAAGAATCAAATAATAAGCGGCAAGATGTATGCAAGGTTGATTAGAATGTTGATCAAAGATTTCCTGGTTGTGCTTTATGTGTGCGCATAGTTGTTCTCTTACACCGCGCAGCATTGTGTTCGAGACCTGTAGTTCAATACATAAGAGATTTTACCTTAAATCGGTTTAAAGATTTTTTTTTTTTTTTGGGTATTTCGTGTGTATCACCATATGCGGTTTATATAAAGTTTTTATCGTGTTTTGTGTATATGATCAATTGCACTTGAACTTCACGAAAAAAATTTTTATAGTATGTATTATATAAATGTTAATTTAACATTTAACGTATCGAGAATTTATGAAGTAAAAAAGGGATTGTACACAAAACTAAATTATTACCAGGGGTGAATTTGTTTTGACGTACATCAAAAAAATTCAATTCAAATTCATCACTGATTCGATCGGTACTTAGCTATTCGAAAATTCAAATACGATTGGAATGTTATGATTACGATCGGATTTATTACTAAAAATTATAATAAAAAAATTGAGATCTTGTCTAAACCGTGACACTGAAATTAAAGATGATGATTTGATGATCATATTATTATTTCCTTTTATGTTCGATATTTTTGTGTATATTATATTTTTAAACAACATGAAAATTTAATGTTATGTTGCATAATTGATCGATTATGTAATTAGGTATTTAGATCTGAAGTAAATACCATCGATAATTTTGTCGAAATCTTTGTGTGTTGTATAGTAGCGGTTTAATGTACTTCGCAGGAATGTATATAGCGTCGATAATGTAAATTAAAGCAAAACACCTGAAATTTGGATTAAGCTTAACCTTTTCATGCATCAACCTTGCTTCAATATTTTTATATCAATTTTATTGATAAGAATATTATATAAATATATTTTTTTTTTAAATGAGACGTTATATTTATATAAATGCCGCACCTCTGAGATCTCTTTTGAATTAATCGATTGTAAATTACAGATTAATGAGTATTATAAAGACCACGAATTTTATTTGTCCGGTGCTTTTAATTTATGTACATAATCAAATCAGATAAAGTAAAAGTACAACGCGACAAAGAATTTTTAGGGTATAATAAAAATACACATGCGGTAGCTTTTTTTTTGCTGTAAGACAGGTGGACAGACATGCTATAATTATGGTAGACCATTATTAACATAAAAATATGATGGCGCTAATAATAGCAAGAAACCTGAATGAGCCGGTGATCGACTTATCTCAGAATTTGGTTTCAACAACTTCACATACATTTTTTGACTCACGTGATTCAATTATAACTCATGAGCACAAGATTCAACTCAATATTGACACACTTGTTAACTTTTGAAGTTCAGGCAAATTTCAAAGCTTATGAACATGTGTAATTTTTTTTTTTTTTTTTGAATACCGGATAAGTTAAACAAAAACAACATTTACACAAATATGAAGATTTTTAACAAAATGATAAAATTAACAAAACCCATGTATGTACATAAAATGTGTTAATTAACAAAAGAAATTTAATTAAATGTAAACCAGTAGCTAAAAACAAATTTTTAGCATACCATAAAACTCAAATTTCATTTTACTATTGTAAAATTATCTATTTTAGCTCACAAAATAAAATAGAAGGTTGTTCGTCCGTCACGTATGCCGTATAAAATAATAAAACATTTGGTTACAAAAATACACCAATAGAGTTTCGCAGATTGGATATTGAATGCAGTGGAGACTACCCAATTAACAGAGATTTTCTCGAAATCTTCTATTGGCTATGAATGACAAACATTTTTCTGATTACACGCGTAATTTAGATGTTTACTGTACTGGAGATTCCCCAGCTCATAGAAAGAATAATAAAGGGGCCACAACACCGATTCGGTGTTACATGGCATCCCTACGATCGGATATTCAGAAATTAGCTCCGTCTGAACTTTTTATATTTAGTTGCCATAAAATACTTTTGGATACAATAATTTTCACCATATCACATACGTTTTTATCACTAATCGGTTAAATTAAATAGCACCCTTTGGCTAGAACATAGCGTTTCAGTAAGATAGATCACTTCAATCCGGTATGATTATTTTCTTCTAGTTTATCCATTAATTTCTGAAAATATATAAGTGTTTTACTATATTATAATGTTTAACTAAATGTTACCTTTCGTAAACTGGGAATCGCTGACTTACTCATTTCAATCTCGATAAATCTGGAATGAATTTAAAAACAATTATTTGTACATATTATTATGTAATATCTTCTAAACAACCATCGCAAAAATTTATAAATAATAATTTATTTATATAAAGCGCTGTGTTCCAAAACTCGCTACTTGCATTTGAAATCATTTATTAGAATTCTCAAAAAACGTTTAATAAGCTAACTGTTGCCTTTTCGGCCGATTCCTTTTTGTTGTTTTTGGACTGGCATATAGGCCATTTTTGCAAAAAGAAAACTACAAGTCACGATTTTTGGAATTATATGCACTGCAGGAAAAGGATTTTGGAGTTAACTTTTCTGCAAGTAACAAGTTTTATTTCTTGCAAACTATTTTAGCCACACCCTAGAATTTTAAATCTTCATTTTCTTCAAAATTGTAATTTTCTTCATCTTTCTCGCTTTTTTCTTTTGGGGCATCACCGCTGCTATTCAGAATTTCACGATAAAACTTCAAACCTTCTATTCCTCGCCAGTCTACCCCAAAATGCTTTAAAAAAAATTAGTCCACGTCAACAACTTTTCCGGTTTTGTGTTAACAGTATAAGGTAATCGGCGTAGCTTAATTATTTATATTTTTTCCCCTTTGGGAACAGCTACATTTGACCGACAGCACTCGCCCCCTTGTACGAAACCTTTTGTTTTCTTTTGCGATAATGATTCGTATGAGGCAAAGCTAAAATGCAGCCCACCTGTTGCTTTGAAGACAGAAAAAACTACTTTCCAGTCCACTACAGCAACTTCTCCAATGACTATTCCAACTTGAAAATATGTTCAGGTATTCCTGTAGATTAATCACAGTGTCCAACAATAGGAAACACCATTATTTTTTCACAACAGACTGTGTATCTGATAACCACTTGCACAACATTCCAACCACAGTCAAATTCTTATTCTGCCCAGGACAATCGTCGCAGAACAGTTTTATCTCCTGCACATTCGTCAAGATACTTTTCTGGAGCTGGTGAAAAAGAATTGATGCAATCTAATTAGAGCCATTTAAACGATGATGCTCGCATCATGCATGTACAAAAAAACAAATTCTTTATTTAGAACGCTTTGTAAGTCACCAACATACATGGTGAAATTGTTAAGATACAGTTATCTACGTTCTATGTTTCATAAAAGCCATTTCATTTCATTTTATAAACAGTTAACTGTGCCATTATGTATAGTAGGTGAAATCACAAACTTTTTCCCTTTAGTAGTATGATTCAACAAATTGCAACTGTTTGAAGAAGTATTAAAGACTCTCTCGCATTTCTGTGAATTTACCAAAGCGATGATCGCCATCAAAGAATATAAAACTACATAGAAGTGTCACGACGAACAAACAGCAAGAAATTTTCTTAGGGAGCTATCGCTGTGCAAAAGGGAACAATCGCAATGTAGACCTCACAAATCTAAACCTTCCATATATGTAAATTGCAATTGAAATAGAAATTATGTTCTAAATTGCTCTCTTTGTTTTCCGTAAAATTATACGAATTTATCATTTTACGAGAAACTAAAATACATATACATAATATACATAGAAAATAACATTTTCTATATAAAATCAATGATCGCAGTATGCAAACAGAAAAAAACAAAAATGCACATAATATAAAAAACAAAATAAAAGTTTACGTAAGGGAGTGAGTAAAAAAACGTTATGAGTAAAAAAATTAAATTAAATTTTGTTCTTATGTCCCTTTTCCTGAAGAAAAATAATTTTTAATGTTAGGAAAAGGGATATACGAGTACATTGCGTAGCTACCTCCTTTAACCTTTATTCTCATGTCATATATATATTTAAAACCAATTCTATTTTTGCATGTTTGTATAGACTTTTGAATATATTTTTGTGTCACAGACAAGGCAATTATTCATTTGATTTTTACTTCTAACGAGAAAAGATCGACTTCTTTTAACGAGAAAAGATCGAAGAATATTAAAGTATAAATTGTTACACTGAGAAAACGCATGTTCAGACACGACACAGTTTATACATGTTTCAAATATAAAATAAATTTGAAAAGACGACAACAACAATTTATATCCCAATTTGAAATAATTTATTTAGTCTGTTTTAAGTCCATTTAACAAATAATTAATAATTACGATGTAAATATTAAATATCAAAACTAACATTAAAAATTTTGTATTGTAGCTATAAAATAAAGCTGCTACTAAAAAAATGTTTCGGAATTAATAAAATTTTATGCGCAGGGTGGACAGTTAATTTGTAAAATTCCCAAATATTTTATGCCTGACTTGTAAATAAAATATTTGTAATTTAAATTGTTAGAATAAATGAATTATAATAATTTCTAAATCAGGAGACTTTTATGTCAGATTGACCCATTTGCCTGTATCATCATGTTTCATTTTGACTTATTTTTTAAAGCACTTCTTTTCAAAAAAAAAATAAGAAGTGCTTCTTCTGAATGATAGCCAGTTACCAAGTGTTTGGTAGCTTGGTTCAAATGAACTAGACTGGGGAATCTAATAAATTAAAAAATTCAATTATCTCGTCACGCTGCTCGGTGCAGTGATCACAAGCTGCAAACTAAAGATGAGTACTTCAGGTACCTACATATATGAAGCATATACAAGTTGACTTAGCGAATTATATTACACTACTAATAAGCGTTGAACATTTTATTATTTCGGGTTAGTGTAATGTACTTAATTTAGTATAGAAATATATTATACTATACAACGATAAACAATAATTATGATTTGGTTACAAAAATATCTCTTAAAACTATTTCTATGTATTAAACATTATATTTCTAAATTTCATATAATGTAAAATAGGAAATAAAATAAATTAATAGGAATAAAGATATTAACTTGTCTGAGTCATGTATGTTTTATACAATATGCAGGTATAATTTGATTGACATGGTTTATCCCCGATTTTCACATGCGGATTTTTTTCAGTGTATTTGCTAATTTTTCATTGATTATTTCGTTGCATATATTCAACGGTTTTTATTATTTTAGGTCGTACAATTTTTTATTGTATTTTGTTGTATAAGCAATTTTAATATGAAAAATTCTAGACTCTTATGTGCGGTTAGCTCGTGTAAATCATCTCGAAGGAAAAATCCTGAGAGAAAATTTTTTATGTTTCCATCAGACCAAGGCATATTTAAAGTGTGGTTTAAGAAATGTGGATTAAGTGAATGGAATGTACCTAAACGTTTCCATATTTGCGAAAAACATTTTAATCCTGACTGTATAGGCAAAAGAAGATTGAAGCGAAATTCGATTCCTGAGATTTATTTGACGTATCCGGATTTTAAGTTAGACCAAGAAACTCTATTAAGATACCAATATATTAAAACGTATAGCAATATTATTGTTCCTATAAATGAAGACAGGTCTCTAGTCGAATGCATTGAGCAATGTAATGACTTACAGTTGCCACTTTAAAATAATAATAGTGATAGCCCATCTTGCATTAGTTGCGAAACTCTGAAGGTAGTGTCTGTGTCCAAACCAAAATCTCTTTTTATTTTTATCGATTTATCCCCCCTACCAGAAGCCAAAGAGTTTATAAAAATGTTGATCAACGTATCAAAGAAATGGCTCTTAGAGCACAAAAATATAGTACAAAAAATTTATTTTAGCTGTTACAATTTTCTCAGAGAAAATATTAAAATTGCGCCTACGCTCAAAATCCTCACTTTGTCAATGGACTTTAATACAAAATTTGAAACCCGGCTTCATCTTTTAGACTATTGAGTACAAAACTATTTAGTACTCAATAGTCTAAAAGATGAAGTTTGTGAAATGAGTGAAACTGATAAAAATATCGCGTTTTTGTTTGATGAAATATATATACGGTCTGATTTGGAGTATGATCAAGTAAATGACGTAATTGACGGCTTTTCACAAATTAACAAAAATAGAAACTCAACAATTGCTCAGTACATTAACTTGTTTTTGATTCCAGGTTTATTTAAGCAATATAAATACGCATTTGCTTATCACGCAACTGAAAAAAGTATGGATGGTGAGGTTATCAAAGAGGTTTTGATGGAAGCCATTAACAGATACCTCTAGAACATTCCAAATTATTTCGCAGATGCAGAAGAATTAAATTTAAATATATATATTTACAAAATACTGTTAAAGTTAGCCGAAAGTTTCCAGCCGAAAGATAATGCAGATCGTGTCTTGAATACAGCAAAAATCAGTCATCATGAACTTAAATTTAGGATCGGATTATATCATTCGGGTGAAGGGGAAGTTATTTCAGTTTATAGGAATTTAAACATCGATAGGAGCGAGAGTATAAAGAGAGTTTAACTTTGGCTGAAATAGTCAAGGCACTATCTGCATTATCTTTCGGCAGGCAATTTTCGGCTACTTTTAACAAGGTATTTACAAACACCAAAATTGGGATGTTTCTCCACTAAAAATTGTACAGAAATTTTCATGATTAGAAAAAAGCACCGAGAAGAGTATTTTCTTAATACCAAACCAATTTTGCTAATTTTAAATAAATAATTTATCTAGATTTATAAATAAATAATATAATTTTATAATTTTAAATAAATAATTTATAAATAATAATTAATAATTAATCTAATAATTATCTTGTTTAGTGTCATCTCAATCTACCAAAACTTATGGTACATAAAATAAGTGGGATGCTGCCGAAATCGAGTAAGTATTTCAAATAAACTTGTTCAACAATGTTCAACAACATATCAGTGGTTGATCTTGCATACTTGTCAAATGCTGCACGCAATTTCATTGTATTGTTGGTGCTTTTAGAGCCCCATGACGTGATCAGATGTATGATTTTTGAACTTGCACGGTTTTGAACTTAACACAATTGGCTGAATTTACTTTAAATGTTGATATTTCTCTTGAACGTCAATATAGAGTTGTTGGAACTGTTCATTATTTTTAAATTGTCTTTCCATTGTCAGTAGCCTCAATAGTGCTTGCTAGTATGGGGATCCAAAGGCTTTGGATACTTCCTTGAATAGAAGGTTAGTGACGCATTGCCCATCTTACGCTCAGCGTGTTTACTCGACTTGAACCAATTCCCACAATGTGCCTCGTGTAGAACGGAGGTTGACCAACTGTGTAAGTAGCAATCCTTATTTCTATAACGAAAGATGCTTGTAATGCCGTATCAGACAATGCATTGCATGATCGTTGCATATACGAAGGTTTTCCAATACATTAGCAATTGCAGTAGCTGTTTGCACTTGCTCTTTAATAGGTTGGTTACATCTATTTTACTAATCAAATGACCATTGTTAAGAGTATGATGAGTCAGTGTCTTTCCTTGGTTGTTATAAACTGTAGCTTCTTTAAAGACAATTAATACTTTTGATTATGTTTCCAGATGCAGGAGAGTATGATGCTTGTAAGAGTGCTGATGACATTTGCCACATATTGTGCAATCGAAAACAGTATGACCTGGATTCAACCAATTGAAGCACCGTTTTTTATTACTAATTAAATTACACCGTGGTTTACTAAACCAATCACAATATTGCTCCTTACTACATACTATATGCACTTCAGTTCAGAGGTAGCAGTAAAATTATTCCGGGTCTTACTTGGTGGACTTGGTTTGGATGGTCGACTGGAATGTGCTTGAGTCAAGTTCGTTTTTCTTGAAGTCCAAATATTTGGCTATTGTTAGAAACTCACTGTCGGTATTCTCAGGTGCCCATAAAATTCGTATATCTCATCTTCTAGTTTCATAGTTACTCAATGCATTTTAAACACTGATTACTTTGTCGTAGGTGTCTAATAATTTTCTGATATATGTAGCACATATCAAAAAATTTTAGCACTATAGAGAAATATTCTCCCTGCTGTTTATTGTAGAATGGATGGTATCAAAGAAACTTTGCTGTTCTGTCTATTCAATTCCGAAACAGTACAGAGTGGGCCATCTTTAAGTCCATTTTTCATTTAGAAATGAAACATACTTTTTGGGATGAAAAACCAAATATTTTATTGATAAGCAAAGGTGGTTCTATGCCATTGATGTATGAAAAATCATATCGTTCATATGCCCACCACGGTTTCGTCTGCAAGCCAGCACCCGAACATTAAAAGTTTTTGATGACTATTCCAATAAAAGCGGATCAGTTCCCTCAATTTCAGCTCGAATGTTGCTTTTAAGTTGTTGAATTTTTTGTGTATGATAAACATCCAGCGGAGGAGGGAGTACATTTTTCTAGTTTTTTTAGTAAAAATATTGTGGTAAATGGCCTCTTTGTTTTCAATAACTCCACAAAAAATAATCAAGTGGTGTTAAGTCAGAGCTTCTTGATGGTGAAAGAACTTTACAACTTCTGGAAATTATGCGGTCAACAAATTTTGTTGACGACAAATGCATCGTTGTACAACTTGAGTGGCATGTCACTCACACTGGTTAAAACTAAAGATCGTTGACACGCAATTTATTCAATTTGAACCAAAAAAAACAGTTAACATGTTGCGATAACGTTCCTCATTCATTATAAAGGCTTTTTTATGTTTGTTTTAAAAGAAAATCAGCCCAATGATGCTGTGGCTGCCTCCAGCATTCTTAAATTCGGTTTCAAGGGTTCACGGTTAAACGACATACTTCACACCACATAATCGGGTAACATTTTGAATTGAGAACGAAAGGCCGAAATGAAACCGGATGTACGGTCGAATAAAAGAAACGAAAGTAAAGAGGATGACGATGGCAGTCTCTCGGTGTTTTTATATGATACAAGTTGTTGTTAACTTGTATCGCGCTTTAAAAATAAATTAAGAAAAACTCACATTGTATATGATTTTCATTTAGTTTATTTTTCATAAATAATAATTAAAATAATTTAATGTAAATAACAATTTAATATAAATAGTAAAAATAATACATGGAATAGTAATACGTATGAGAGTCAAATAATTAATTACAATAATACCTCAATTCGGTAGTGGTGGTCATCCAGGTGGTACGTGTACGCATATGAACAACCAGCACACCTACAATGCTACCTCTAAACCACACCAAACAGTGACTCTTGGAGGACGAACTTCTGCTAAAGATGATTTTTGATGAGAAACCTTCATTTCGTTCTAGCATTCAATTAACAAAACGACGATGATTTAAATGGTTTGGTGGATTCAAATTTTTTGAGTTAGTTCGATTTTATATTAATGTAAATAAAGACCAAAAGGTTTCAATGTTTAGTTCTTGTGAATGATGCCTAGTTGATGTGCTTGGCTCATTACGAACACTTTCACTAACAGCTGCCTCTGCATCAGTAGTACGAACTGGAAGAACATGTTGGTCCGGTCTACGACGTCCTACTGAACGAGTTTCTTCAAAACGATCAATAATATTTTAGAACAGATAAAATTAAGTACTTAAATTCATCGATTGAAAAAAGGACAAACAGATGGTCTACTAGGAATTTTTAGTTTTGCTTTGCGCACCTATATTGGCTGTGTTCTTCGAGGTTGTATTCGTATTCGTAATATGTTTTTCTGCTCCGTGAAAGCTCGACTCAATCTCACTATCGAACGCAAACTCGATGCTCCTTCTACTTCAGCCTTGTCTAATATTTTGGTGCGGCGTTTCAGACCTTCTAAGTCAGCCTATATCGAAATAAATGTTTACTTACCTGTTGGATTTGGCTCAAAGGACCTTCTACAGAGTGGAAAATGTTGGTGAGTCAGCAAAAGGCAAATATCTCACTTTGTGGCTTGATAAAAACTGTTGTTGATTGTACTGCTGGTGGACTGTTCAGATACACAATAGGCGGCAATATATAAGGAGAATTTATATTAAAAAAACCATTTTTTAATTCACAAAATAAAAACCAAATGAATAATTTGTATATTTATTAACAATGGTTTTTTTAAATTTTTACAAAATTTATAATTTTTTTTGTTGATGTGACTCGCTCGAATTCTCGATTGACAACTGTATATGCATTTTACGATCTTGATAAAAAATCCCAATAATGCTTGAAATTTGATCATTATTTCTGACAACGATATCGTCTTGCAAATGACGTATCTCCTTTGGTGATTTTGGATTGTCACCATACGAGTATTTTGGAAATTCTTTATAAATCTGATCCATCATTTTATTTATTTCAGGAATAGAGTTCGTATAATGTATCATTTTTGTATCATAAATCTGAAATCATACATGTAACCCAAAAAATAGTTGTATTTAATAAAAAACTTTATAAATAAATTTTGGCTGCGCCATATTTGATGGTAACACATCAGGGCGTTCTCGTCGGGGGCAAATAATGCTTCGGCAGTAGCAAAGTGCTACGGGGGACTAAATGCCAGTGGTATGACTTGGCTAAAATAAACAATGAGTACAACATAAGGAATGTAATACTCCAGATGATTCAGCAGCAGATATGCTGACAAATTCACAATCTTCGATGGCAGGCCCAACAGATTCTGAGGTGGGCTAATCATTATTTAATTCAATTGGATGAAGTTTCAAATTTATTCAATAACAATATTTAAGTACAATAAGAAAAATGCCAACATCATGAATAACTAAGAGAAATAAAGGAATTCACAACTAAATTGGAAGAAAAATGTACAATTTAAAAGAAAGATAATGAAGAACTCAAAAAGCAGTTGAAACACGTGCAGAACTTGAGATGGCATCTAGCCCTGCAAACAATGATGACATTAATCCATTCCATACGGTTGAAGAAGAATTAGAAAGAGAAACAAATTGGATGTTGAACCGGAATTAAGAACCAAGTAAGAAATGGAAAGCCCAACACTCACTAGTAATGGCGAAACTTTACTAACAACTTCAATAGAGGTTTCTGAAATCCAGTTAATCATGAAGAAATAACTAGCTAAACTAAAAGCGAAATTACCTCCACTAATAAATGTCGTCGGGATATCAAATTTCTCCATTACACAATCGATTGTGAAGTGGCGAGTGCAAATTCGTATCTCTAGCAAATTCGGCGCTAATATAGTAGAAAAAGGGTTTTGGTGAAGGTTGGTGCACTTAGTTGGGTAAACTAATCATTTCAACTCGTAAGTAATCTCCCCAATACCAAGAATAAGGATTTCAGAAAAGATGATTCAGAAAAGCACCGTCCCATAAGATATGAACAAGACTGGTGGTGAGGCAACAATTCTGACACTGTTGGTCGGTACAAAGGTGATGCTTCGATATAACATCGACACCATCTAAGGCCTTATTAATGGCGAAATGGCTGATATTGTCCAATTTTTCATCGAGCTTAATCAAATGCAGTTAATTTGCTAAATGTGAAAATAATTTGTTTTAGATCGGCAAACACATCATCGAGCCGCGGACATTTGAATTTTCTGCATAATTCTCAGCTGGAACTGTAGAACGTCTATGTGCACAAGATGCACAGATTAGAGGTCACCAGGACAGGCGTACGTCGCAAGGAGTCACGTAAGAACGCTAGACAGAATTTGATTCAAATTTCGGGATTGCACAAAATTTTCCAGCAAACAGGTATGCTCAACCATTCTGCCATATATAGAATAAATTTACTGAATAACAGCAGCAATTGAGATAATTTATGAGTACGAATTACGTAACAAAAATGCCAGTCATCAACAGTAAAAAATTACATCACAAACAGAATCGTTTGACCAAACCTGGTAAGCTGCTGTTCTGCCTTATAGCCTCAATAGATTGATGTGTTTATTGAATACTTCAAGGTGTATTATTGGGATGCCTGAATCCGATGTACTTAATCTCGACACCTCTGCTCAAAATAATATTAATAATTTTTTTTGTTTCGGTTTAAATGAGGTGTCGAAAAGTAGCGTTGAATGTAAAGAGTAAAAGAAACAATAATCAAGCTCATTTGAATATATTTTCGTGCTTTGATATTTTTTCAATTTGTTTACAGACAATAGAATGCAGTATGTAGTTCAATTTTATATGATTTAAATAAATGGTTCAACCGAAAAAGCTAGCAAAAACTAGAATTTTTAGCAAATTAATTAAAGTCGGCCACTTAAACGGATTACGGAATCAGAATAATCGGAGTTTCAACAAATTATAAACCTGATTCAAATTAACTATAACATTCTAGAAAAATGTATACGTTAATAAACTATCTCATTTTGTTGCAATTTCAATCAATGCCGATCACATTCCATTCGATTTCATCACTGTGTGTTAGATGTGCGATAAAGGTCATATGTTACGTCACGTCGCGCCGTCTCATCATTTTGAATAAAAATGTGTTTATGAAGCGTTTCTCGAACCGAACTTATTTATATTCCGCTGTACTCGTAAATTATTTTTTTACAGATATCCCCAATTTACCATACCATATATGTGTATGAAAGAACTTTGAATTAAGCCATCACATTATTTTTTTGGGGTACCTTAATAATATTTTATTCGTATCTGATTATTGGGTCAGTTACTTTTGAGTTGTGGCGATAAAATTATAAAAAATATGAATAAAGTTCGCGTGGGTACGATCGTTTATTTTCTTTTGTACTTGAATATTATAAGTATCCCTGAGTGTTAATAAAATGGCCATAAACCCAGTAAATTAGTTATAATATATTTCGTACAATATACAAAAAATTAAATGACGCCAACCTACTTTTTAAGGAATTTTTCGTCTTAATTAATGTTAATTTTGATTGATTCGCGTCGTCGTAATTATTATATTCAAAGAAAATATTGTGAAACGTCTGGATTTTTTTTTAGGATTTTCCCAAGACCTTTCACTACGTTATTGGGAGGATCTAGCAATTTTAATATATAGAGGTAATCGGATGTGATCTACCCGTACAAAAAAAAAAAATTAATTTTAACCGGAAGTTTTTAACGAACATCTAAATGCTATCATTAGATCAATTTATATAATTCGTAGAAGTAAATTAATTTCATTTCTTTAATTTATAGCCATGCATATATATATTGTATGTATGGATTTGTCCTTTACCCGTGCGCACACACAAAACTATCATCTCTCCACTATTTAGTCATCGTTTTGTAATTTTATTTTTTTGTTGCAAACCATACAAAAAATAATATTATAAATCTTTAACATTACCTTGATGTAATAAGATTAATTTGAGTATTGAACAGTAGTCAAATAGAAATTTGTTATTACCTATGGAATTCGCACATACCGACCAATTAAATTCCCAAATTGCAAAGAAATTTTTCCAACCGCGAGATCAATAACCGAAAGTTCAATAAAACATCTCAATGCGATGTGTGCTTACACACAAAGTGTAATCCTATGCAATGTCATATGCAAAATTGTATGACAATTGTGGTAATTATAATGTTATGTTATCGAAATTAATCAGCCATAGCGCATACCATTCACCACGCGAAATATCGCGTATTGTATTTCATTTAAGTGTTAAGCTCATTGACAAAATAACAAAACATCGTTTACTAACTTTATGTACCTACACAAAAGGTGTATATCTTCCGCATAATACGAAGACATAATGTACGCGCACCTAAGAAAAAGGTAAGCGTTTTTTATTGTATAACATAAATTTGCATGAAGGATTATTGAAAGCCAATCGAAATTATAGTTTATACAATAAAAATTGCAATTTAATTTATTTTTTATTGAAACTATAACATTTTTATGGATGAGGGTGGAATCATATTTACGTATTTTTTTTATCTGAATTTATATATGTGAGCCATGATCTGTGATTGCTAAGTCTCACATTGGTAATAAAATTTATTTCGACATATCACGTTAACGAGTCCATATAATGTTTATTACCAGTTTAAGCTTTTAGTGTATCATGGACAACCAGACAGATAAAAGTATAGTACTATGTGTGCGGTGGTTGTCAATCACCCCAAAATAATTATAAATCATGCAACCGATCATAAATCATTAAACTAACGATCAATTATTCAATTTACATGAATAAACACAAAATACTACATCAAAATATTTTGCGAATGAACTTGGGATTTGTGCAAAATATATAATAAAGCACAAAGCACGATATTTGACAATGACAACAAGAGATGAGGAATTTGATTTTCTTTATAGTTTCTTCTCGCGAATCAGCATAATTATTCGCATATAATAAACGCATGATTTTGAACTCGAAAAGTGTTTGGCATTGAAAGTAAAAGTTTTATATGAGCGATGTTATATTATTATGTTGATCTTGATTTGGTTTAGCCATAAACATACATATGTGTTTAGCGTTATTGAAATAATTAAGCGCCACAGGCGAAAACAAAAAAAATATTAAAACAATTTAGAGATTCAAGGTACAGTCATTTTGCTACTGCCCAATTATGGCGTACCAATCTACACACTACCGGATAACTTCCTCATTTTTTGGCTGCTATGATCTGTACCCCGTAAACAATACTTGGTGTAACGCGTCATAGTTAAGAGTAGCGCTACCTTTAAAATATACAAAGCCTTGAGTAAGCCTTTCTTTCGCAGTACAACGATCACATAAAAATTGATTTTAAATGACGCATCGAAATCCCAAAAAATATAATTAATGTAACATAAAAATTAATTAAAAAATATTTAATTTCTTTATTTTCATTCTCTCATATATGCGTGTACTCGGCAAGGTCGAATAAAATACTAAATTCTCACGGTGATTGAACTGTTGATTAATTTACTCACGGTAAAAACAAGACAGAATTTTTTTTTTTTTTGTTTAAGTTATAAGATGATCCATGAAAATTTCGGAAATATATGTATCACCAATTTTAATTATGCATAATTTGATAAATAGTTTTGTATAGTTTTAAGGCACATTTGTATATTTTATTGAATTTCAATTAATTATGCTTACATAAAAATAATTGGAATCGATTTTACCTTGTATGAGGTTAAAATATGGTTATACGATGCGGATTTGATTAATTTAATGTATCAGACTATATTATTAAAATATTAGTTTAAAATTAGTTTTAAAATAATGGTGTTTCCCAACGAATAAATTAATAGATTTATAATGTCCAATAGTGTGACTTTTATGTATACCAATTTAGGTAGATGTCAAGGAAGTTTATGTTGCATCAAATTTAATGAGGTACGATCAATGTATGTATGTGGAGCAAAGCAATCGAATTTTTTCGTAATCGGTTATGAAATTAGCCCAGTGCCATTTCGATTGTAGGTCTAATCACTTGAAATCTACCATATATATATGTATACATTTATCTGGTGTTTATTCGGTAACTTCCTAACTTAAATATATAAAAAAGTTAACATTGCAATAATTTGTTTTAGTTGGTATAGTGTAGTGAATAGTTACCCTATTCTCCCTTATTTTATAAAAACATAATATTATGTTATTGCAATGTTGTAAATAAGTACACAATTACGAATAACGATTGTGTGGTAATTTTTAGTTATTAAATATATTATAAATATTATATACCGTATTACATACTTTATAACCGGTGTGAAGTTCTTGGACAAAAGGTTTTGGACAAAAAAAGTCAAAAAACCCGAAAAATCGATTAAAAACCTTTTTTATATGAATTTTGTAAGTACATTTTTTATGAGACAGGTGGTGCAGCGGTTAAAGCTTTGGCGCTTGGCTGGGAGGTACTGGATTCGAATCCCACCGGATGCTGCATGCCAATTAGTATTTTGTTTTTTGTATAATCTTTTTATTTTATCTATTTATCTACTCTATCTTTTATATATTATATAAAAATCAATGGCCGTGCGTTACTCTCGCAAAAACTCGAGAACGACACGATCGATTTGGATGCGATTCTTTTTTTGCTTTGTTCGTCTCAATACAGTGGTGGTTTACGAAAAATAAAACAAAAAACATTTTTTATATGAATTTTGTGTGTACATTTTGTATGTGATAGGTGGTGTAGTAAGTAAACCTTCGGGACTTGGGCAGGGAGGTGCTGGATTCGAATCCCATCAGAGGATGCATGATTTTTTTGCTTTGTTCGTCTCAATACGGTGGCGGCTTTGGAAAAAAGAAAATTCGGAAAACCCCGAAGTACACCCGGAAACTCGAAAAAATCGGGAAATTGAAGAAAATTCTGAAAAATCAATAAAAATCGGCAAATCGAAAATTGCGTTTTTGTATAGGAATTTTGTATGGAAATACACTTAACCAATGAAAATTGTATTTCGACAATGATCATCCGTCTATGTAGCCACTTCGAATTATTTTCAATAGATGGCGTTGGTGGCGGACTACTATAAATATAAGTTGTGTAGAACTTTGGCAATCTATGTACAAAATTAAAATCATAACTATCTAAATTATAGCATATATGTCTAATAATTGTAAAAAAATTAAATAGAAATTCTTCGTGCATCAATCATCAAGCAGCAACATCAAAAATTATTAATAATAAAATCTTTATATTTATTGTACCTTTATTTTATGCCAAGTTTTTTTTTATCGTGGAACCCACAACCTGTTGGCTCAAACATTACCATTATTACAATAATATAAAGTTCGTTGTGATTTTTACGATCATAATAATTGTTTCCATAAAATTATTGGTGTGTGACAAGTGTGGTTATCTAATTGGATTGCAGAATTGAGATTAATTCGATCAGTAAGTTCATTTTTGTGGATTAATGACTTCAAAGTAAATTAGTCAAATGAATCATTGTAATTCTTAGGAATTGAATTTTGATTAAAATGCCGGCTATCAGACGATCGAGCCTAGGAATACACGGTGTACGTGAGAATGAAACAAGAGAGCAACACGATGAATTAAATGAACACAGATGTGCTCATATCGGACAAGTTCGCGATGCACGGACACCAGCTCCGGTCCGACAAAACGTAGCCCGAGGAAGAAGTGCGGTGGACATCGACTTGAATCACGCTACTTTGATTTATGACCGTACAATCGCCTACAAAAATCTTCGCGCGTGTACCGTCATTCTCAAGCATTGAAGTTCAAAACAGAAACGCCAGGACTATGCTGTGCTGATGGCAAAGTTAAATTGCCGGTTTTGACTTCGCCACCGGAGCCATTGCGTACTTATCTCTATGGAGATACGACGTTATCCAGACATTTTCTCACACACACGCAACAATACAATCAATGGTTTAACATGACGTCATCATATTCAAAATTGCCCTCTATTTTATAGATTCAAGGTCAAATTTATCATCGAAGCGGAGCGTTGATGCCACCAGCGAATGAAGAACCCAAGTTCCTTCAAATTTATTTCGTGGGAAATTCCAAATTTGAATAAAGTTGTCTTGCACTTTTCAATGCGTAAAAACGAGAGATAATCTGATAACTTCAATTTCTTCTGCATGAACACATTGCGCTGGTTCGATTGTTTAAAACTGCTTTGGAGACAATGTCTTCCGATGATCACAAAATAATCATTGGAGCAGACAAAAGACCAACCGGAGGCCATGCACGTCAGTACAATGCTCCCACTATCGACGAAGTCGCAGTTGTGATTGTTGGTGAAAATGTAGAATCGAGTGATTGCAAGAACGCAAAATCATCATCTGAGGTGGGTACACAATGGCACATAAACGATCATTAGAAACGTTCAATTGAACGATGAAGGATTTACAAAGTGACCCAAGATGTTTTGGTTCGTCTTTCGTCAAACGCTACCTGTCATTCCGAGGTCAACAGCTGCAGATGATTTCAACGCATGTCTGAAGAAATCGTCGAGATTGTGGGGCTATGTGAGGAAGTTGCAGTTGACCACTGCCGATTTTTCCAAACAACTGTTGGCGCTTGGCAATGGTCAAATTGATGTTGGTCGGATCTGTAATAATCATGTTGCGCAATCTGAATCATCCGAGATTGTGAAACGGGACGCGATTGGCTGGTATTTTAGACAATGTTTCTACTTTTAAATCTCCGATCCTAGAGATGTTCACGAAGTTTCACCTATATGACCGAACAGGCAAATCAAAACCCCATTTGTGTGGTGAACAAAATTTAATTATGATGAATTTTAACTAGTCCAGCTTATTTTTAAGCAACTATGGTTTTTGATATCAACCTATATTCTAATTTTTCTATTACCACTCCTAGAGACGTTCACATTTTTTCAAATGTATTTTAGGGTAGCGTAGACAAAGTTCTAACACTGAAATGAACATGGATAGTTCATGATGATGTTTACAGTGCCATACAGGCTACATAGCAATTCCATGAATTTGAATAAATTTTCAAATTTCATTTCACCGATCCTACAAATGTTCACGGGGTCTCATCCACATGGTTAAATAGATCAGCTAAAATCCTATGAGTGTGGTGAATGGGATATAATTATGATGATTTTTAACTTGTGCAGAGACTTTTTACGTTTATGGTTATATCCCATGTACCAGAAATGTTCACCAGATCTCTTTCATATATTCGAATTGGTCAGAAAATTTTCTATCAAGATTGTGAAAATGGGACACGAATGATGATTTTCACCTTGTTTTTCAAAATTTAAAACTTCTTAATTTTAATTTTTTTCAAAATTAGAAATTTTGGAATTTTCTCCAATAAGATTTTTACCCCATTCACATTCCCAAACAAGCGACGAGCCCGATTTATTGTAATAATAATCAAATAACAGAAATCCTGGAGATGTTCACGGGGTCACGTTGATACTTTTGGATAGTCAAAAAGATTCGACTTTCGATAGTTCCGGACAGGGTTCGGTTATGGCGATATTTACAGCGCTCGATGTCCAACCGCTAAATTTTAAAGATTTATGACCTTGAAATTAGCAAAATACAATGGGAAGAACACGATGATCTGCGCACAACTGTCTGAATGATTCCAAACAGTACAAGGGTGAACCCAATATTTTTTCCTCAGAGACCTTCTTGTTATGTTAATCTGGGGCTTCCTCAGTGTATAGCCAATCCATGTCTACTTGTGCTTTCATATTTCGATGCCAATTACTGTTTTGCTTATAAAGAGTTCAGCATTTGTTATTTTGTTGGTCCAGAAGTATCTTAGGTTGATGTTGCGGGATAGGCCAGATGTATTCCACACTTTGCGAAACATGTTGAATATTATTCTGCTTTTGTTGATTCTTTCTTTTAACCCTTGCTATCACGTCGTTGGCAAATATGAGCACGTTTCAGTTTTTGATTATCTCGGTTATTCGGTCTACGAAAACCATGAAAACTGAGTTCCTGATGTGTGATGCTTGGATCTGAAAAGCGAAATGCTCGAATAAAGTGAATTTTTAACTGTGGTATTTACACGTTACCGTTTCAAGCTTGAAAGGCATCTTGTATTCCTTCTTCGTTCTTATGGGGTGTTTGGCCTAATTGTCTTGGTTTTCCTGATATTTATTTTGAAGCCAATTACGAGGGTCGATCAATAAGTAAACGTGTTTGAAAACAGGTGGCGTTGCTGAGGAAAGTTGACATTACCATCGTGTACTATAAAATGACACCATAGAAAAGGATGCGGTCTATGGGGACCCTTTTATTCCTATATCAAACGATAGATATTGTCATACATCTGTTATTGATGGTGAGCGTGGCCACGCCGCCCTTCAGACGTAGTCACCGAGGAAATCGTTAAAAAGATCCACGATATGATTCTCGCTAAGTGCGCGAAGTCGCATAGAGGCCGTAGGTTTGTCGTACGAAACGGCAATTAATAGTTTACAAGACAAGATATATGTGAGACAGATGTTGGCCGATAGGTGCTGCACCCCCAGTATGGCTTCAAGGACAGAAAATCAGCTCAAACGAGGAGGTTCTCGCCATGTCAGAAACGATTTTTGAAGGGCCGAGAAATCGTACTTTGGATGGGTTAAAGAAATGGCAGAAACGTTCTGAAAAAAGTATCGAACTAAAAAGAGGCTACGTTGAAAAATGAAAAAATAAACATTTTTAAAATTTCCATCTTCATTCGTAACACGGGTACTTATTGATTGATCCCCGTAATATTTGTAGATCTGATGGCTTCTATATGTTCTTCTTTATGTTGCATTCTGAAATGTCACCGTTAATCCCCAGTGGATGAAGTCGCTGAACGTGTCTATCTAATTTTCTCATGACCTTATTTAATACTACGGATCAGAAGTGGCAAGAGTACGCCTCCGTGCCTTACTCCTAGGCTGTTACAATAAGTTTCAATTTGTTTGACTTTGTATTAAAAGTAATTACTTGCATTTTTTGTATAAATTTGATTAATTTCTTTGGCATGCCCAATTTAAAATGCCCTCAATATTGTTTTATTGTTTATTGTATAGACTACATGTTACGTCGGTGCAGTGGTGAATTCCTTTCGTTAGTCATTCCATTCGTAGTGTGGAGGCACTTTTTTTATTTTCGAGTTGATTGTTTGATAAGTTCTATTTAAGATAAAAATTGCTAATATCTTTATGGTTGTGTTGATTAGGAATATATCCCGCAAATTTTTGCATTCTCTCAGGTTACTTTTATTCGTAATCGTTAGTCAAATTTTGAACTTGCCCATCGTATGCATCGGTGTAGTGGTGCATCATTGGGGTCTGCTATTTTCAGAATGCTTTCGCTAAATTGACTATGTTCACTCTTTTCCATTTTCTTGTTTTCTCGTGCAATAACCTTCTTATTGAAGTTTCAGCTCCGTCGTATTTTGTTGACACATTTGCAACTTGCGTTACAGACGTTCTTCCATTTTGCGTTTGTATTTCTGGTACCCGAGTGTGTTGGTATAGTTGCTTCTTCATTGGTTTGGAAGCTGAGCTTGTGTGCTCCAAAGAATGTATTTCTTATGTCGAATACTTTTAATCTGTCGGTGTTAAAAAATTTTCCGATTTAAATACATGCATTGTAAAAGCTTAATTTTGAATTGTGATTTTACAAGTTGGTGGTCACTGTGAATGCACCTCTTATTTTCTTGACATCTTGTAATGGCGTAAGAAATTTCTTGTTAGTCAATACGTAATTTGTTTGGTTTCTTGTTCTGCCATCAACTGTGTTCATAGAACTCATCCTTGGTTGTTTCATCTGCGTCTTCAGTTGGTGCATAGCTGTGTGTATAGTGTTAGTTATGTAGTGTTTTGTAGTTACAGATAGTTTGCGTTTCGTATTTTTGAATAGACTCTTGCTAAGATTATTTGGCTTTTAACTGGGTTCCATTCCATTTTCGATGCCTTCTTTGCTTTAGCTTTTGTGAATGTATCATCGCGTTCAGAGTTAATTAATTTCCTTCGCTTGTGTGGACTTTGCACTGTCTTTCCATTTTACTTCCTGAGTCTAAAAATTTTGATTTTGTAATGCTTTATTACAAGCTCTCGAAGAAATATAATTCTCAGTTAACCCGAAAAAAAATGGTTATCGCTAACATTACAAAGTCCCCATCTGTTTTCTTGTCCTAGTAAAGATTAATCACAGTTACCAGACAATTCTCGGCTCTGAAAAAATCGTATGAAGCACAAGCTCGCCATGTGGCCGTCATATCTCTATAGACAACATTTGATAAATATTTTTTTTTAATTTGGGTGGATACAAAACCAAAAACTCAAAACACTAAAATCAATCAAAGAACTATTTTCTTTCCCTCAAGAACCGAACGTTAAATTCAGGAATGAAGTATTCATTTCGAAAAGACAGAGAATTTCATTCAAACCATCGCCGAATTTAGCCTTGTATAGTGTTATGATAATCGGTTTAGTTCGTGAAAATACTAGCACATTACATACAGACACTTTATTTGATCTCGTTAAAAACTAAATCGATTTAAATCAGAATGAAAATTATTAATTTCTATAAATCTCGCTGCGTACTGAATTTTTTTTAAAGATTTAAAGATTTTGCGACTTCCCCTTCAAAAAATTACAACAACGCCAATACAGAATTAATACTGCAATTCAACAAATGTTAGAGGAGCGTGTAAATGGTTAGTATAAAAGTTACGGGACATACCACCATACGCTAAAGAAATGTTAATTATTAATAATATAATTTGTTCTATTAAAGCTGGAAAATTTATTCCACGAACGGTTCAGGTATACCCTAATTAAAAAACCAATTTTACCAACATATAGACAACAACCAACATATAGACTGATACCAACATAAGACAATTCGGAAATACACATAGCCATACAACACTGCTGGACTGTAGAGAAGCCAAATTTTATTGCAATAAATTTATTTTTATGAAAACTCGACATTTCCGGTAAAATTTAAAAAATGATGTGAACTAATTGTTTTTGAAGTGGAACGATGTCAGCCAAAAATCAGTAGTATGACCCAGCTCATTTTAAAAGCTTGCGTATCAACTGTCGTCTAGTTCAATCAGTCCATACGGGCTGTACTTTGTCGCCAAATGTTTGTTGAAAAAGGGTTTTTGCTAAAAATCGTCACTAATTGCTTACATTTTTAAAAAACTGATCTAAGACAAAATTGTTTCAAAATTAATTTAAACTTTTTTAGTTTTTAAAAGTTTTTCGTATAAATGATACATTTTTTGAAATATTTAAAAAAAACGAAAAAGCTCTTATTTAAACTTCCGGTGGACCGATTTCGGACAAAAACCAGTGGGCTTTCCAAATTCATGATTAAGCTTAAATAAGGAGTTTCGCTCCGATTATTCAATTCGTCTGGGCAGCATAATAGCTCCGAACACATTGATTCTGCCCGGAGCCACGCATACATGTGCCAACACGCACGCACACACATACACAGACTTAAAAGTACAATTATTTTGTACTTTGGCGATATACTCGTATCGAATGGTTAATCTGGCAAAAGAAGTCAACATTTTTCATAACTTCTATACTTTACTTTATTTTAATATGTAAAAGAAAGGAAAATATTTAAATTAATACTTCCGTGAGACCCCGATTAATGAAAATACATATTTTTATGTATGTGGATCATCTAATTGAGATTGCAGATGATGAGAATGAGCTTCACGAGGATAATTATGTAAAAAGTCCTGGGAGTAAAATACAGGCAGCCATCGAGGAGGTTGCATCAATTGTGGTGGAAAATATCGTACTGGTTTAGGTAATCGAGTCTTCAGTGTGTGAGTGTGGTATGTTGCACAATTTCATCCTTAATCCTGACCGAATTTTTTATTGTTTTGAAATAAATTTAAAACCATGTGAACATAGTGAGTACGAATTGATTAATTTACAATTTCAATACTAAATGAAAAAAATGTAAAAATTTCTACATCATGTCTACGTATAGATCCAGAACCGACAACAATACCTACAAGTTACAATAAATGGTAAATATTTTTCAAATTGTATTTTCAGTAAAAACAATTTGTGAACAAAGATGGTTCCAGCACCTGGTTTAAACGTAGCCATGACAGAGAAGCAATAAGAAAAAATTTAAATCGAAATAGGAATGAGGATGATACTCGTAATGATTTGATGAATGTTGATGATACTAAAATAAAAGTAATCGTAGATATTGAATATTGATCATTAAGATTCAGAAGCATGCTGTGTGCCGCAAACGCCGCAGTCGCCATGCCGGTATGTTTATGCAATGGGGTTATCTTAAAAAGCACAATAAACCGGCCAGTCATTGACGTACCGATCCTGTTCTAGTAATGTCTTTAATACTAGAATAAATATTGAACGAAATGACTGATTTATCTGATGTGCAACCATTTATGTATCCTGTTAATGCAAAACTTTTTCCCGATTACAGAGTCAAGAAGAATTTTTCTGTGATGTGAAGTTCATAAATGTCATTCACGTGTTGAGTTCTTATAGGTGATATAGAATTGATTGCGAGAAACTGTGAGCAGTATAATGGCATAGATTCCAATTTTACAAAGTTTGCGGATGAGTTTAGCGGCCATTGTGGACATTTAAAACAAAATATCGTGTTGGTGGAACGAGCTCGCAATGAGTACAAATTATATGCAACGTATTCACTTCATGAAGTGAAACGAGCTCGTAAACAAATTAATTTTTTTAAATTAAATATTAAAATTTAACCTAACAAAAACAAAAAATTTATTTGAGAGTATTTTTAATTGTTAATCTCTATCTAATGCTGCTAGAATCGCTAACCGTTTCTCTATTTGGTTTAACAAAACCAAAATGTAAAACGTAACAAAATTAAAATATTAATTCAAGAGCATTTTGAATAATTTTAAATGACTTGCAATTTTATCTGTATATTTACATCGCTGTCTAATGCTGGGCCAAAAGCTCGAACAGATTTTGGATTTGGTTCAGTTTGAGCGTCGCCAACATCACGTATTAAACAGATTTTAAAATCGCTCAGAATCGCGTAACGTCTTATTTCCCTCAATTCGGGTTGACTTAAAATTTAAACCGCGATTTTAGCGGAACAATAGTTAACCAAATTGTGTAAAACCCTTGTGGATAGCTTGATAAGCATCTACCGCTGCATGGCCACAATGTGTCGATATTTTGTCTTTTTCCATTTTCAGATCATTTCCTACAAGATAAATAATCTTCTAATTTTAAATTGAAATAAAATTAAGTGAGACTTTATAATTTAATAGTTTTAGTTTAAGTGCATTATATTTCAAGTACATGCAAGTTTGTGCTAAAAAAAATAATAAAAACTTATATTGTTTAATTCGTTATTTCTCCAAATTAAATTAACTTTCAACAGAAATTTTAAAATTGGACACGATTCTTAATGTTGTGCCGAATCTAAAAATATCAATAGATTCTAATTGACATTTTTGAGAAGGTAAAGCATAGACCTATTTCTAAGATTTAAGTAAAGTCTATTTTTGAGATTCATTTTATTAAAAATTATATGTACAAATTGAGCATTTTTGATGGGGTTCAAATAATATTTCAGCCCATTCTGGAGATGTCCTCGGGGTTTCAATAACATTTTCAAATAGATCCTCCAATCTGCTGTTTTACTATATTTTAATGGTATTAGAAATGTCACCATTTTGATGAATATTTTAAGTTTTATAAAGAGCGAGCTAAATATATTCACAGGTACTGGAAAGTGTTTACAAATAGATTAGACATGACCAATACGGAACCCATGAACGCCTTTTAATGTAAAGACATTTTAACGATTTCATAATTTTTGCATATGTAAATTTTTTTTACCGCGGATCCGAGAGATATCCACAGGTTTTCACTCACATTTCCGAATACATTACACAATATTTCTATTATAGCGATGTATGTTGTATGTTGAGTTGCGGAAGTGAAAATGCAAGGCGAAGCGGGCGGAGCACTTTGTAAAATAATAATATAATAATAAAAAAATAATCAAAAAATTAAAAAAACAAAATTTAAATTAATTTTAAAAATTAATCAAAATTTTTTATTTATAAATAAATATGTTGTATGGTTGCTGAGCAGCTCCTGCTGCTTCAAAACTCCAAAAACTGAATAAAAAAAAATTTCAGAATTTTGTATGATTTATATACAAAATTTTGTACTGCAAACTGGATCATGAAAGTTTGATTGATCCAGTATTGTTGCATTTGGTAAACAAGACAATACAACTTTGAATTGCATCCACTAAATCTGGTTTCAGCTGGTTACCAATTTGTTTGGATAATAGACGTGCGTACGCTTATGAACATTATTCCAATGATAAATTTTCTTTGTTCTAATTGCCACGCCATCATGGTAACTATGCATTTAGTGATTGTGTCATTGGTTATCACAATCATTTAATGGTGATGAGGGGGCATCTAAAATAAGATTTAAACAACTACCGTGCCATCGTTTAGTTTAAATATTTTGTGTCTTAGTTATCACAAAATATGATGGTGGCATCTATGATGCAATTGCAATATTGTTCATTTTAATGTTTGGTAACGATCTTGATTGTCATGCAAATCAGTATGATCATAAAATTTGTTAATTTTGTAATGTGTACAAAATTGTTGTATGTGCCGACTTTATGTAACAAGACTGTTGTTGCATATTCTTTTGCAATATGCTTATATTTATACAGAGAATTGTCCGTTAATAAATAATTCAGTCTACGGAGAATTGTCCGTTTGTGATTATGTATATTGTGCGGTGTTTCTTGTAGTTGAAGAAACAGGTTCCTACACTATAATAGAATTCATGTTTTCATTTGAATGTGCATTGGTTTTGCGATATGTGTTGTGACATGTTTAACACATTTACAAGCAAAATTAATGAGCTGTCACAAATTTCCATGTGCATTGAAAAATCTATTTCTAATATAGAAAATTGTCATGCAAACTTGGATAACGGTGCCATTACTATTGAAAATAAGAATGATATTGACCTTGGCTCTACTAGTTCGATTGATAATGTTGGTAAAGCTGATGCTCGTTTTGAAAGGTCTAATTCTCAATTGCTGAATTCTGACAAACTTAGTTTGGCTATTCCTATGGATTTACCTGTTTGTGTAAGTTTGTCTAATGAAAATACTACTAGTTTTCAAATTATTAGTGATAATGATGAAACTGTTACAAATAATTTGGAGTTGCAAAATGATGTTATTATTGGTACAGCTACGGAGTGTACTTTACGTACTGTGAGCCGCGTTCACAAGTATTTATTTCAAGATTACATCCTGATGTGAATGTAGATAATGTGAAGCTGTACTTACGGGATCATTTTAATATAAGTGATGTTAAAATTCATCGATTTAATCCAAAAAGTGCCAATGGGTTTATTCAAGATTATTCATCGTTCAAATTATCAGTTTCCAATGTTCATATGGATAAATTGTTAACTGCATCCTCGTGGCCGGCTGGTATTCTAGTGGAGAAATTTGTTTATAAGTCTAGAAGTAATCCTTTTTTAGTAAAACTGCAACCTCCACAAATTGTGATATAGGGATTCAATTTGATAAATCTCTTTTAGATGTTATTGATCATTCCATTTCAATTAATAAATCGCATTCTAATAATAATTGCTTATTTTTTGGTCATCTGAATGTACGTAGTTTGACGTTGCATTTAGATGAGATAATAATACTTTTGCATAAATTTAATTTTGATTTTCTAGCTGTGTCTGAGACCTGGTTAAATAACAAAATTTCAACTTGTTCTCTTCAAATTAATAATTACAAATTTCTGAGGTCTGATCGTATTAATGGTCGTGGTGGTGGAGTGGGATTATACTATCGATCTAATTTAAATGTTAAAATGTTATCATGTGGTTTAAATGGTAAAGTCGAATTTATGACATTTGAACTGTTTGGTAAGTTTAGTAAATTTCTTATTGTTGTTTTTTATATCCCACCTCCCATTACGAGAGGAAACATTACAAGTATTTATGATATTCTTACTTTTTTTTTTTTTTTTTTTTTTTTTTTTTTTATATTTAAAGCACACAGGCTTATCATTTATTTTCAATACGATTTTTTGTGACAAATAATAATAATAATATACAAAAAGAAAATAAATGAGTAGGGTAATCATCACCGATTTAACGGCAGTATTGATCTACCCTTTAATAAGAAAAATTATGAAAAAAAAAAAAAAATTGAATAAATATTACAAATAAAAATTTAAATGAATATTACAAAAAAAAAATTTAACAATAAAAATATAAAAAATAAAAATATAAAAAATAAAAATATAAAAAATGAAAATATAAAAAATAAAAATATTTATTACAAGAGTATGAAAAAGTGTTTTGTTTGGGTGATTTTAACTTTAATATGCTAAATAATAATTTATTGACTGATTGTATCAACATACTTAATTTACATTTTTTGCCATTTAGTGCTTGCTACGAGGTTAGAAAGCCTTTAAGACTTGATTGTTGTTTTTAAGCCTGACCGACATAATATTATCAGTTATGGTCAATATGCTGTTCCTTCAATATCGGATCATGATTTAACTTTTGCTTCTTATAAATGTTGTCGCACTAGAGATAAGTTAACTTATTCTTTTGTGCCTAATTATAGGGAAATTAATCATGAATATTTTGTAAATTGTTTTTTCTCATTTGATTGGTCTAGTCTTTATTGTTGCTCTGATGTAAATATGATTGTTGATTTATTTAATTCAAATTTCTTACATTTACATTTTTTTCTATGTGTGTGCCCCGTAAAAGAACTATTAACAATTATCCCACAGCTTCGTGGTTAAACCAGACGATATTGGATTCAATTCCATATAGAAATTTGAAGTATAATAATTATAAAAGGAGTGGATTAGATGCTGATTTTAGTTCCTATAAAAGGGTTAGAAATAAAACTACTAAGTTTATCAATCAAGCTAAGTATAGTTTTTATTTTGGTAATGTTTATAACTCTAAAATTACTTGGAATAATTTAAAAAAACTTGGTATTTCGTGTTCTGTTGCTGAAGTCTACATAAAGTTCACGGCTGAAGATATTTTAAATGATATCTGTAAATTTCGCGAAGATTTAGTGGTTCTGCCATTGCAAGATATTGGATCTGTTGATCCTGATGATAATTATAAATTTGCTTTTGATTGTGTTGACGAGCTAATTGTCTTGAGTGCTATCCGTTCAACTAAATCTAATGCTATTGGATACGATAAAATTTATTTTAAAATTATAAAATTATTTATTGATCTTTTTCTTCCACAAGTGACATATATAATTAATCAATGTTTGTCAAAATCAGTTTTTCCGAATTTGTCGGGTTGCTTCTATTGTTCCAATTCCAAAAAATGATATTGTTGCCAGTCTTAAAGATGTTCGACCAATAAGTATACTACCTGCCCTTTCTAAGGTGTTAGAAAAAGTTATGCATACCCAGATTCTGCAGCATTTTAAAGATTTTGATTTTCTTTGTAAATTTCAGTCAGGGTATAAGCATGGTCACAGTACTACAATGGCTTTGGTACACATTGTTGATGATGTTTCTTTAATCTTGGATGGGCATGGTTCGCAAGCTTTATTGGTTTTATTGGATTTCTCTAAGGCGTTTGATAGTGTTAATCATATACTTCTACTTCAAAAGCTTTATTTATATTATAAATTTTCTAGCTCTGCAATTAATATGTTGTACTCTTATTTGCATAGTAGGGAGCAATTTGTTAAGCATGGTGTTAACTGCTCTGGAATGGGTAGTGTAACTCTAGGTGTACCACAAGGATCAATTCTGGGTCCCTTGCTTTTTTCTATATTTATAAATGATCTTCCATGGCGAATTCGTCATTGTTCTTTTCATCTCTATGCTGATGATTTACAACTGTACATCGAATGTAAAGCATTAGGATTGAACGAAGTTACAATGAAATTGAACGAAGATCTTAATGATATCTTATTATGGTCTAAATTTAACTCACTGGCGCATAATCCCAATAAAAGTAAAGCATTATTTTTATGTAAAAGTAATTTGAATATTATTAAGCCTACTCTTGTTTTGGGTGACACAATTAAAATTGTTCCGCCTGTTAATAACTTAGGACTGATATTAAATTCCAAACTTACTTGGTGTGATCATATCAGTACATTGTGTCAATTATAGTTTATATTCGCTAAGATTAATAAAGAAATTCTGTCCAATTCAGTTGCGAGTATTTTTGGTTAAAAGTTTAGTTGTATCTTTGTTTATGTATTGTGATGTGATTTATAGTGGATGTGACAATTTCTCTCGGCGTCTACTTGACACAACATTTAATAATTGTATTCGATCAGAGCCTCCTTAATATAAGAGCCGTAACATTCCGCCATTTTTTTCCATGAGCTTTCCATAGAGGGGAAGCTTTTTGTTCTTTTTCATACCAATCAGTGTATTTTAATATTTTTTTAGAAGCTTTTTTGTATATAAAAACATTAATGCTTCGTTTCAATTTTTAATTTGAATGGTTAGTTCAATATTCAGGAAAAGCATATTTTAAAATCGAATCATATTATGTCGAATTAACGACAAAAATATTTAAATTAGTCTACCACAAATTTTTTTTTTATTGTAAAAATAAGAATTTGTTTATATGTGTATGTAAGAAATTAATATAGAGTGTTCCAACAAAAATTTCAGCATTTCTTTCCCAAAAAAAACGTTGGTTAAAAAATGCTTTTTGAGTAGCTATGTAATATGGGGTTTATTGTGCTATGGATTCTATTACAACATTGTTGATGAACAAACTTCGAACACTCTTTTTTCGTTATTTGTTAAAAATTTGATTTTTCATCGCAACAGATTTGCAGTCTATATTGTTTCATCCTGTAGTATAAACAAACTGGAGCTTCATAAAATAAAAACATTATATTATAGAGCTTTTAGCAATAAAAAACCAATCAAAAGATGTCGCTAAGTATAAATTAAAGCTAAATATTAAAACCTAAACGTTTGTTAACTAAAATTTAACAATTTATTATGTATACTGCCTGGTTCAATAGATTATTGAGATCTCCTGGAACTGAAAATAACCGAAAACGAGCGAATTGAAATAAGAAAAGAAAATATTTGGAAAAAATGTGACATTTTTCTATTATTGTTTTCCAGCGCGCAGCAACTACGATGATAAATATTTTGCGATGAAAAGCTTTATTTATGCCAACCGTTTTATAAATAAAAATTATAATTGTTTTGAGTTTTATTAGTTTTGTTAAATTATTATAACGGGTGATTTTTTAAGAGCTTGAGAACTTTTTTTTAAAAAAAAACGCATAAAATTTGTAAAATCTCATCGGTTCTTTATTTGAAACGTTAGATTGGTCCATGACATTTACTTTTTGAAGATAATTTCATTTAAATGTTGACCGCGGCTGCGTCTTAGGTGGTCCATTCGGAAAGTCCAATTTTGGGCAACTTTTTCGAGCATTTCGGCCGGAATAGCCCGAATTTCTTCGGAAATGTTGTCTTCCAAAACTAGAATAGTTGCTGGCTTATTTCTGTAGACTTTAGACTTGACGTAGCCCCACAAAAAATAGTCTAAAGGCGTCAAATCGCATGATCTTGGTGGCCAACTTACCGGGCCATTTCTTGAGATGAATTGTTCTCCGAAGTTTTCCCTCAAAATGGCCATAGAATCGCGAGCTGTGTGGCATGTAGCGCCATCTTGTTGAAACCACATGTCAACTAAGTTCAGTTCTTCCATTTTTGGCAACAAAAAGTTTGTTAGCATCGAACGATAGCGATCGCCATTCACCGTAACGTTGCGTCCAACAGCATTTTTGAAAAAATACGGTCCAATGATTCCACCAGCGTACAAACCACACCAAACAGTGCATTTTTCGGGATGCATGGGCAGTTCTTGGACGGCTTCTGGTTGCTCTTCACTCCAAATGCGGCAATTTTGCTTATTTACGTAGCCATTCAACCAGAAATGAGCCTCATCGCTGAACAAAATTTGTCGATAAAAAAGCGGATTTTCTGCCAACTTTTCTAGGGCCCATTCACTGAAAATTCGACGTTGTGGCAGATCGTTCGGCTTCAGTTCTTGCAGGAGCTGTATTTTATACGGTTTTACACCAAGATCTTTGCGTAAAATCTTCCATGTCGTCGAATAACACAAACCCAATTGCTGCGAACGGCGACGAATCGACATTTCACGGTCTTCAGCAACACTCTCAGAAACAGACGCAATATTCTCTTCTGTACGCACTGTACGCATTCGTGTGGTTGGTTTAATGTCCAATAAAGTAAACTGAGTGCGAAACTTGGTCACAATCGCATTAATTGTTTGCTCACTTGGTCGATTATGTAGACCATAAATCGGACGTAAATCGCGAAACACTTTTCGAACCGAACACTGATTTTTGTAATATAATTCAATTATTTGCAAGCGTTGCTCGTTAGTAAGTCTATTCATTATGAAATGTCAAAGCATACTGAGCATCTTTCTCTTTGACACCTTGTCTGAAATCCCGCGTGATCTGTCAAAAACTAATGCATGAAAATCCTAACCACAAAAAAATCACCCTTTATTAAAGATTTCGTTCTTAACTTACAATAATAATGGTTTATTTTCGCAAATAGTTATTTAATTATATTTTACAATTTTCTGTAATTTCAAGTAAATTTATTACAGAGACATCTGGAAACGGTTTTTCAAATTACAGAAATCTCGGTTTTGCAATCGAATAAAATTGAAGTTTTTTACGTTTTGTTCTGTTTTGTAATAATATTTAATTAAGAAAACCATGACAACGTTGATTTTTTGTATACAAAATAATAATAGATTTTGATGTAAAAATTTTATTATATGAATAATATTATTGTTTCTACATGGTGATTCATAAAATTTCGTATCAGCTCACGTTTTCTCTTTAATTTTGTTATAAATGGAGAATGTTTAGATTGCTATTAAGTGCATCGTTCATCTCAAAAATTCTGAGGTGCATGTGACCAGAGTTTACCAAATAAGTTACATTTTTATAAAACTAAATTTTAAATTGGATGTAAGAGGAATCCGCCGCACCACCCTTTATTATCTTACTTTATAAACCTACACAACTAAACGGAAAGCTCATTTTTATAGAAAATTAATAAATTTATGCTCCGCTTTAGTTTAAATTTACCAAATAAATACTACATTATGATGGCTGATTTTCAAATATGTGTTCTTTGAATAGTTTATTAAAAATATAAAATTAAAATTTAGATGATTTGTTTAATTTTTTATTCATAAATTCATGTTCAAAAATTTTCCAATTACTACGGTTTCTTATAGTAATTCAATAAAAGCTTCCCCTCTTTTAAAAGCTCTCTTTTTAATATTACGGCTCTTCAAAATCATAGATGGCTCTGATTCGATACGTTCATGGCTTCAGAAAATTTGATCATATTTCTAGTTTAAAACTTCTATTTTGGAATGTACTTTGTTCGAGTATTATCATTATAGAACAGCTGTATTTATTATCAGAATTATTACCTCTGGATTGCCTCTATATCTTTATGAAAAATTAAATTTTTCAGGTCTCTGCGCACTAGAAACATCAATTTGCCCCTTAACAAAAGTAATATGTATAATAATTCGGTTTTATGCGAATGCGTTTATTGTTTGGAATAGTTAACCCTATGAACTTAAAAATATTAGTTCTCTTAAAATTTTTAAAAAACTTGTATATTTAACTGTACAGAAAAATGTTTAATGTAATTATAATTTGTAATAAAATTTTATTTTACCCCTTTGTAAATAATTTTGTATATTGATGAGATATTGTTAATTTTTTTTCTTTCTTATAATTATTTTTTTTGCTTTTGTGATTTTTTCTTTTTCATAGTATAAAAGCTTCGGCTTATGCTTGTAAATAGATATGTAATAAATAAAAAGAAAAAGAAAAAAATTTGTACTTATATACTTATACCAGATATGTCCACGGAATCTAGTCTACGTTTTTCGATAGATTATAATATTTTCTATCTATGATCGAAAATTGGTTATTGTAATTAGTCTAACAATGAGTTTTGGAATTTTGAAGATTTTTTTTTGACAAAAAATGTTATTCCTTCGACAAGATTTTAGCAATATCTCCATTTGGATTTTAGATTGACATCCTCCCAAACAAGCAACGCATCCATTTTAATAGTTTTGTTTAAATTTCTGGAAAAATTATGGATATAGATGTTGTACATAACCCGACCACTACTATCGAATGGTTTGGTAAATTGTGATATATAGTAAGTAGCGAGGATGGGCAGAACTCTGAATGGTTTTTCGATTTTCACAGAATTTATAAATAGTTAGAAAATCTTATGTGTTTTGGTATGTGTTTTGGTCTTCTGGTTTCCAAAAGTGGTTTTTCGAAGAATTTTTCATAAGAAGATATTGAATAGAAGTTCTTACTGCGATGAAACTAAACCGTTTGTTAGCTGTTCTTGATCAAAATGAACATATTGGATGGAAATTAGATTCTAAAATTTAATTATTTATAAATATTTTAGGAGAAATTCTGGAATATAAGCAACTGAAATAGAACTAGGAAATTTTGAATAGAATATAATGAAATATTTTATGGGAGCCTAAAATAATTTTTGGGAAAAATTCTAGAATATGGACACTTTCGGTCAGCATGAAATTGGGTATATCGTAAAAGGGAATTGGATGGAAATTTATTTTAGACTATGATGAAATTTTTTATGCTCAAACAAAATTGGATTCTAAAATGATTTTTGGAGCAAATTCCGGACTACGGCGTTATTGGACGAAACGACGAAGTTGTGATAAATGGTTTACTGTGGCGCAATTAAACCATTTTTTATTTCATTTCCACCATGATGAAATTGGATATATTTCTGAAGAATTTTTTGTGCTGAAAGTATTTCTGGAGTACAGCCTTTTGGGAAGGATCTAGTTTACTATATTATGATGCAATATTTTATGCTGATGTATGAAAATGATTTTTAAAATAGTTTTTAGAAGAAGTTCTCTAATATGGCTAACTGGAACGAAATAAAGACAGTTCTTACAAAATCAGACTCTAACCGAGACGGAATTAGGTTATTTCTCAACCTCTTGATGTGATACACTTATGAAAATGCACATCAAGGTCGTTATCTCATTAGCCTGACGAGGCATGAAGCGCTTTCTTTCAGCTGGAAGAATAAATCCAAAATTTACTCAATAATTTTTTACAAAACACATATTCCAATTAATTTGCCGCATCAAAACTTCAATTGAAAAAACCAAATATTTAGTGATGACTAAGTAACTGATAATAATGATATGACTAAGGGAATAGTAACAGAAAAAAATGTACTCAGGGTTAGGCGAAAGAGGAAAAAAATAATTCATTCTATGAATCTCTTTCGAAAATACGAAATAAAAATACCTTGTATCTTTTTTGAAAAACACCTGGTTTGCAGATGGCGTATATATAAACCGTTTTGCTGATACGAATTTAACCTATACGCGTTACAATATTAAAATTGTGTGTACCAAAAACCATCAATAATTATGAAATATTTAGCTTAATTACAATATTAAACAAATATAACATTGGGCACAAATTATGATTATTAAAATTTATAGCGGCCTAGGTGCAATGAACCAAAATAATCGGTGACCTTTTATTTTATTTTTGTTTTTAATTTTTTTGGAATTTTTATTGCGCCACCGCTTAATCCAGAGCTTAAAAGCAAACCGTACAATGTATGTTAAAAAAACAAATATTGCAACGTTTGGCGCCATTATTTTATATTATTTTATCTTAGGTCAGTGTTGCTAGTTTTGCTATATATATATATATAGCATATATAAAGAAAAGTAACAAATTTCGCATTTTTGTAATTTTTTTATTAAAAAATTATGCTAATGATTATCGTTTAAAATGCCTTGCGACGCCTCCTCAAACCACAGAACTGAATTTACACAATTTTATATTCTCGTATCAAAATAAAAATATTTCAACATTACTTTGCAATTTTATCTAAATTAAACTCTTATTGGAATTTTGTTATATTTGTTATTAAAAATCGCGCACTTTTCACGTCGTCTTTCAAATTGCAGATGATTCATTTAACCGTAACCTTATGTGAGTAAATCGTTTCAATAACATACCAATATTTTATTAGAGGGCGCGGAATTTGCTTATTACGTATACGCACAAAAAATTTCTTGTTTGATGTGTTTATTGAGCATAGTTCAAACAAAACTTGAATCTTTGACTCTGCAACACATGAATCATGTCTTTTATATTTAATGTACATTAAACACGGGTGAGAGAACGACATCATCCTGAATGAAGGGTATATCGAATTACAATATATGTATATAGTCGTATAAATATGCCAAAATATAATAAATTAATTTGCATATTTTTATTAACGTAACAATCACACCTTGACATACAGACATAATGATGGTATAATATGTAGACATACCCTAGTCCGTGCATAGTGCCAAAAATGTGTTTACACATTTTTCCATGACATCCAATACATACGGTAATTATATCAATCACACTGATGAAACTAATTGTTATTCAATATGATTTTAAGAGTCATGTTACGATCTTGTAATTTGTTGGCTGCCTTTTGCTTAATGATACTTGAAATTATTATTTTTCTTTATAATTTTCAATAAAAACAAAATTTACCATCATTTAGTTTTTTTTTTGGGTAAGTGAAATAATCGTATATACATACCGAAGTAGCATGTGGGTGGCTTGTGAGGGTTTTTAAATCAATATTTATTTCCAAATTAAACTGTTAATTTCCTGAATATCAATGAGGTGAACTTGACGTGCCAATGATCGATAAAGGGAAATGAATATATGTGGGGTTTATTTATGTACCAAAATAATTTCTAAATATTTTTTTATATTCGCAGCGACTTGAATGCGAGGACTCGACACTTTACTAGGTCAGTTTTAACATATATCGCCTACAACCATAAACATTTATTCGATCACCTTCAAAGGCCGTATTAAACAAATTGTATAATTTATATAAATGAAATATTTCGGAATTTGTTACAATATGCCTCAGGCCCGAACAAATTCCAAAAACAATAAAGAGGCATACGATATAATGTAATAAAATTAAATTACATACATTTAAAAATTTTAAAAATCGAGATATAAGAAGGCAGCGTATATCTTACTCATTTGTCATAAAATAATAAAACTATATAACATAAATCTTATATGCGAGATATAAACCAAAAAAAAAAACCATCACAATGTATTACACCACATGATAGATCATTAATTAACATCCGCGCGCGTTCTTGTTACATATCAGGCACGGCTGACACTGAAAGATAAATTCAACAACTATCATTAAATTTAATTACACCGCTTAAGTAACAATATAACTGTAACATTTATATCTAAAAACATTTTTGGACCACTCCTTGGGTGAATTCTGTGTATGTTGCAGACATATCGCGCGCTTATAAGAAAATTGTGCAGATTTGGAATTTTTATTGTTCATTAACAAAATACTAAAAAAAAATTATACTTTTTAACTCCCCCAACGACGATCTCACCACACAATGTCATTATTGTTATGAGTTCTTAACAGTTTTTTTTTTGGTTTTTGCTTTTAAATAATTTTAATTTTGTTACTTTATAGAGGTCAACTTATATTTAATAACATTTTTATTTTTCTTATTTTAGTTAACAAGTTTCGATTTCTTGTATTTAAAACCGCATTGCAGTTTTAACAAGCCGTAGTAAAATGGTTTTCTTTATTTAGACTCGAGGCCAAAAGGGATGATTTTTATTGTATACATCATGGTTACGGAAAACCACAATGTTTAGCAGTTCATTATACAGAGGTCATGTGCGATATGTGGTTTTGATGTAGAAATTTTGACCGCGTCCAAAATTATTACATGTGCGCAAACGTTCGTCCGGGAGATTAGTCACGTACCGATAATAAATTAGATGGTAATATATAATTTTATAATACTCTTGTGGTCATATTTGCCTAAGGAATTGATGGCAGAGGATTTTGGTTGGGGATTTTTTCGGTCATTATAAAATATTGTCACATAAATTACAAATATTCAGATTATCAATGAAAGCACAATGTTGGATTTTCCACCTGATGATCATGACTGCACATTTCTTTTTCTAAAATGTTGACGTCATTTTGGATTAAATAAAGCGGATGCTCAGCAAAGTCGCGTCGATTGTAATTAGATTTTTCGAAATATACATTTCAAATGAGCCTCAGTACACGGTCAAAATTTAAAAATATTCTTTCACAATTTTATCGTTTTTATTTCAAACCAAATTTTGAAATGAAATGGTCTTTGTGATACTTACTTCAATGGCAGGCACTTGCCATTGAATATTTTATGCCCTTTTGCAATACGAGCCATAACACCTGTCTTACTGTATCGTCTATCCTAATTATAGGCAAAACGTCATTTTAACCAAAATTGTAGTTAACAAAACTTCAAGTAAACAGTTAAAAGAATAAAACCGATTTTTTCAAGTTCTCATCAATTCCACTATATTTCATGATTAGCCGAATTTCAGTTAGAAGTTCTGTAGTTGCTGTCATAGTTGTGGAATGTTCAAAAGTAGCCCAAAATTTTAAAATTCAATTCCTTGACATTAGGTTCACGTAGTTTTACTATGTTTCCCGGGTAGCCCTGTCCTAGATCACTCAAGAATTTACTTGTATAGTACATTTAACTTTATATACACATTTAAATCGATTTACTTATTTATATTTAAATATTGCTAAATAATTGATTCATGTTTCCCATTAAAATTGGTTGATAATGCTGATTTCAGCCGAATTTTTCTGCCAACTTCAGTAAGGTAATTTTTGGCTAGCTTCATCAGTATTATGTACTACCATGATACAAAATAAGTCGATAATGTAGATTTTTCGGCTGGAATTATCAGCTAACTTCAGTAGCATCTACGTGCATTATCATCTACAAATAATCAGATTAACCTCAAAATGTGTCAGGTTCTATATAATTTTAATAAATTGGCCCTGATCCTGTGGCGTGTAAATTACAATAAATTCCGAAACATTCGAAACTAAATTAATAGAATGTTCTGTAACTTTAAGTTAGCTCCGTAGATAGGGGTATTGTTGAAATCACATTGTCATTAGTTGTATACATTTTGTATATCAATGCTACGATGCTACACGATAAATTACAATTAAAAAAACGATTCGGGGACATTGTGGATTAGTCTCTCGTGCAAAAGCACCATTTTACTTTGTGAAAGTTTTATGAACTGTTTTTTTAAAAAGCGAAAATAGATATTGATCCTTAAAATAATTAAATTAGGATCAATGTAGGTCGACGAATAAACTTAACCTAAAATCACAGGAAACTGAAGGAATGTACACAGGATTATCAATACTGTTGGAGTATTGTCTAATACAGCGGTTCTCAAACTTTTTGAGTTGCGGAGCCCTCCAAAGGCATAATAATTTACGCGGACCTCAGTGGTTCAGTAATGACTAATTGTGCCAATTGATGTTGCTTAACACCGAAGAGTATAGTTTATTTTTTATACATTGTATTTATAAATTCATAAATAAAAAGGAAAAATGAAATAATTTGTACTGCAACAAAACTTATTTATTTATTGCAAAATATAATAAATTATAAAAAAACGAACATTGTTAGTAGGAAGAGTGGACCTATTTAATATTTATACATAATTCGTGTATGTCTGGCTTCATAGTTTTAAGTTGAATCCTCATTTTACCTTCTGCATCAAGTCTGTTGCGGTATTTGTTTCTTGTTGTAGCGAAAGGGAGAAGTATTTAACCCGCTTTCTTTGATACATCTATGCATATTCTTCTCTTAAATTTTACAAATACTGTTTCAAATGTGGGCACTAACATACAACATACTTCTATATCTGGTGACACCGACGTGGTGAACTATGCTCTGCTACCAGGGGGGGAGGTGATGTAGCGGTTACAATATTTCAATATTCTAATCGCACATATTGCAAACTTAACACCTCGCAAACTCATCGCTAACTCATCATCACTCTGTACATCTAAACAGAGTAAATGCATCAACAGATGCACATATACATGCAAGACGGAAGCAGCACGACGAGCATACCAAACGAAAGCATAACGACGAATATCAAGCCAAAGAAGAACGAGCAAATTAATCTAATTTTTGGTAATCATTCAGTTCGTCTCATAATATCGCCGCGGCAACAAGTGCACAATACTTGTGCTTACCGCATACCACGATGCCATCACCCGCCATTACACAAGGCGGAAAAATAATAAAGAAAAATTTAATTTAATAAATTATTGTAAATAATAATAATAATATTTAAATAATAAATAATTTAATTTAAAATAATATTAATAAAAGTAACAACTTTTATAAATCCTTCGATTCAGGAAATACTTAGTTGCATTCTCAGCCGACATTACTAAAATGTACAGGCAAATTTTCATTCATGATGACCAACAAGATTTGCAACGAATTTGGTGGAGAGATAACCCAGCAGACAATATACAATGTTTCAAGTTGTGCACCGTTACCTATGGCACTAAAAGTGCTCCGTACCTCGCAACTCGCAACTCGCACCTTGCAACAGTTAGCGTTCGATGAAACTGCTTCATTTCCCAACCATCAGCTGTCTTGATGAACGACTTTTATTTCGATGACGTTTTGACGGGAGCTGATATCGTTGCTGATGCACTAAATTTAAAGGAGCATTTAATCAAATTACTCTCTAAAGGCGGTTTCCAGATAAGAAAATTGTCTTCAAATGTCCCTGCTATATCGAGTAGCTACCGAACCCACTTCGAAAATATCATTAGTACTGGGACTTTATTGAGACACTTCGCAAGATGAATTCGAAATTAATTTTTCCAAATTTTCTATAGATACAATTTGTACTAAACGAAACATCCTATCAGAAATCTGTCAACTGTTTGACCCAATGATGTTGGTTGCAAAACTTATAATGAAGACAATATGGACGTTGCACGCAATAGATTGGGATGATATGATCACAAATGAAGTTCGGGATCACTGGATCGATTTACATTCTTCAAATAAGAGTTAATAGTAAGTAAGTACAATTTACAATCTTCTAAGAGCAAAAATTACAAATGACGAATTTGAACAAGCAAGTAGTAATTTATTACAATTTGTAAAATTGTATGAAGAGTTGTATGGCGAATCGCATATGACTTACAATGTGCATTGGGCAGTCAAGAATCTGAAATCTTGTCAATGAAGACTTCGTACTCCTTTCGTAACTGTAAATCCGTTTGGTCTTTTCTGACCATGAATGGGTCTCGAATCCAAGTATAATTTTCAACTCATCTTTAAAATACTGTTTAACTGAGTTTAGAATATCTTCCAAATGTTGACGAATTTCATCACACAACATAAAATAGTCACTTTCTTCAATGTCCCTATTAGTTTTATCGAAAAATTCTTATGTATTGGGAAGCTATCTAGTTCACGAGCGTGAATGCAAATGATCCAAAACTCCAATTTATTTGTTATAAGCTTGAATCTTATCATTGGCTGTGAACACTGCTACTTGTTTTCCTTGAAGTGACATATCCACTTTGTTTAGCTTTGAGAGAATATCGGCGGGGTATACAAGTCGAAATAGCCTTAGTTTATATGTCAGTCTTTCTTGTAAATCCATTCGGTTTACCATGAAAAAAGTACCCAATTCGAAACGAAGCCCGATTAGTTGCACAAAAACTTTTTCTCGTCACAACCATCGTACTTCAGCATGGAGAAAGCTTTATGAATGCTGCCCTTATCATCGTAAAACGGAAATATGAATAGGAATTTTAAAAAGCCGGGTTTTCAAGGGTCTCGATTTGATGAAACTTACGATCTTTACAGACTCATAAAGCACATTTTTCAGAGACATTCGCAATTTTTTTAAAGTGCTTGGCGGAGACGAATGCATCGGCTACTGGTGCAGTTTGCTGCAAAATTCTCTCATTCCGTGCAGATATCAACAGTTATTATTTGGTAATGGTTCACACAAAAGAAGATACTCTTCGAGCACATTTATATGATGATATCGAACAAACACTAGCAAGATTTCAAGTCTAGCTACATCAGTGCTTTAGCCCATTTGCAGAGACAAATTACATTTCCTCAGGCGAAATATCAATTGAGACTTCAGGTTGGCCGTTACATCTTTAATTCGACGAGCTACGATGTCATTGCATAACGGCACATCAGCGATTTCTTTTGCCACCTTTTCCTCGAATATACATTTAGCTATACCTACTGCACAGGGCTGCTCAATGTCTCAGTTTTTGCATGAGCTTCTCCTGCCATAGAGAAATACGAGATATCTAACAATATAGGATGTTTCAGTGGCCTTCGCATTTCTAGTTTAGAAAGTGTAAAATTTAGGCTTTGGTCATTATATCTAATAGTATGATAATTTGCTTCCAGAAGCAGCCATGTTCAGTAATGTTTCCAAGCAACAAACTAATTTCATTAGCGGATTTAAATTTATAAACTTGTATGCATATAGTGTTGTATTGTTGTGTTCAATATGTCGAAATTTATACCGAATAAAGAACAATCGTGGACAGCATTAAATCAAAGTCGAAGCTCTGTGTTTGGTGGGATCAGGGGAGCGCGGTCTCAAGCAATATTTCTTCATGACAATGCTCCATCACTTACGGCAAACTAGGGTCGCGACACATTGGAATCACTCAGTCGGGAAGTTCTACCGCATGCGACTTACTCACCACCATCCCATGAGACTTGTGCTCCTTCCGATTACCACTTGTTAGCATCCATGAATCACGTACTTGCTGAGCAGAGCTTTGGTTCGTACGAAACTTCAAAAAATGCCTCGATGAATGGCTCGCAGCAAAAAAGGAAGATGTTTACTGGCGTGGTATTCGCAAATTTCCCGAAAGATGAGAAAAATGTAAAACAACAAGCGATGGCCCATACTTTAAATAAAGCACTTTTCGTCATTTTTCCAAACTTATCATGTTTTTTTAGTAAAACCAATCCGCATTTCATACTTGAACACCTACGTATGTGTGCCAAGTCTTGTTTAAACTGTCGCTTATCGTGCGCTTGCAAAAAAAAAGGATTTTAAATATAACTGTTTTAACTGTTTAGGAACGTTTCATGTCATGACGCATGAGTAAATCACTTGCAAATCAATTGGTTCGAGAGTTTGCGGCTATACACATCACAAGTTTTGGCACGATTACTTACAAGGAGTCAATTAAATTTCTGAGCATTAAGAAATTAAACATGGTAGTGAGCAGAGAGAGTCTTAGCATTAAGCAATTCATAACAAAACATTCACTCAAAACATAATTAAATTATCATAATCGTCATTATGCAAACACAGGGCAACATCAAAAAAACGGCCATCGTTGAAAGCACTCAGGCTACTGACACCAGGTGTGAATATTATGTTGCTCATGTATATGGATTATGATCTCAGCTACCAGAAAAACATACACCCAGGGTAGTTACAGGGGATTTTCTAACACTTTTGTTAAAAAACTGAAAACATTTCACATTAAAATGACTTCAAAAATATATCTTATGTTGCTCATGTATATGGATTATGATCCCAGCTACCATAAAAACATACAACGAGGGTAGGTACAGGGGGGTTTTTCTAATACTTTTGTTAATAAACTGAAAACATTTCACATTAAAATGGCTTCAAAAATATATGGAAGGCTACTGATGCCAGGTGTGAATCTTATGTTGCTCATGTATATGGATTATGATCCCAGCTACCATAAAAACATACACCCAGGGTAGTAACAGGGGGGTTTTTCTAACACTTTTGTTAAAAAATTGAAAACATTTCACATTAAAATGACTTCAAAAATGTATGGACGGCTACTGACGCCAGGTGTGAATCTTATGTTGCTCATGTATATGTATTATGATCCCAGCTACCATAAAAATATACACCCAGGTTAGTAACAGGGGGGTTTTTCTAGCACTTTTGTTAAAAAACTGAAAACATTTCACATTAAAATGACTTCAAAAATGTATGGACGGCTACTGACGACAGGTGTGAATCTTATGTTGCTCATGTATATGTATTATGATCTCAGCTACCATAAAAACATACACCCAGGGTAGTTACAGGGGGGTTTTTCTAACACTTTTGTTAAAAAACTGAAAACATTTCAAATTAAAATTACTTCAAAAATGTATGGAAGGCTACTGACGCCAGGTGTGAATCTTATGTTGCCCGTGCATATGGATTATGATCCCAGCTACCATAAAAACATACACCCAGGGTAGTTACAGGGGGGTTTTTCTAACAGTTTTGTTAAAAAACTGAAAACATTTCACATTAAAATGGCTTCAAAAATATATGGGAGGCTACTGATGCCAGGTGTGAATCTTATGTTGCTCATGTATATGGATTATGATCTCAGCTACCATAAAAACATACACCCAGGGTATTTACAGGGGAGTTTTTCTAGCACTTTTGTTAAAAAACTGAAAACATTTCACATTAAAATGACTTCAAAAATGTATGGACGGCTACTGACGCCAGGTGTGAATCTTCTGTTGCTCATGTATATGTATTATGATCCCAGCTACCATAAAAACATACACCCAGGGTAGTTACAGGGGGGTTTTTCTAGCACTTTTGTTAAAAAACTGAAAACATTTCACATTAAAATTACTTCAGAAATATATGGAGTGCTTTCAACGATGGCCGTTTTTTTTATGTTGCCCTGTGTTTGCATAATGACGAATAAATGAGAATTTTTAATTTGCATAAAAATATTAAAAATTTTCTGCTTGTGTAAAAAAATATCAGCAGAAAAAATTTCATTTGTGTGATAGTGATGCCTCTAGCGGTGAATAGCAAAACACATTTTTTCTGCTGGAAATTTTCTGCTATCTTATACAGCATCGTGTTCAGTCCAATAACACCTGGTATCATTATCTATAACTCATTGATAATCAAATAAATTAGCCATGGATCCCTATCTTCAGCATTGGTTACGACTTTTTTCAGACCTCTGATAACTGGTTGACGACATCATCTTCAAAATAGCCGTTTGCAAAATAGCTTTTTGCCCGAACATTTTGGTATTTCCAGTTTTGGTAATTTTATCTCGTAGGTCATGCCTTCCCCTATCATGCCAAAACCGTGGGCTGTGTTCGATTGAATTCCAGGCAAGTGGCATGCCCTTATCCCAATAATGTGATACATGATACTTCGGTTATTACCTGTGTTAGAGCTGTTGCAGTTTTCAATATAACTTCCTGCTCCGTTGGCGGAACGTATCAACGTACGTATATGTATCAATATCCAGATACTTTCGTAATTAGCTACAGTTGTTAATTCGACGATTTGCGAATTGTTCACGTTACTTTGAAATATTTTAAAATATAAAACAATAGCAGAATTTAGGAATTTCCAAAATGCTAATAGTGTCCATAATTCTATGAACAGGGGTAGTCATTCATAATAACAAATTAAACACAATTAAAAAGATGGATGAAATATGTTGTGGAAACCCGAGAGAGTCGTCTACACGATTGTTATGACGTTACCACCAACATTTTTTCTTTTGTTATTTTCTTTGATGTCAAAAATCGCTGTATTTCGGAAAAATCGACTCATTATAATTTTCTTACTTTTCAAATGATTATAAATAACGCGACAACTAAATGGTGTGAACCTTTTGAAAGAATCAAATAAATTTTTATTAAATTTTCATCAAAAATTTCATATAGTAAAATCAGTCCAATGCAGATGAATTAACAATTTGTTTGAAGTGAAAACTTTAAAAATAGGCTTCAAGCATGATTAAAATACAAATCTCTATTTGATTAATTTTAATAATTAATTACACCAGTTATTGGAACAAATGATATATCAGTCATAAAGAGGATAAGTCAACCTTATTATGGTGTGTAATAAATAATATTTCTATCAGATTTAACGAAATTAGCTTTAGGCGATGTAGTAAAATGTCAATTTAACAAACTTCAGTAAATTATTAATTCAAACCACCGCCAGTCCTTGAGCCTTGTAGATGGCAAATCATCATTTGCTAGTTTTGTATTAATTTATTTCTGTCTCAGTTAAAACATAATTGGTTTCAGACGAGACAGGTCTCCGAAATATATTAAAAATTTTGATTTTACCAACTTCAATAACCTATTACACCAGACCGCCACCACATATTGGATCAAATATGTGCCAATGAGTCTTGTGGCATGTCAACCTTATCCGGGTGAGTAATAATTTAATGTTGTCAATTTATACGGAATTGGCTTCAGACGATGATCATATTTTCATTCATCATAGCAAATTTTATTATAATCTGTTCTTAAATAAACAGCACCTCTTTTAAAAATTTGTTTTAGAATTCCGTTTCCATTCAGCGTAAACAACTTTATCATAATCGGTTCAGAAATCACTTATGTAGTTCCGTCCCAGATATTACAGAATGTCTCATAAAAGTCATTTTGGAGTCCATTCTCATCAACCATACCCAATTTCATCATGATCAGTTGAGAAATGCATGAGTTCCGTCCCAGTTGGCAATCTATCAAAACTCCTAGAAAACATTTTAAAATCCCATTCCCATTCACCATTAAAAGTTTCACCATAATCTGTTCAGATTTGTTCCACAAGAACCCTTTGTTCAACCCTTGAAACCCTTGTTGCTGAAAATTTAATCTTTAAATTTACATATTTTTTATTAAAATTTGCAAAGATCTCCGAATTAAAGGAAAAATTTATGGATTTTTTTTTTATCAAAATCGTAATTTCCGGAAAAATTTAAAAATTATCTAAACTTGTTTTGTTTAAAATTTTATTTAAATTCTTTCTGTTTTAATCGATTTTTCGTAAATACTATATATTCTTTTGAAAATATTTACAAAAATTGAAAAAAAGAACAAATTTTTGGAAAAGCTTCAGTATGAAGCCGCATTTCATTGTTTGATTGATCAATTTTTATTAAAAAATTAAACAATTTTTATTAATTTTTATTGAAAAATATTTTTTTTGTTAAAAGTCGTCATTTCCCCTTAAATTTTGGATCTGGCCCGGCATTGTTACTAATTTAATTTAGAATCTTTTAGTTTTTGTCGCTTTTCTAGTAAATTATGAATTTTTCAAAATATTTGCAAATTTGGAAAAGTTTCTACTCCTGGTGTACCGATTTCATGCAAAAACTGGAATCGCCATAAATTAGGGAAGCAGAAAGCTTATAACGAAATTTCACTTTGATCAGTCAATCCGTATGAGCTATATAGAGAACCAACAAGATTTAGTCTGGTCCACACCACGCATACAAACACACAGATTTTATAAGAACTACTATAATGGTTTTGACTGGGAAATCTGCAAAAATCTCAAGTTCAAAATATTTCATGTATTAAGAGTTAAATTGAATTTGTATTTCCAAAATATAGGTAAACTCCAAAAAAAACAAAGCGGAAAAAAATAGAAAAAACAACAATAGAAGCAATAATCTATGTTGTCGACAAATTGTTCACATACTTTACCAATTTTAGACATTGTCTGTATAGACGCACAACACTGACTGGCTGAATTTTCGGATAAAATGCAATATTTTTATTAAGTCGGCTATGAATATTACAACAGCCTATTACCTCACTAATAAGTGTGGCGGAAAGGTGAAATAATTGGTTGGGCGTTACCTGATTTCAGGAAAATTATTTCTTCTAGAAAAAAAAACAGTAAAAATTATCAGGTTTCCCAATAGGGACATAGCAATTTTCTGTTTTAATACGAACGCATCCTTGAACGTTTTTCACGATCTGTCAACGTCATAACGTCAGTCAAGGTTACTCTAACTGTTGGTCATTCATAACAATCGACCCACTAATCAGGCTTTACATGCTATAACGGATAAATTGGAGCCAAATATTCACTATTGGTTGCAGGCATCGCACCGGTTAAAAGTACACAAAATATCTCAGCCGTAACTGTCTTAGTTTAAAATAAGCCAGAATAGTCGATTCCAAGCTATTCACAGGAATTAGGAATTTTTCAAATCACATTGTGGCGCATTTTGTGAAATGACCTTGGCTTACACCCTTAAAAGATCAAATTATATCAAGAACTGAAGCCTGTTAATCGTTTGAAGAGCCGAAACTTCTCCGATCGAGCTCTGCTAAAGTTTGAAGAAAATCCTGAATTTCTTCGAAAAATCTTTAGCGACCAAGCTGATTTTTGCCTATTGGCTTTGTCAATAAGCAAAATAGGAGTTATTGGACAGCAACAAACTCACATCAGATTCACGAGACTCGCTATCGCGCCATATTGGAAGACTATTTATGGTCAAAATTGGATGGACTTGACGTCAGTAATATGTGGTCCCAACCCAACAAGGTGGTGTCATATTTTTCGGTAACCGTGTAATTTCCAGAAACAATTTAACACCGTTGGATTTCTTACTATGGGGTTGCGTTAAGTCGTTGGTTTATGCCAATAAGCCAACAAGATTAAAGGAGCTAGTGGAAATTATCGAACGCGAAATTCCCAACGTTCCGAACGATATGTGTAAAAAACTTGAGGAAAATTGGCTCCAAAGAATCCATCGCTGCCAACATGCTCTGACGAGTTTTGTAAAAATTAAAATATTTTTATTATCGGACAATTTTGTTAAAATATTTGGATGAATCGATAAATTTTTAACGAAAGCTCATAAGAAAAGCATGCCAGTGGACTTCTATTCTCCCCGTACTCAAAAAACCGTTCCGTAAGGTGTCGTAAATGATCGATATTATGCGGACAATCCTCAAACGAATCAGGCCCGAAACCAACAAAAATATAAAGGAAAATTAGGTTCACTAGCCACTTGACTGGAATTGAATTCCATCAATAATCGGAATATTTGCTCTTGCCAATTAAACAATAATTTACAAGAATTGTCATTAAATAATTATAAAAAACATGATTGATGATTTTTGCACTACTTTGGTTGCTGGAAAAGTTAAAACGAATTTTAAAAGCTAAACCATATGTAATTTTGTATTTTTGTTTATCTGTGTGTAAGAAACTTGCCAAAGTGAAAGTTACAGAAACATAACGTATTAATGTTATCAATGGTTAAGCGAAACCTCTTCATAAAAATCTTGAATATCAGTGCTTAGTCAAGTACGTCGTAACAATGAAAGTTATAATTAATGAACATGGGTGATTGTATTAAAACTAAAATTATAAATGAGAGTAAAAAAGGTTAAGGATTTAAAAATTGAATAATTTTGTCTTTAATGCAGTTTTATTGATTATATGCATTAAAACCACGTTATCAAAGTAATTTGTATATTTTACAATTCAACATGATATCTTTGAACCTAGGACCCATAAAAGATCCTTCAAAATTATCTGTTTCGTCATTCAGTATTGCACAAAGTCAATCATCATCTTGTATCTGATATTTTAAATCGCATTTTAAATTGCATTATTTTACGACCGTAAGACATTTGTCCATCCAGATTATATTTAGCAAAACTTCTAAGCCTCATTTCATCACTGCGATTCAAAAGAACATCATAGTTATAAGTCTTAAATATTTAAAAATAAATATTTTACCAGTATTAATCCAGTGAATACATTTGAATCTAAATTATTAGCTTCTAAAAAATATTATGCTAAAAAGCGTTACTTTAGTAATATGTTTACAGATTTAAATCAGAGAGATTTATGGAAGAACGTGAACTTATTTTTTAATAAAAATCTCGATTCACTTAAATTTGATAAAATTTTCTTTAATGGCCGATACGTAAGTGATTCTCTTGAGATAGCTAATCGTTTCAATTGCTTCTTTGTTAACGCAGGTTACTTAATCAGTGAAACTATTACCTCCGACAGAGACATACACAGCTTTGGAACTATTAAATGGATTTCAGATGGCATGTATCTATCACAAATTACACCTGCTGAAGTTTGTAATGTTATCTGTTCGCTTAGTAGTGGTAAAGGTGGAGGTCCGCAAAAAATTAATAGCTGCGCGCTGAAATGTAGAATTGAGTTTTTTTCGAACATGTTGTCTGATATTTTAATGTAACTTTAATAACTGGTGTATATCCCAAATGCCTAAAAGTCGCTAAAGTAATTCATATTCTAAAGAATGGAGATTCTTCTTTACTTAATAATTATAGGCCTATTTCTACTCTTTCTATATTCGATAAAATTTTTGAAAAATTATTATTTTCGCGTTTAATAACGTTTTTAAATTATAATAATTTTTTTTATTCCTATCAATATGGTTTTAGAAAAGGTTTAGGGACTGAATTGGCATTGGCAGAAATTGGGAGTATGATATATACTGCTTTTGATTCAAAAAGATATGTTGGGGCGCTTTTCTTGGATTTACAGAAAGCATTTGACTGTATTGATCATCAGTTACTTCTAAGTAAATTATACTGTTATGGCGTACGTGGCATTCCTTACAATTTATTGAAAAGTTATTATCAAATCGAAAACAGTATGTGATGATAAATGGAGTAGGAAGTCAAATGTTAGATATCAAATGTGGTGTCCCTCAAGGTAGTGTTTTAGGACCACTTTTGTTCCTCATTTATATTAATGATATTTCCTATTTGCCGCTCAAGGGTCATATTAGAATATTTGCAGATGATACGGCTTTATTTTATGAAACCCATGATCCAGACAGTATATTGATTGATATGAAACATGACCTTAGCATACTTTAAGAATATTTTAATTCCAATTTAATAGCTCTCAATAAAACCAAATATATGGTATTTCTTTCCCCTTATAAATCGATGCCTAGTTTACCTCTATTTGAAGTTAATAACATTAATATTGAGAGAGTTAGTTCTTTCAAATATTTGGGAGTTACATTTGACGAACATATGTTTGGGGATGATCACATCAATATCACAAGTAAGAAAATTGCTCCACTTGTTGGGTTACTCAGAAAATTATCTTTCTTTGTTCCTACTAGGGTATTGCTTATGATTTATTTTTCGTTTATTCATTCGCGACTTAGTTATGGCCTTATCGTATATGGAACAGCTACCTTAACCAGGCTGAAGAGATTGCAAGTTATGCAAAACAAAAGTGAAAAAGCAGTATACAGATTGCCACTTCTATTTTCCACTAGGTTATTATATAGCAAAGATGATATTATGATATTGCCTATAAATGTCTTATATAAGCTTCAATTAACCCTTTATATGTATAAAAGCTTAAATGTATCTTCATTTATGTCTAATATAGACTTTAATTACGCTCATCATGTGTATTCAACTCGAAATTGTAACAGAATTGATTCGCATCATATTAGAACTGAATTTGGAAAAAAATCGATCACGTTTATGGGCCCATTTATTTATAATCAAGTACCTGAATTTATAAAGCAATCTGAAAACTACTTACAATTTTAAAAAAATATCAAAAATTACTTTAAATTAAATATTCTATTATTTTGGAACTAAATCTCTGTTACCTTTAATTTTTAAAATTTTTATAATATTTATATATCTATGAATGTAAATTTTGTAACTTTTGTATAATTATGTATAACAACTTGGATTATCCTTAAAGGAACATTAAATTCACTGGATAATCCGCGGTTGTTATTGAATGAGAATGAACAATAAAAATAAATAAAAAAAAAACTGAAGTTATGATAAACCATAAGGCAACTTTGGATGAAGCGAATGTTAATGCATGCATAATGCCTATTGAATTCCAAATTAAATTTTTTTTTTTGAATTGCCTAATATTCTTGATATTAAACTTAAAATATATCAGAACTATTAAAGAGCTCGTCTATAACCCATTTTGCAAAAAGTTTATTTTTAAAAAAAAACTGATTAGTGATAATTCAAATAAAATTTTAATTCCTGTATTTCTTTTAGCAGATGATTTCGAAGTTAATAATCCGTTAGGTAGTCATTGTGGCATAGATGCAGTTTGTGGTGTTTACTACACTTTTCCAAAAATGCCTCAGCATTTTTTATCAAATTTAGTTTTCACTTTTATCGCCGCTTATTTTAAGGCCAAAGAAAAAAATATATATATGGAAATGATTTTTACTTTCGAAAATTAGCTGAAGTTTTTAAAAAGCTCGAAATTAATGGTATTAAATGTAGTAGTTGATAATAACGTTAAAACTATTTATCCAGTTGTATGTCTTATACTTGGTGACAATTTAGGTTTAAATGATATTTTGGGGTTTATAACCAATTTCAATAGCAAGTTTTATTGCAGATTTTGCAAAACTGGAAAAAATTTTATGATCTGCGACAATAGGGAAAGAGAGGAAAATTTAAGAACCGAAGCAAACTATGAAAATGATCTAAAGATAAATGATTTTACTATTACCGGACTATTGACGTTTTCAATTATCGAAAGCAAATGTTTGATTATGGAGTAATCGAAATCGGAAATTTGTCACCTCCGATCAATTTGAAAAATTTAACTAATCGAAATTCCAATTTAAAGCAACAAATGACAAGTGAAATGCAAAATTTAATACATTTTTTACCATTAATCATAGGTGACTTCATCCCACCCAATGATAAATTGTGGAAATTTTTCATCATTTTATTGAAAATGATAGATATTTTATTGAAGTCAAGTCAAAGCCTTCAAAATTACATTGAGCAACATAACAGACAATGGGGTAGATACTCGATATTTTAGCAATTCGCAAATCGCAGTTTGGTAAATATGACGGATTTGCTAACAACAAAGTTGCTTGAGGAAAATGACATACTCGATAGTTTCAGCAAAGCAAATGATTTTTTTATTACTCAGCACTAACGCCAAAGCGCTTAATAGTAAACATAACCTTATTAGTATAAATAAACGAAACGTAAAACATCTGGGGGCCTACTATGAAAATCGAACGTCGACGTTTTTTGTTCGTTGTTTATATTCAGCAATAGTAATTACTATTGCTGAATATAAACAACGAACAAAAAACGTCGACGTTCGATTTCCATAGTAGGCCCCCTGGTTTTTACATCACAATATAATAAATTTATAATATTGTTCTTTTTTGTCAATATGAGCAAAAAAAGCCAACTATACTAAAAAATAAAAATATTGTTGTTATTGGGTGAAACTGACAAAACGCCAGAATTGGTTAGATGTAAGTAAAAAATCATTTTTCATTATTAACATTACACAACAAGTAAATATATTTTAGGTGACAGCAACATGACAGTAGGAGAATGCAAAACGTTATGGGAAAATATTGCTTGTGTAATATCTTGCACAAGCCAAACCCCGAGACGTGCTGATGAACTAAAGGCTAAATTTGCCGATTTGAAATCTAGAACAAAACAAAAGTGTTTAGCAATAAATAAATATAATAAAGAAACTGGTGGGGCACCACCAAAAGACCTAACCGACATTGAAAAAATGGTAGTGAAACTGACGGGTGAGAATTCAAATCTCGGTCTTAATAAATTTACGGACACCTCGGCATCTATAAATCAGGTATGTATGATTTAAAGGGAATGGACATTAATAACAAAAACAATTTTGCACTACGTACAAAATGACATGGGATTGTGTTATAGGGATAATTTTGAAATTGAAATTTTACCTATTACATTAGACGAGACTGTTTCAAGTGCATTAAATGAAATAAGCCCCATCTATCAACCATTAGAACGTCAATCTAAACCACGGAAAAGAAAAAATTTAGAAACGGGTTTCGCATACGAGTATTTGAATTACGGCAATCGTGTATGTAGTTGTTTTAATTATTATCGAAATAATTTATCATTAATTGACGTACATGCGCACCACGTTGCCTTTCGCTTATTTCATCGGGTTCGTTGGCTTGATCATCCGATTCAGATGATGGCTCCACATAATCGTCAGGTGGTACCGGAACACTGTTCATTGTGGCAATATTGTGCAGCACAAAGCATGCTGTAATTATTTGCACACATTTGTACACACTGTATAGTAAATTACCACCTGATACATGTATAATTCTGAAGCGACTCTTAAGTACCCCAAATGCCATTTCGATTATTTTTCTGGTTTTTTTATGATGAATATTATATTTCTTTTCTGCTTCAGTCATTGGATTCAATAGCGGTGTTAATAAGACTGTATCGAGAGGATAACCATTATCCCTTAATAAAAAAGTTAAAGGCGGAAAAGTCTCCGAATGAAGATAATCATAGAGGCCACTGGATTTATAAATATGAGAATCATGAGTTGATCCCGGCCAGCGACAAACTAAGTCCGTAAATATATAGTCGGCATTGCATACCTAAAAATACAAAAATAGTTAGTAACAAATAACTTATTAAAATTAAATCAAATAGTTACAGCTTGGACATTAAGTGCGTATACACTTTTTCTATTCATGAATGTATAGCTGTCCCATAGAGAAGGCTTTTGAATTTGTATTTGAGTATACCATCTATTGCCCCAATTACATTTGGAAACCCATACTTCGCATAAAATCTTCTTTTTACTTCGCGAATTTCTGCGTTACTTTTCGGAAACTTTTTATATTTCACAACTCTACGTCATACAGCACTGAAAAATTCCGAAAAAATTCTACTCACGGTGGGTTGTAACAGATTGTGTAGCCGAGCTTGCCCCTCACTATGCTGAAAACAACCCGCTCCCAGTATATTTAAGCTTACTAAAACCTAAAAAAATAAATAAAGAGAATGAAGAGAATATGTAAATACATCCAATAATGCTTACTATTAAGAATGGCGGGATTGATTTTCCACGATTTGTACTTCTTGTAAAATCATCCTTTAGCTCCTCTATAATGCCTTTTGCTATGTTCTTCGTGAATCGATATCGCTTAAAAAATTCGACATCACTACATTCAAAAGAGTTATCACGGTCTACAAATATTCTACGAAGTATACGATTCCGATTCCTTCGTCTACGTCTTGAAATCCAAGCATCCATTTTACAGGTTAAATTAAATCAATTAACTTAACTATAGTCACTACTAGGGCAACCAAAAATATGCTCTTAAAAATAGGTTTTAGGGGCATATTTTCTATCCGGTCGCAAATTATTTAATTGCAAGGCGAAATATGGTTACTAGATTTATGTTGCCATGCCAATTGACACATTGTTTAAAATTTAAATTTGTTTTGCGATTGTAAAATAGAAATACACGAAAAGACTGTTACGCGTCGCAGTCTTTTCGTGTATTTCTACTTTACAATCGAAAAATAAATTTTAATTTATAAAAATGTGTTAATTGGCATGGCAACATAAATCTAGTAACCATATTTTGCCTCGCAATTAAATAATTTGCTACCGGTTAGAGGATATATCCCTAAAACCTATTTTTAAGAGCATATTTTTGGTTACCCTAGTCACTACTAAATATTGATTAACTCAACTAAACCAATTAATTTTTAAGAAATACATATATTCACAAATGATGAAAAAAAATATTTTTAAACTCAAAAATTGACATACGCATTAATTACACAAACTTCAAATCTCTCGCAAAATTTTAACTATTTGCGTGCTTGCTAGTCAAGGCAAAAATATCGAGTATACCATTTTTAGCAATTTAGCAATCATTGCTTGCTTATTTGTATCGAGTATACCATTTTCCGCAACCTATTGAAAACTGCTTGCTTATCTGATTGCTAAACGATCGAGTATCTACCCCAATATCAACAGTTGTTTAATCAACATCTAAAGTCCAAGTTCCATTTTCTCCTTCATTACCCTAGAATTAAAAGGCAAAGCGGACTTGTTAAAAAATTATGGATGTATCGATTTGAGTCAAAGCACCGCGAAGCTAAAATGTATGCAAGAAATATAGCGCCACGGATAAGTTCAGCATATTCGCTCAGCATGAAATCTTCATTAAAATTTTCTAAATTTCTCCTAGATAATGAGTTTGGTTTTCCCAAAAAGTTGCAATTTGATAAATACGTTCAAATAGATATTACACAAATATCCTATTATAACAAAATGAGTTAGATTTTAGTAATTGCAATATAAGCAATTCCGTTAAATATATAAAGGGACATTGTACAGAAATGGTTATGTTTTAGCTACAGAATTGAAAAATTTGTTTCAAATTTATTCGTTTTTTTAAATATTTATTCCCTTATCAATAAACACAAAAAATTGCATTAGCTATTATAATGATAAATCATCAGTCTCATTGTTAATGAGAAATCAGAAATTTTTACTGATACCACAACGTTTTGTAATACAATTTTTAGCATTTGCCGGTGACAAAATAACACCATGTATTGTTCTTTTAACAATCATAATGTTGATAATTTTGTTTTTCGAATTAACATTTTCTAACGTTGTTTTAACATTTCATAAAGTTGAAATAATGAAACATTAGTAATGGCAATGTCAAGTAATTAACATTTTCAGTGTTGGATGAATTTTATAAACAAAGAATGCTAGTTTACGTACAATTTACCAACACTTTTTCTTTCGGTGTTGCAGCATTTGTGATCATACTTCGGCAACTCATCGAATAATAGCTTCCAAGCGATCAGTAGTGACTTCAGTAAATTATTTGTATTGCGCGCTCTAAAGCATGTGGCCCTCTAGTTGAAACCACGTGTCTCTGATGCCAATACTACCCAATGGTGACACAAAAAAGTTAGTAAACATATCTCTATATAGGTCTCCGTTGACTGTTACATTTTCACCAGCATCACTTTTGAACACATGTAGTTCGATGATTCCTTCAGCCCATAAAGCACACCAAACGGAAACTTTTTGTAGACCTACTAGTTTCTGAACAATGTCTCGTGAGTTATCTTCACTCCAAATGCATCAATTCTGCTTGTTGATATAGCCATTCAACCAAAAATCAGCTCCATCACTCATCAAAATTTTGTATGGAAGTTTGCATCGATGTCAATATTGGATTTAGCTTATTCACCGTAATTGCAAACAATTGCAAACAATTTGCAAACGTTGCAAGAAACAACCGTTCATCCGGGTGTGAATAATTCGAAAATTTAATAATAACTAATTTATAATTTAAATAAAACGAGGCAACATATTGCAACTTAATTAATTTATAATAAACCTACTTATACAGACTAAAAGAAATTATGAATAATTACTGAAAAGGTTTGAAAATCATAAGCCAATCTTATACCTATAACCAATACTATTAATTCCATTTGAATAATTCCCTATTTGGTAAGTGGTTAGGATATAAAATATACCCCAAAGCAAGACTTTGTAACGCTGAAAATCGCAAGTCAAAAACTTTATTATTTTGGTTAGAGACCTTCTAAATATATTTTGGGTTCATCGAGCTCTCAAGGTTTAACCTAGGCCGCTGCTGCAGTAATATACTCGTAGTTACAAATAATCGATTACTAAACGTTAAAATAGTGTTTATAAAATAAATTTACTTTTAAAGGTAAGGTACGCTAAGGTAAGGGCGCCAAATTTCATTTAAGGTAAGGTATCCTAAAAAAAATTTTTTACAAAATTTACAAGTTGATTGCCAGTGAAAATTGGACGCAACATCGTTATTGCTTGACCCTCTAAACATTTAGCTCTACATACTTGACATTTCCATTAGATTAAACGTTACGAAATTCAAAACGATACCGATCGCATCGCCCCAAGATGTGATGTCTTATGTCACATTTTAACAAATGACCCAAAGAAAATGTAATTATATTGGCTTTTATATATGTAAATATTATGTATAAATAAATTAGCGGCCAAATTATACACAAAAAAAAAATATCTAAAAATGCATATTAAAATAATTTTAATAAAAACAAAATTAAATAAATTTTTTAAATTTTAAAACCAGCAGCAGTTGGATTTTGTAGTTTTAGTTCATGGTTAAATCTTTATTAATCTGTTTTGTGCCGCGTGGGCGAAGTTTTTTTTTTACACCGACTTAAATTATTTCAAATCCCTTATTAAATTGATAATAAATAATTGATTTTTAATTAACCCAAAAAATGTGGTTCGCAAAAGCTACATAAAAACGTTTATTATTGTTATTGGTTCCATAAACTTAATCTTCATGACATTGCTAATTGAAAATGTTAATGAAATTTGTTTTTGTTAATTTTTTTCACTTTGTATTTTATAAATGAAAGTTCATGTATAGTAATTGCAGGTAATTTGATTGGAATATATGAGGTTGAATATTTTTGGTGTGGTGTGGCTTTGGAATAGTTTTATTATGGAATGTCACAGCAGGTTAATGTACTCAAGGGTAGAAGTATAGGTACACAACACGTTACTTGCATCTTGACATATAACACGTTCAATATTATAACACGACAATGTTTTATCTTTGATCGGACCATTTTAAATGCCAATCTGCTCAATAAAAATTCGTTACAAATGTTAAACAGCACGTTTTTATAATTTAATTTTATTTGGTTTTGTTTCCGGTTATGTAAGTCATTGATCTATATACGGCGAAACTAGGTGGTCAAAATATATACAGTGCCGCACACCAAAATAATATTTATTATTTAATTTGTATACAGCCCACATAATAAGTATGTTGGGGGAGATGTTAATTTAATTTATCGGATTTTTATGAAACTTAAGTCATTATGCCAAATATGGCGGTGCAGACTTTTCTCGCCTTCAAGTATGTTTCATTATAGCAACTGTTTGCTTTATAAATTTGTGCAATTATTCTCTATTTATCAGGGTTTTCTGATTGACTATTTTTACTACCGGAGCACTATAACTATACAGATAAATGCTTAGCCATATAATGTTATTGTCATAAAGTAGAGTTTCTTATTGTTTAAACAAATTTGACGTTTATTAATTTTTCAAATCTATATATCTATATTATAGCAGGATGTTTAGTTTAGATTTGAATAGTATATAAAATGGATTTTAATAGGCTACAATTTTTGAAAAGTTTGAGGCCAGTAATATTTCCCAATCACATTACACACCCAAGATTTACTTAAAGCTTTAAATAACCATATGGACGCTAAAATCATTTTATATTCGAATAGTCCGTCAGCACATATAACGGAACCGTAAATCAATCACATTCTTGTGCAAGTTATCAAGCCTAACCTTACCAACATTTGATGGGCAATTTTTAAGAATGGCAATCATTGTGCGAAATATCTATTTCAATCGTTAAGGACACGGAAAGGCTTAAGCTCTTTAAGATACTTAGCTGTAATCATGGTATTCGATACACTTCCCAATGTAACAGGAAAGCGTAAGCTGAAGCAAAAGTCAACCGTTGTTTCCATTGTTTCTTTGGTTCTCATTTATGAAATGTCATATAAGCGTGTAAAAATGGTTTACTTAACATTTAACCAAAACTCTTGCTCAAATCAAGTTTCAGATCACATATTGAAGCCTGAAAAATTAGAATATTTACCACCAAGGTGTGCCAAATAGGTAAGTATTTCACTGACTCCCCACATCACATCAAACTGGCACACTTATTTTTTCATCGATTACCTTAATTCTATCGTAGATACAAATTTACTAGAGTAGTGCCAATGGCAAGAATTCAAGAAGCTGCGTAAATCTGATGCTGGCCTAGCCAAACAACATAGAAATTGCCATTAGCGTGATATGGAAGGTATACCGCATAACACAATAACAAGACGTCTTTGACGTAGCAGCCAAAATCAAAACAATTAGAACTATCAAAATGAAAATATGTTTGTTGAGCCATTAATTTAGCATGCTCTGCATCAAATTATTTTGCGCTTCCAATTCCATCGATAAGTTACCACAGTATACCTGAAAAACGCGTTCAGGCTGACATTTATGTCATTTCATCGGCATACAATTTCTGTTTTCCCGAGTTTTGATGCAGCTCACATGTCAACCAACTAATGGTCTTGGAGATGGCATCTAAACAGCAGAGATGTTTGTGTTGATAATCTAAGCACCAGGGCAGATATACTATATAGTGCTCTATAGAGCATGTTATTATGTTGAAAAATAAATGTCGCTAGTAGTGATGGCAACATGGTCTTATCTCAGAAAACAGGTCTTTCTTAACTCTTTGCCCAACAATTTCCACCAAAAACAGTAAACTGATTGAAAATGACAAACGTTTACAATATTCAACAATAATACGTACACCAAACTAGGCATGTTAACCGTTTACGTTTGATTATATTGGCTAAATCCTAAAGGACCGGCACTCATTGAAACTAACCAGAGCTTACAAAGAAGCGTAAAACTATACAATGACGTCCACCACAAAGAGGCCCGTTAGTTCATTTAACAGGTACAACTGTAATTATACGTGAATGGACACCGAGCTTTAATGACGCCTTCGATCTGCCCATATTGTACGAAGAAACGAAAAAAGAGGTTTATGTTCGATGTGCCAAAAAACACAAACTCTAAAAAATTTTAGTTGAATTTTACTTCAATAATTGAGTGTAACTGATCACACTCAATTATTGTAGTAATTTTAAACGCATTAAAAATATTCAATTTCTTGTTTAAATATCAACTTTTCAAGGAGAGAATTTAAACAAAAAAGTTATTAATAATATTTTGAATATTGTTGAATTATTAACAAAATGTGTTTACCTTTAAATAATATAAAATTATATTTAAACAATTTTAAACACATTTATGATTAAATTAAAACAAGTTAGATGTAATTTTCAGCAATAGTTGATGAAATTGTCATGTAAAATTGCTGAATTTTTAGAAGATATATGCTAACATTTTATATAATTTGTTTAATTTCAATAACTCGTTGTTCGAATTTAAACGAAAAATTGTTGATATTTTAGAAGTCAAAATTTACTTTTATTTTTAAATTTATTATATTTAAATTATATTAAATTATATTATAACTAAATACTTAAGATAAATTTTCAAATTGTATTTATAAAATGGCTTAACATAAAATTTCGAAATTTTTTATTCAATATAATAGTATAGTAAGCACAGTACAATAGTACTCGTATAGGCACACGTACAGATCTACCTGGAATCCAGTTTCCGAAAAAATCACTAATTTTGGACCACTGATGGACGTTTTAGGTCCGCAAGGTTTGGACTTGATAACGTCTTCCATGTGTGTACCCTCCTATAAATGATAAAACAAAATAATGTATATTTATTATGCATTACATATAATGTTACACACATAAACCGTATTCACGATTTTTTTCAAATTTAATAAAAAACACAATAGTTTTAAAACACTTTTTACTGTAACTTTATAGACCCGTGTTTTATGCAAACTATTCGAAACGAATGATCTGACATGGCAGTATTAAACACAGCTTTGTTTAATTATTCATACTACATTTTTACTAAGGATTATCAAATATTTTAATAACATTTTAGCTCGTACCTACCTTTAAGACAAAATATCACACAAACTTCCTAAATTCCACTTTATACTTGACTGTTAACTTTTTACGTTCATTTTACAGTCCTATATGGCTTTAGTTTTAATAAATTTATAGAATATGTCACCTAACTGTAAATGAATTTTGTTTATTTTGTTGATTATTCAACAGTTTTATGTTTAAAATTTACCACAAAAGGATTTTATTCAACATCTCTACTGAAAATTTATCAATTGATTAAAGTTCAACGAACGTATTGTTTAGTTTCCAACAATAATTAAATTTGGAACATATTTGTTATGAAATTTAAACAACTAATTGAAAAAAATCAACATTTTATTGAATAAATAACAAAAATTTTCATTACTTTATTTATTGTATGGAAATTGCTAAAATTATTTAAATGAAATTAATTTATCTTTAGTTTAAATTTGATCAAATTTTTTAGAGTGCACACCATCCCCAAACTTATCGTCGATATTTGAATCATCCGTAAAGAAGTAAACACTTTTCAGTTCAGACCAGCCTATCTGATCCGGCCCTCCCTGGTGGAAAGGTTGGGTAGGATAGATGAGTGTTCTCTGTTCATACAGGTCCATAAGGAGTTGGAATAGGTGTGCTTCTGAGAGTCCCACTGATGCACACCACTCTAAAAAAATTGATCAAATTTAAACTAAAGATCAATTAATTTCATTTAAATTATTTTAGCAATTTCCATACAATAAATGAAGTAATGAAAATTTTTGTTATTTATTCAAATGTTAAAAAAAATTGTTAAAAATGTTGATTTTTTTCAATTAGTTGTTTAAATTTTATCACAAATATGTTGCAAATTTAATTGTTGTTGGAAACTAAACAATACGTTCGTTGAACTTTAATCAATTGATAAATTTTCAGTAGAGATGTTAAATAAAATCATGTTGCGGTAAATTTTAAACATAAAACTGTTGAATACTCCACAAAATAAACAAAATTCATTAGTTAGGTGACATATTGTATACATTTATTAAAACTGAAGCCATATATGACTGTAAAACGAACGTAAACAAGTTAACAGTCAAGTATAAAGTGGAATTTAAGGAGTTTGTGTAATATTTGTCTTAAAGGTATGGTACGAGCTAAAATGTTATTAAAATACTTGATAATCCTTAGTAAATTTTTTTTTTTTTTTTTGTTAATTATTTTTCTTGTCTTTGAAGGCGTTTTCTGGATTTCACCTTATTAATTTGAGCCTATCCCACAGTAAGTTCTCTTGCCATACTTTCAATAATTTTATGTACTCATGCATGCCATTGCCCGACGACAACTTTAAGACGCCTGTGCCACGCTTCGATACTTTTTTGGGTACTTGGGAAGATTTCTGAACACATATCGAACTCTGCAATAGCCCAGAGTTGTGGACTATATCTAGATGAAATAATAGGTAATCCTTCTGCCCGTACTTCAACCGACCCACCATTCTGAATAGATTTCTCCTATAATGAAACGTAATTTAAGTAAGATTCATAACGTGTAAACCTTGTGTATATTTTAAAAAACCGATCTACTATAAATTTTGAAAACTTTAGTCTTTAAATCGATGTTTGTGTAAGTACCACAAGAATTAGACGCCATGTAACATTGAATTAATATGTCCGAACATCATTAGTAAAAAGATAATATTGATAGAACGTTTCTTAGAGATTTAAATTAATTTTAGTAAAAGTCAGGTTCAACAAATAGAAATTTAATTCGTATAATTTGTCTATAGTTAATTTGACGCAGAAATATAATTGTAGGCCTTTGAACTTACATTACATAAAAAATTCAAGCAATTATCGTTTATTAAGAATGGAAGTATCAAATGAAACAAGAATGCGGCAGCTAAATGTTGATACCTCAACAATATTTGTAGCTACTTATGACTCCACATTCCAACATGAGGCTACCTCTCTTATACCAACAAATAAATAGCGGAAATACTCCAAAGATATCAAGTTCATAAATAACTGATCTCTTAACAGATAACGAAATTAAATTACGAACAGAAAACTTGTAGAAATTACGAAACCGTAATAAAAAGAAACATTAAATCACTTAAAATTAAACCGTCTTATGGCATCGTAAAACTAAAATGAAGCCCAACAAATCAAATTATCTTTAGCTTATCTAGAAAACTGTCTCTAATTTAATTAGAAATAATATAACACAAATGTCCAACTTAAATATGACATTATATGACTTCATTCGACGTCCCTCGCCAGTCGCATGTTAAACATTAATTTAAGTAGATTTTGTCTTTCCACTGTAATTTATTAAACATAGTTTATTGCATTCAGGGCTACATTCATGGTCCATGAATGTACAAGGGTACTAATTATTTATACACAATTTTGGGAAATTTTACAGAGTGCAAAGTAGTTCCTCAATCATTAACGTCAACTTTCTATGTTTAAAAATTCCAAATCCAATATAACATGCCTCCTTTTGATAAAATCTCTAGAAACGAATATTTTGTCTCCGATGCCTATATGGAGGACGGTTCGCATATATTCGAAGCACTTTTTAAGTTATTGATCGAATTTTGTCTGGTTTAGGTTCGTTTTTATTTTTTCGAGTGCCTAAGAATCAAAATCTGTTCCCTGAAAACAAGTTCCGCGAATGTAGTTTTTAAATGATAGCGATATGTTGTGCGAAAACCCACAAGTATACAATGCAGTCTAACAATGAATGCCTAACGACATAACATGGTTTCGGACCAATTAGTATTTTCGAGAATTCAGCGATCTGCTGATATTTGAACTGCACTCCCTGATTTGATGTAATGATTGTTGGTATCACATAAAGCGGCCTGTGCGTGTGTAACCCCACGAACGTTGTCCCCCTTCGGGTTTTTAGCATGCAAGACAACATTGAGTCGTTCTCTCGCTTCATTCTTGATGCTTGTACAAATCCAATAATGCTTTATTTTATGTGTCAATTGAAATGCTAGCCTGCGGTATTTCGGGGTTATATAAGTTCGGTTTTTCAGGTTGAAAAGTCAGAAGAGATACTCAATTTTGAATTTAAATCTAGTTGAATTTTCACAGGATATTTAATGTTTCGACGGTAAACTGGCGCTTCTAGTCCAGGTATCGGAATTGTGAACTAGTTATCTAATATAAGTGCTATGTTGGGTCTCCGTTAGTTTCAATAAGTAAAATTGTAGCGATTGCTAGACGATGTAAATTTGTTGCCGGATAACTGCGCCAATAACCTTGTCGGATACGTCCACCATACTGCAAGTTCGGCTATGGGCAACGAATATGCCAACATAGCGACTTCACTCAGTTGTTTCTTGGCAAGTTCGTATGCAGTGATAGCTTGATCTGTCCAATCAATATTCGGGAATCGTTTTTGTTACCGTTTGGTTTGGTTTCCACCAGCCTTCGATATGAAAGTACGACTGAAATCCAACATTCCCAAAAATCATCTAAGCTGTTTAACAATTTTCGATCTGTTGCGCATTTGAGTATAAGTTATGTACTTGCACTTTAAAAGATTTTATTTTTTTAAGCTTAGAGCTATATGCTCTAAGTGTTTTATTTATTAATTGAAACTTTTTAAATAAACGCGAATACAATTTTATAGTAAGTGGTGTTACTTGTTTTACTGTTACAGATATATTGATTTAAAGTTTGGTTGATACATAATTTAATACAAAGCAAAAAGGCAATAATATGATATTGTGATATCGTTGGAAGAACGATATCAAAACAATAATTTTCTCATTAAAACTGTTGATTAAGCTATAGATAACAATTTAAAAAGAAAATGTAATATTAAGTTACTTCGATTATATGCAATGTTCCTGATGATTGTTAATACAGTGAGGGATACGTAACTCCTCCCCTCTAAGATGAACGAAAGCCTTCTTCTGGAGTGCTGGAGTGACTATGTTTACATATATGTATTTTGAATAAACAAAAGCATATTATTAATATGATTATTAAAGTTAGGGCTATGTGTCCTGCTGCACTTCTCGTGGTTCTTCAAATTTACGTTTTCCACCGAATATTGTTCTCCTTGTATTGTTATGGTACAATTATCGAATTCTAAAAGGGTTGGTTCGACTATTTCCCGTGTGATTTGCTTACAATTTGATGAATAAGGAATTGGATTATTTTATGGTTGAACATAAAGTTTTCCCGATGATATATAGTCTATATCTTCGTATGGTGATATTTCTTGCATCTGGCATTTTGCTTCCTGTTGTGTTATAATTGCTGGTATATATGTATCCTTGGTATTTTTGATTGATTCTTTGTGGCAATATATTGTATCGTATAATTGTTGACATGGTTTTGTGACGTACTGATATTGAGTTTTAGTAAGGATGATTTGGTTGTATTGGTTGTTTAGGATTATTTGGTTAGAGTTAGGAATGATTTTGAATTGATATCGGATAAATGTTTCTTTCAGAAATTGAGGGATTTCAATTATGAATATTAATTGGGTATTGTTATAAAATCCTTTTATATTTAATAAATTATAGATAGAGTAATCATTTTGAAATTCTACGTTATCTTTATCTAGAAGATGGTGGATATATTGTTTCTCTTGATGGGTTAATAAATGTTTGGAAATGACTCTAATCTTGGAAGATGCGATGATGTCTATTATTTCCTTTAAGTGGTAATGTATATAACTTAAGACATAGTTGATTTTGAAGAAATGTTGATCATACATTACTGTTTGTACTAAAACATTCGTTAGTTCACTAGTTTTATTAATTTCAAATGCTAACCTATTGGTATTAACAGTTACAAAACGCTCCACTTCTGAGAGTCTGTCTATCATTAGTTTATTTATGTGTATCTGTTCCGTGATTTGGGAGTTTAATCTGTCCTCGTTATTGAAAATATCGTTTATCGTTTTTTGTACATCAACTAAGTCTTTGTTGTCTAAGTTTCCAGTTATATCCTTAATTAATGATCCAAGTCCGTTAATTAATCCTCTTTTAATCCGTTTGGGTAGTAATGATTTGTATGTTTCTTGTAAAAGGTCTAGGTTGTGTGAGGTTATAGGTTTTCTGTCAAAAAACAGAGGTCTAGTAAAGGGATCCTTCTCTAAGTTGTCTATTAATTTCGTCAATTGAGCGTCTATCTGATTAATGGATTGTTGGTAGGAGTCTAGGGATATAATGTGGATAAGTTTATAATAACTGCTTATAATTCTGGCTTTGCCAATCGGTACTGGAATAATTCCTTTGTTTAGTTTGTATGATGTCATTTTAATTTCTTGGGTTGTCACGCTTAGTAAGCTGAAAAAGGTTTTTGATTTTACTCTTATGTATTTTTCCTTCTACTGTGTCTACTGTTATTTTACTATCTTTAAGTACTTTAAGTTTTCGATAATTTTTCATAGTTTTATCTCGTCTTTCCTTTTTTGTAAATAAAATTTTGTTAATTGGTAACGTTACAACAGGTTTCCTAGATTTATTTAATTTCGTGATAAATCGGGTTTTCTTTTCAGTTTGAGATTGATATATGTCATTACATATAGTTGTTCAAAAGAGTCTGTTCGTCTTTCTAAGTAGTCATGGTAGTTTTCATTATTTTGTGGATGAATGAATTGAATTGTTGTATGACAGTGTAGCTTGATTCATAATACTTGAAATATTTTTAGTCTCGTCTTGAGTTTTTATTACGTTACATAATTCTATTATGCTAGAGTGGAATCTTTCGACTGGAGAATTTCCTGTTGAGTTATATGGGGTAGTGTCGTGTAATATTATGTTATATTTGGCTGTCATTTGTTTGATCGTCCTACTAGTAAAACACACTTTATTGTCGGTTATAATTTTTGTAGGTAGGCCATGTATACTGAAGAAATGTACAAGTTTGTCGTGAATAGTTTGGTCAGTTTTGTCTTCAAGATGATATGCAGCAGCATATCTACTAAATTTATCAATTATAGTTAGGAATAATGTGTTTTGGATTGTAAAGATATCTGTATGAATAATTTCTAATGGTTTCTTGGGGGTTTCCGTTAATTCGAACTGTAGTTTTGGAGGTTGCCGGTCGTATTTAATTGGTTGACAAATGTCACATGAATTTATATAGTCTCTAATTTTTTTTTTCAGATATGGGAAATAATATTTACTTTTAATTTGATCATAGTTCTCTAAAATTCCATGATGGTCGTTTTCCAAATGTGTCTTTTTGATAATTTGTTTTTGTTCGTCGTTGTCTTGTACGTCGGTTAGAAAAGACATTGATTTAACTAAATTTACTTTAGGGTTAGTACTTCTTCCTTTATGTGATTTCATTTGAAGGTATGTTTCTTTTACGTATGTAAAACATTCTTCGTTTGCGTATACACAGGTTAGATTCCGGGATCTACCGAATAGTTTTCGCAAGTTTTCCTTAATAGCTGTTTTTATACCCAGTTTTTTTGCAAGGTTTAGGGTAATCCGTTTGCGGGTGTCGAATAATGTTTCTTCCGTAGAAGTATTTTGTTTGAGGGTATCAGACAAATAGATTATTATTTGTTTATCAAAGGTATTTATACAGTTTTTGGTAATAGGGATGAGGTTTTCTGAATGTTATTTAATTCTACTCTAGATAATTCGTCCGCATTTGAATTTTTCACAACTTTTTTGTAAACTATTTTATTATCGAACTCCTCTAATTTTAGTCGCCATCGAACCAATTTTGAATTTGGTTCTTTTAATGAAAATAGCCACGTGAATGGTTTATGATCGGTGACGATAGTGAATTGGTTTCCGAATAAGTAGGGACGGAAATATTTGGTAGCCCAAACAATAGCGAGTAGTTCTTTTTCCACTGTGGAATAATTTTGTACACTTTTATTGAGGGTTCTAGACGCATAACTTATAGGCAGATCTTTACCTATAATACCTTGAGATAATACCGCGCCTATAGCTGTATTACTAGCGTCGGTAGTAAGGATGAAAGGTTCATCAAAATTGGGATATTGCAATATGGGTTCATTGCACAGAAGTTCCTTGCATTGTTCAAAACATTTGATATATTCGGTCATGGGTTTGGTAATTTGAGCGAAATTATTAATGAATTTCCTATAATATCCCAGTAACCCGAGGAAACTTTTAATTTGCTTCTCGGTTTTTGGAATCGGAAAGTCTTTGACCGCTTTGATTTTATCTGGATTTGGCTTGACACCGTTAGATGTAACTACGTGTCCTAAGAACGCAATTTCCTTGTGTAGGAATTCGCTTTTATCTAATTGCACTTTCAAATTCGCGTTTTTTAATTTCGTGAAAACTTTGGTTAAGTTTTCAATATGTTCTTGTAGGGAAGTGGAAAAGATTATGATATCGTCCATGTAGCATAGACATATCTTTCCTTGAAGCTCACCTAAGACGTTGTCCATCACTCTCTGGAACTGGTTGGTGCGATTTTTAGGCCAAATGGCATACGAATATATTCGTAGTGGCCATGTTCTACTGAAAATGCAGTTTTTGAGATATCTCTAGGATTTACCTCAATCTGGTGAAATCCATAAGCTAAGTCTATAACGTCGAAAAATATATGCATCTCCCTAATCTGTCCAATATATCGGTAATATTGGGAAGAGGGTATTTATCAGCGATAGTTTGTTCGTTTTCTGTAATCGATTACTAAGCGTCATTTTGTAAGACCTGAAGCGTCTTTCTTTTTGGGGACGATCCAGATAGGAGAAGACCAAAGAGAATATGAAGGTCTGATTATTCCTTGATTAAGCATGTCATTTATTTGTTTTTCAACTTCAACTTTATGAATAAAAGGATATCTAAGGCTTCTAGTAAATATCGGTTTATCATTTACCAAGTTTATATCATGTTTGATATTATTTGTGAATGAGAGTTTCTCATGTTCTTTTTTGAAAATATCTTCGAATTTTGTACAGAATTTTTCTATGCTTTTACGCTCTTCATGATTTAAATGTGAAGTATACGGAATAATTTTGTAATATTCACATTTTTTGCACCGTCATCAAAGGTTTTAATATTGAAATTATTTAATTCATCGTGAGTTACTGACATTAGTTCACATTCTATAGGGTGTTCTATACAAATTGTTTTATTGTGTGGTGAATAATTTACTACTTCCATTAGAGCATAATTTTTTACAGCTTTGTATATTCCTTCTGGAATAATACAATTTCCATTAAGGACTACAGGTTTAACATATATTTCTCCGTCTGATACAGTGACGGGAATGTTGGCGATTATTTTGCTTCTTGGGGCTATTTGGTATGTCTTTGACATGAAATTTAGTTTAAATTTTAGTGGAATAACTGTGTCGGGTGTCAACAATATGGATTTTCCAAGGTTTAAAGAAATGTTGAGTTGTTGCATTATTTCGAGCCCAATAAGACCATTGAAATAGGTATGAAATTTGAAAACTAAAAATTGCAAATCTTAGGTGGTTCTGAGTTCTTGGAGTCCTTGAATTATAATGGCTTTGTCAATAATATGTTTGTTGAAGAAATGATTGTTTGATTATGATTATGATTGTTGATTCTATAGTTCTGTGATATTTAATTTCTAATATTCCAGGTTCTATGAAAGATTTGTTTGATCCCGTATCGATCAAAAATTTAAAAAATTTTCCGTTTAGGTTAATGTCAATGTAAGGAAGTTTATAACCTGTTTGGTGATTATTTAAGTTCATGTATCCGACTGATTCTCTGAGGCAGGTATGTGAAAATTCTCATCTTCAATTTCTATTTTTTGAATATAAGGTTCTTGTTGAATTGATTTTTCATGAAGTTGTGCATCCAAACATTCTTGTTCATATTCGTATTCATAATAATGTTCAGAGTGTGTATTGTTTCCAATATCATCGCTGTCAGGGTAATGATTAAAATATTCCTGTACTTGATAAATTGGTTTTCCGTCAATGTTAAACAATTCTTTATGTTGGAATTTTGGAGGTCCAGTGTGTATAAAATTATGTCTAGTTATTTGATTTGGATGGTTTTGGGGTTTCTGGTAATTTGGATTTCGAAAAACTGTAGGTTGTTTAAATGGATCGGGATTACTAGATATATCCATAGATTCTGGTCTAGCTGGGGGTTTTGGAGGTAATCCTCTTGTATTAGCGAAATAATTATTAGGATTTTGATTTGTGAAAGGGCGATGGTTATGAGGTGGTATTCTACGCAATAATGGTTGGTTATAATTGTAATTAGGGTTAATATAATTTTTTGAAGGAATATTGTGTAACGGTTTTGGTACAGTTCCACTATAATTAAATTTTGATGTTGGAAGAGGTATGGGTTTTTTATATGAACTATCGGATAGTTGAATCTTTTTGTGAATATGGAAATGTTGTTCTATTAGACAGAGACTTCTAGCTTGTTGTAAAGTTTTGGGATCTTTCGTTCTAATTATTGTTGCTAATGGTTCTCTAGGTCCAGTAAGGAAAGAAGTTAAAGCTAATTGTAAATACCATTCCTTTTTTTTTTTTTTTACTTTGGTTTTTATCAATTGTCAAAGTCAAAAATTAATAAGTCAAAAATTTAAATTCCTTTTTTGCCTGTGTTACTTGTGGAATTTGTCCTACAGGAGTATTATTTGCTAACCAAGAATTTAAGCGGTTCACGATGCTTGAAACATTTGCAAAATAATGATCTATATCGTCTGATCTTTGCGATAAGGAATTTAATTCTTTAATTAATGTTGCTTCACTTTCTTTGTCTGCATAATGATCTGTTAGACATGAACGCATTAACGCCCATGTGCTACTTGCACTATACATTTCGAGCACATTACTAGCATCGTCAGTAATTTTACTACGAATATTTCGTGTTAATAACATTTTCTGGTTAATATTAGGGTAAAGTGGATCACAAATGTTAACTACTTCGTCCATATGATCTATAAAATTACGCTACTCATGTTTGTTGCCTGAAAATCTTGGTATTTCTTTAATCGCATCGGGGATTTTCAAAATATCTAAATTATCTTCTGCCATTTTATCTTTATTATTAATGTTAAATTTCTCAAAAATTTCTGTTATTGTGTCTAATTCTAACATATAATTATTGTTAAAAAGGGTTTTGTAGTATTTATTTCGAGTAATATTTTTTTTTTCAATATGCTATTTATTTAATATTAATTTCAAGATGGAAAGGTTTAGAGGAGTTTTTGGACAATCAAAAGAATATATCAATAACAGTCAGTTACCATAAATTAATTATAACGATGATCTGATATGCCTTCATCTCACGTATTATAATTCGATTGATGATTGTCGGTTTCTTCCTTAGCCTCTTTTTCTTATTTATTTATTTTATTGTTCACTGTTCTGGTATATACGCCAGTACGTCTTATTATTTTTATAATTTTTTATTTTTATTATTTGGTTTCTTTTTGGTTATGTATGTACCATTAATTACACTAATTTTATGAAAAATTCTTATTAATTTAAATTATTAATTTTCACTTTTTTTTTCAATTTTAATTTATTTTATTCTATTTCACTTAACTATATTGGTAACTATAAATGTTCGTTTGATAGTTTCCGCGAACGTTAATCCGCGAACGTAACGGTATTTAGCACTAATTGAATATATACTTTAGTCATTACAAAAATATATATTCACTAGAAACACGATTACATTCGCTATGCAGTATCGTCGTAGGCCAGATATTTAAAAATATCCGCTGCCAACTGCGCCAGTTATATACTTGCACTATAAAAGATTTTATTTTTTTTAGTTTGATTTCGATTGATATTTTCCTACTCTAAAAATAGTACCCTCATTTTGGATCAATGGAACAGAAATGAACTTCGCCGCTTCTAAATGTCAAAACAATATATTTTTTCCATCATTTTTTTTCATGCCAACAACAAAAAATGGATTACTCGATCAAAAAACCTGGAGTAGTGAAAATTACCCTGGGTGTGCAAAATATTACCCTTAAGGACTAGACACACCAAGCGTCGGCGGCGAGCGGCGAATTCAAATATTCATTAATTTGTTTATGTATTATATAGAAACGATAGTATAAACAATTATATACTAATTATTTATAAAAAACATTACAATTTTTGGATTTTTAATAGAAAAATTGTAATTTTAAAAAATTCACAATTTCTTAATATTACAATTTTTCTATTAAAAATCCAAAAATTGTAATGTTTTTTATAAATAATTGGTATATAATTGTTTGTACTATCGTTTCTATATAATACATAAACAAATTAATGCATATTTAAATTCGCCGCTCGCCGTCGACGCTTGGTGTGTCTAGTCCTTTATGGTTTGGAAACATAAAACTTAGAGCTATATGCTCTAAGTGTTTTATTTATTAATTGAAACTTTTTAAATAAACGCAAATACAATTTTATAGTAAGTGGTGTTACTTGTTTTACTGTTACAGATATATTGATTTAAAGTTTGGTTGATACATAATTTAATACAAAGCAAAAAGGCAATAATATGATATTGTGATATCGTTGGAAGAACGATATCAAAACAATAATTTTCTCATTAAAACTGTTGATTAAGCTATAGATGACAATTTAAAAAGAAAATATAATATTAAGTTACTTCGATTATATGCAATGTTCCTGATGATTGTTGATACAGTGAGGGATACGTAAGTTATACCTTTAACGCGCTCGATGGGTGATCTGATTCATGTTGCCTTATTCCGTTTCCCACAAATTGAGTTTGTAATTTTTCGATTTGGTATTTTTTGCTTCTGTTGTTGACGCAATAAATTTTGCTCGTAGTGAGGATAGTTTGTCAACTCAACGGTTGGTTTGGACATCGAGTAAGAAACCTTAGTATCTAAGAAAAGCTGCCCCTATTAGCTGTGTTTCTTGATGCTTGATTTAATCCGGTTCAGTTCATGTTTCATAAAAACACAAACCCGCTTATTACATTTCTAATTAAAAGTTGTGAACTAACATACAATTTGAATGAAGGTTTCCATATAAAATTTGAACTGGTCTGATTCAATGGGTATCATGAAATACGGCTATTATATACAACGTGACATCTGCCAAAATGAATGTCCATGTGGAATGCATTTTAAGACATACATCTAAATATATTCACCGGATCACCTTGATGAAGTCATCACCGACGTTACGTCATCCATTTGTTTTGATGCGATGGAGTAGCTGTGATAGTTTCATATCATCCATGTAACATTCTGTTGATTTGTGTCGACGTTCGCATAACCCCTCTAAAATGGCATTCTCTAGATCAAGATTTGTTGTCTTTAATTTTGAACCTTAAATTAATTTTTTTATTAGTAATTTTACAAGGTCACATGATTTGTTTTGCCGGGCCTCCGGAGAACAGATGTTTCTCATCAATTTATACACCTCTACTGAAATTGCGGATACTAGATCGGAAACCTTCGTAGTCTTCTTCATTTTAGATGTGGTTCACGTTAAATTATAGCGGTGTTTTTGTTCGAAAAATTAGATAGTCTTGTAATCACCTGCGAAGTTTCATTGATTCCCGATTTCGCTGTGTTTTCTTTTCTTTTACTTAGCTATATTTACCTCTTTATTGCTTTTGTTCTTTATTTTCTTTTGATCTTCGTCACCAAATAATAAGTTAATAAAATGTTCGACTTCAGTACAAAGATTGGAATAAAATGTCTGCTGGTGACAAATGATGACCCAAAATCTGCTGATTTTGTAATCGTATAGTTAGCATTTACTGTGGTGTTTCTGGACGTGCAGTTGCCTTATAAAGTGCTTCATAGGTCCCTTGCCAAATTTGTTTCGTTACGCTTATAAATCTAGTGGGTGTTGAGATTGTTTTTATGGACTTCCACTATTATGGTGTACCATACATTGTTATGACTTCGATGGCCTCGCCGACTATTTCATTTCTAATTGCTGTGAGTTAGAAAAATTTTTAAAGGTCCTGTGATGTCAGGTCACTTTATAGGTAAATTTGACCAGAATGGTAGATGTTGATCTTCCACGCACGAACCCGTGTTGGTAGATAGAGATGTGACGTATCAATTTAGATTTAAAAGCATTGCAAACAATTAGCTCAAAGCATTGCAAACAATTAGCTCAAATTTTGGAATTGACGAAGATGTTGAAATTCGTCTGTAGCATGAGACATCCTCTCCCTTACCTGATTTAAAACAAAGTGTTATTGAAAAGTTTGCAGAGTGGATTTGTGAAACTACTCGCAAACCTGTTTAATGTAAAGGGGGGAATATCACCCGGCCCACATCCATCTTCAAATTCCTTTAAGGCTGCTAGAACATTCTCTTCGTGGATGACAGGAGGAATAATAGAAGTACTGTTGTTGACTATTTGATCAGTGTATCCCATATTATCACAAGGGCTATAGACTGATTGGAAAAATGCTGCAAACATGTCTGCTATCACTTTTACGTCCGAGGAGCTGGTATTATTATAAGTCATCACATCCCGTTTGGATCGAAAGTATTTCCAAAACTCTTTAGGATTTAATTTAATTTTTGTTTGAATACTTGCAAGGTAAGTCCTGTACTTAAATTTGAAAAAGACGTCAAATTCATCAATGCGCTGTACAAAAGCTAGCTTGTCGGTTTCCAATCGAGATTTCATCATTCTAGGCTTGCAGGCTTTACATTTTCGTGTTTTTAAATTGGTTAGCAGGTAATTGAACCACGGAGGATTTCGGTGTCTTATTGTAAAAAGGCACATGGGGTTCAAAGGTGAATGAAGGTGAATGAAGTTATAAAATGTATCAATTTGTTCGTTCACATTGTCAATTATATAAAATTAGATCCCAATTTGCTGTTTCAAAATAATTTTGAAAACCGCCGTAATTTGCCTTCTTGGAGTTGAATTTCATTCTTGGAAGGTGCTCAGATTTCTTCAGGTTACAGTGGTTGTATCAAGTACAATGCCCAAAGGTTTGTGGTTGATATCGTTTACAACAAATCGATTCATTGATTCAGTTACTTTAATAGCCTCCTCCTCAGTGGTGAAGATCAGATTTAAAACCTATCGATGTTATTAACAATCATATTAATTTGGTTGAGTATAGTGCTGGGGTGCTACTATGCAAGAAATAGCTACCCCTGTATTTATACCACTTCCAATAAAATTCATCATAAAGCGAAAGACACATAGATTGATAAAAAATCACTCAATTCGCGAAAAAAATTAACATTTAAAATTAATATTTTTGAATATTTGCAAAATAGGATGTAGGAATAGAAAAAAAATATTTTACTAATAAGAATGTAACTTTTAAAACCACCGTTTTTATAAACAATTTCGAGTGGTATTTTCAAATCGCACTTCTGAAAAATTAAAAATTTTGGATGTTTCACTGTTGCAGCAAACGAGCGATACGCTATAACATTGAAATGAATAGGGCAAAAACAATTAACAAAACTTTTGGGGTTTGTTCGAAAAGTATATCACAAGTACATCATAGCGCAAACATGACAGACCAGAAACAAAAACATGATTTTTCTTTTATATTTAAAGATTAACCTAATTCACCTTACCACTCCATTTAAAAAAATTTAATCTTGTTTAACAGACAAGGTAAAAGCTTCTATCAAAATGTCTGCAAATATGGACAACCCTGTTTTATTGGTTGTTTCAAGATCAGTCATTATACTGAATTACTGAAAAACACAGTATAATTCAAGTAAGCGATTATGATTGATACTCTTAAGACAATAATTATTGATTGATTTACCTAACTTCACAATTTACTCTTAACAAGCAACGTTTGAAATACGTTTTAATTTTTTTTTATTTGCTGTTCACGTGTTATAATGAACGATTAATTGTCTTATTCATGTCGTAACCAAAATCAATATCAACGTAAATAAAAGCATTATTATAATCTTCCCTGACCTCGTATTACCTATAGGAAACATTTGTACGATTTTCACGAATAATGAAGAAATTCGAACGGTATCGTATTTTTAGATATGTAGTCAAAGGGTTCTCTATAAAGATGTATGGGTTTACGTATATTTCTTGGAAGCTAGTTGACTAAGATGATCATCATTCACAAAGGGTTTCAACATGCCACTCGTTAACAATACACGGAGGTACAACATGCTAAAATTGTTGAAACCACTTAAGAAAATGGGCGAAGAAAAGAAATGCATTTCACATATTAAAAGATTGTTTTGTCTGGAAAATAGAAGCTCGGTTGTACATTTTTGAGTATTATACAGAAATTTCTCGAATTTGAAAAGGTAACAGATGTGATAACAGGCGTTGAACCTGCTGCCGTACGTTCACGTGTATGTCATCGTACACAGTAGTTTAATATCTGTAGAACCACATTATAAGTCGAATTCTAATAAATGATTTCAGTGAGCATGCTTTCAAAATACAGTTAACACATTAATTGAAGCCTCTAGAGTCTAGACCATTTCAAGCGCGTTACGTTCGCTGATTACATGCACGCGAGTACACAACTTATAATGACGATATGCGATTTCACACCGTTGGATTTCTATCGTTGGGTTTACCTAAAAAGCAAGTATGACGCCAATAAGGCAGTAACAATCTTTAATGTGTAGCTTTTTGTTTATTGAAAATATTTCGAAAATATATCATTTACAAGAAAACAGATTAAAATTAAACGATTCTCAATTAATTTTGCAACAATATCGACCTTTTCCGATTTTTCAAAATTTAAGCGGAAATGACTTATTTACAAAAAAAAAAACTTTTTTTTATTTTAATAAAAATTCAACCAGGCGGATTCGTTTACCGGGATTAAACTTCTTACTTACGTTTTTATAATAAATTGGAATGTCCTAGTGATATTTTGCCAAAATAGATGAACAGGAAGTGAAAGCTTCCACAAGAAATTTTGCCTTGTTTTGCAAAAACATGAAAATTAATTTTAAACAAAATTTGTTCAGACGGAAGTGTTTCCGCCAACAAGCGTTGATCTGGTGTGCGTTGTGAAATATAAGTAAGGATATTGTGTTTTGCGATTACAAAGCACAGTTTTACCTAAAGTAAGGTAAATTTAATTTTTCGCTTTTCATATCTGTGATTGATTCTTGATCAAATGAATAAATACGTGGTAAAAGAATGTTGGTTTGAAAAACCTTGTTAAAGTTAGCCTAAAGTTGCCAGCCGAAAGATAATGCGATAGTATCTTGATTATTTCAGCCGAAAGTTTAACTCTCTTAATACTCTCGTTCCTATCGATTTTTAAATTCCTATAAACTGAAATAATTTTCCCTTCACCCGAATGATATGTATAACCCGATCCTTTATTCGAGTTTATGACTGATTTTTGCTATATTTAAGACAATATCTGTTAACAGTATGGGTGAAAAAGCAAAATTTCTTCTTGATCAAGATAGTGAAACTTTATATATGTGGGCACAAGTATCCTGAAATTTAAATTTATCTTTTGGTTTCAATCGGATAACCTGAAGGGTTAGATAAAGATAAAGGATAATAGATAGATAAAGTAAAATTTATTAGAAAAAAAAATGAGAACCGGTCAATCGGCTTCTCTCCTCTGTACTTATATAAAAAAAGCGAAAACAAAATATTATCTAAAATGTAGAAGTCGCAAAGTTTTCAGTTGAAAGCTATACAGATAATAAAAGAGAGAAAGAGATAGAGAATAACTATTATATTATTTATATTATTTATGATCAAAATTTTGAACAGCCGCAATAATCAATTCACAGAATCATTTTAAATTGTTAAGACACGAATATTTAAAGTATGAATCAACATTTCAAACATAATCCATGCCACCTCTCAGTTTTCACATTTTGAATTTATTTTGAATATGGCAAATAGTCGGGTAAGAAGGAAATATGCGGCCATGAATTTAAAGTTATTTTCTTTTTCAACTTTAAATTGGAAATAAACAATTTCAAATTGGGAACAAACAATTACAGAATTAACAATTTCAATTTGAAAAAATGAACAATGCCGGTTTATTGGTTCTCTTTAACTGTGGGGAAAAGAAACCATAAACATTTCAGATTATATTATTCCCACAAAAAGCAATGTATCATGTTTTTTGATATATTTACTGAAAACAGATTCAAAGTTGAGCCATATAAGCGCTACAGTTCGCTGCAGCTCATTAAATACATAATTAAAAAATCAAGGAATGAGGATAATGGATAGCGTGCGGTTTTAAAGTTTGTGTTGAAAAATTTGCTGTGCAATAATATTTATTAAGCACAGAAGCTAACACCGATGAAAAATTATAAATTGGAGAAGGGAGCATTTGATAGTTAACATATTAAAATCCAATTTTTATGAAACAAATATAGCTATATTTTAATTAAATTTTTTTTATTCACGTTACCTAAAAGGACCGAGTAACGATTTCACCCCCCCCCCCCCAATCACCCCAAGAACACACCACAGAGCCACCCTGAGCGCCCCCGGGGAAATCTAATGTCAGAATTGAACTCGGAATCCCCGAAAACCCCCCGAGTAACGAGTTTGGAGACCTTCCCATAGACTATGCAATTTCCCCCCCCCCCTCCAGAATGACCCCCGGATACTCTCGAGCACCATAGGTAATTCCAATGCCAGAATTGAATTCGGCATCCCTGAAAACCCTCGAGTAACGAGTATGGAGCGATTTTTCCGAGTTTCCAGTCGTTCCTATAATGGTGCAAGTAATGATGCAATTGGAAAATGCATTTTCCGGCCCAGCGGGTTAATTCGCGTTCCATGAAATAATGAAAATGAAAAGATTTTTTCATTTGCAATCGAGTAGGTTTGGATTGCCCATAAGAAATTATGATTTCACAAAGTGGAATTTAAAATTACGTGCAAATAATTGAAACTACTAGATTGCAAATGAAAAAATCTTTTCATTTTCATTATTTCATGGAACGCGAATTGACCCGCAGAAGACATTTTTCAAAAAATGCATAAACCAGACTATATAGACTTTTTTCCTGGGACCTTCCTGAACACAAGGCAGAAAACCACATCTCGATATCTCCTGTCCCTAAAATTTTCCGCTATTCCGGTCGATTTTGATCTAAATGCCTTGGACTATTTTGACACATTGCGTTCGGGCCAACCCACAGTACACATAATATAGGTAATATATTCCGCATATCCAACAACAACAAATTTCAAAATGGCCGATACGGGTGACTTGTTTCCTATCTCATATAAAATCAAATAAACGATTTTTAGTATTTGTATCCATAGGTATTAAATAAAAATTGCTTTTCTAAATCATTTTTTTTTATTAAAAAATCAAGAAACTGTTTTATTTAATTTTCGCTTGTTTTTTCTGTTAGTTTCTAAGGCAGAATTCAAATTTTTTATTCGGAAATGCATTCGCGAACGGAAAAAAATTTCCTTTACTTTTGTGTCGCAAATTATATCTTCCGATAACTTTACTAGCCGTTGCACATAATCTTTGCAATAAACAATTCCATCGCCGTTGAAATGCTTGAAAATGAATTCCATTTTTTCCATTTTTGCCATCAAATCTCTGTGGGTTTCTGAAGACCACCTTCAGTCAGCTGATTTGTCCAGGTAAAAGGCGAATCCTGCGATGTGTTGACAACTGAGCTGGTAACCACCAAATCAGGGGATTTAATTTTATGGCAAATATACCCGGCTAAATGTTGTAGGCCGTCATATTGGAGCATTTCTAACTCATCGACGGGACGCTTTACCTCATTTAAACCGGACGTCAACGTAGTTAGTAAATCCCCGCTTAAATTCCCTACGGAATCCAAATCCGGCGTATCATCAACCAAAGTATTGCCATTTAATGATATGCTCCCTTCGTTTCTTCCAAGTATGTATGACCGCAATCTATACATAAATTCAAGACGGTCCGGATGGTCATGGAGCCCACCTTTCGCCCGAATAACAATAACAAAGTTTTCGAGGACTCTTGGTTTAATCTGTATGTTAATAAATATGAAATTGCATAATGGGACTTTAGCTCATCATATAACATTTTCAGGGAGTTGTTTGTCATCATTATGCCTGTAAATAAATAAAATCGTTAGCATACAAACTTATTACGGAAATTAAAAATTCCTGACCTTTTTGGAATGGTAGCATGCTTAATTTATTTTTTGCACGCATTGTAAACATTGTTGCATTCATTTTTTTCAAAATATCAAATTGCAATTCTTCCGAAATGCCAACTCATTGCATTCGTGGCCGAATGTCATGATATGGAACTCGTACGTTCAAACAGTCAAACCAATCATTCACCTTAAAATAATTATAAAAATATTATTTTTAAAAATTTATTAAAATTATTTTATATTTACCAATTTGAAGAACTCGGAACATTCCAGCCAATTTGCTGTATTAAGTTCGCCAATACTACCAGCGCGGAATATTGCGCTGGAAACTGTGTGTGAAAATAATTTCGTTGCCAATTTCACTTTTTGCCGTTCCGCTCCTTTTACTGTTAAATTCGATGCGGATATCTTATACGCTACACTTAAATCTGACTTATTATTTGTTTTTTCCAACAATTCATGTATAATGGTTTTATCAATTATTTTTCCATCGATTAAAAATCCACTATCAATAAAATTATTCCGAACCAACTTAATTAGGTGTGGCACGTCCGCGAAAAAATATATATTTTTGGTACGATGATCAGGATTAGGGAATGAAGATTGTTTTACGGTTATATTCAATTCACGCATCAGTCCCTGGTTTGATCCTCCCAAATCGCACACGACACCCACTACGAGAAATCCGCAATCTTGAACAGCTGTTATTATTCGGAAAAGGATATGTTTGGTCATATTTTGGTCGAACTCATAATAAATCGGTTGTTTCCAATTACCAAACAAGCCACGTACCATGGCAACTTGGACGTATCGTGCTCCTTTCAATGTCTCGTCTTTCGATTTATCGTAGACAATCTTCTCCTTTATTTTCATTTCATCAAAGGAAAGAATGCAAATCTTATCAATATTCTTCATTTCGACATTTTTCATTATATTCAAAACGCATTGCAGTATACCCGGATATACTTTAATTTTTGCACACCATTTCTTAAGCGTAATCACGGCCGGTAACGGATATTTTTTTTTAAGAAGCATTCTATATGCTCTTGGACCTGTTGCATGTATAGCAATGGCGTTTGAAATGTCGTCTATTGACCATTTAATTCTTTTTTTCGGACATGCGAGTTTCAGCATTTGCCCTTTCGTAAATATATTGCTCATTGAATCAATAATATTCTGTTTGTAGCACTGTTCTCTCAAAGAAGCAACCTCCGACTGAGTTGGTATATGCTTTTCCGTTTGTTGTTTTACATTCATGTTGCACATTTTTTCGGTCTGCGTGCATGAATCGGTGTTACAAATTTCTATTTGTGTATAGCTGGCCTTACTACACGCGGGCTCTGAAAACGATTCTGAAGAAATTGTGTTCATCGATAAATCATCATCATCATGTGATGTTGGTTCTGCTTGAGAAATTGATGCATCAACTCGAGAACTACAATAAACAATAATAAAAATTAGACTTAACACTAATCAAAATTTTTTTATAGATGTTACTTAGAAGTAAGTTTACCTTGACTCGATGAATATATTACCTGTATTAAGTGTACTGTGGGGCCAACCGCTCTTTTTAGAATAAAAATAAAAAAAATATTAGTTTCATAATATATATATTATAACAAAATTTTATTGGTGTTGACCGATGCATGAAATTATTAGTACAATTAGAATTGTACTAATAATTTCGTGCGTCGGCATACGCCCCACAGCAAGTAAGCTGTCGAGTCCGATATTAGGTTGTTTAGTCGGCCACTTGAATCGTTTCTAAAAATGTTGAGTGAATTTCTGGACTAATTGCCACCGAGATAAATAGCTGGTCGAAGTGGTTGTTAATTCCAGTTCAGGTATTATGGTTGATTGATGACCAATAAAAAAATGGGGTGGTGTCAATAAATCCAGTTGATCTGCTGCCAATTGACATATTGGTCGTGCATTGAGGATGCCCTTAATTTGAGTCAGAAGCGAGTGGAGCTCTTCGTAGGTTAAGGTGTGCTCGCCGATGACTCGATAAAGTTTGGTTTTTGCCGATTTGACTGCCGCCTCCCACAGTCCGCCATTGTGATATGAGTTTGGTGGAACAAAGTGCCAGTTGATTTTAAATTCTCTAAAAATATAAAAAGACATTAAATGTACGTTTTTTTTGTAAGAATTCGTTTAGTTCGCGTAATTAATTGTTTGCCCCCTTAAAGTTGAAAGCGTTATCGGAGAAAATTTTGCAACATACTCCTCTTCGTGTCATGAACCTGTTTACTGTTCCCAGAAAGTAGTCGGTGGTTAGATCGTTTACCAATTCGATATGCGGGTGGCCTTGATTGATAAACATACAAATATGCAAATATAGGACTTATGTACTCGTTGGCCTCTTCCTCGAACAGCATACGTCTTTATTGGACTAGCAAAATCTACTCATACTCTTTAGAAAGGTCTTGCCATCTGAACCCGTTAAGCTGGTAGTTCACACATTTGTTGACTCAAAAGTTTTGGCTGTCATTTATAACATAATCAAGGCAGTGATGAATGATGGATTTAATCAGCTTGGAAGCCCCAACGATCCAATATTGTGCTCGCAGTAGGCGGATTAACTATGATTGGCCGGAGTGTAAATATCTTATATGTATAATTGGCGTAGAAGCTTCCGGTCGGTCCCAGGAAGAATAATGCTGATTGAAGAGAATGATGCCCAGATGTTTGGTGATGTAAGGAGCGCATGATTTCCCTATTCGGCCTTCGATTCGAAGTAATTTATCCCTAGTTAGAGTATCCATGAAAGGAGCAAGATATTTGAGTTTACTGTTCGTTGGTAATGGATGGTTAGCGGAGAAAGCCTTCATCGCCGCTCTGAAATGCTTTGCTTGGATTTTCCGAAAAATTTAATTTCTTGCCTCGAAATATTCGCAACGGTGAAGTCCACCAATATTTTGAGTACAATGATGCTTGGATTGACAGTTTCTGATGAAGCGTTGAATAAAAGATAGAACCATGCATATTTTGTCTAACTCGGAGTACCAGTAATTGCTATCAGGTACCGTAATAGTTAACATCTGCAGATATCGGTTTCGTCTTTCTGGTGTGGTAAGTGGTAACGTTTGTTTAAATGTCGGAAAAAAGTCTTGAGTCTTCGATAACCAATCTGAGCCGGTCCACCACGAAAGATGATTTTTCAGTTCCATTGGTATTAATCCTCTCATGACACAATCTATCGGATTCTTCTTAGTTGGGACGTGCTGCCATTTATGCCTAGGTAACTGACTCTGAATTTGGCTGGCTCTGTTATTGATAAAACATTCCCATTATCTGGGAGGGGCTGACAACCAATCCAAGATAATGGACGAATCCGTTCAACCATAGAGATTTTCGGACGGTACTTTTAAAGTTTGTGCTACTGGAATGAGTAACTTGGTTAGTAATACGGCTCCACAGAGCTTTAGTCGAGGCAACGTGAAGGATTTAATCGGTGCCACTTTGGTTTTTACCGTCATGAGCGAAGTGGTTATCTTATTAGTATGATCGATAGTTCGTATATATATTGCTGCGGCGAAGACTTGCTCACTAGCATCGTAAATTCATATGCAGTGTCGTCTCCTTTTCAATGGTTTGAAGCCATCGTGGAACCAATATATTCTTTATATACTTTCACGTAGTTGGAGCTTTTGCGTTTGTGCTTCAGTTGGTATAACTTCATCCCAGCCGATATTTATAAGCATCAATCGTTGGAACATTATTTTTATCTGGATTACAAATGGAGTTAAAAATACCAAACGGATCAAATATTCGACTATCATCGGAGAGAATTTAGGTAGGTTGACTTGGAATACAAATCGATCAGTTTCAGAGTCCCAGTTTTAGTACTAGAACCGTCTGGGTTTCTGGATGTTCGGTAAAATCTATAGTAACTTGTGTGGCTCATTGGTCTTCCAGTAATTTAGAATTTCAAGAAGGTTCTCCTTCAAGGTGATTACCTCGGATAGTGAACTGACACCCGTCATCAGGTCGTTGATATACACATTCTCCACAATAGCCTCGGAGGCCCTTGGAAATCTTGATATGTGGTCGAGCGACAGTTGCTGCAAAACTCGAGTTGCCAAATACGGCGATAAACCGATGATAAACCGTATGTGACGATTTTCAATTGATAGTATGGGCGGATTGTTTCGTCGGGATTTGAACGGCAAAGAATTAATTGGTATTTACGGTCTTCCTTATGTGAATCCATATCTGGCGCTACATCTTCTCATCATTGGCGTAGAAAACGAATTGATATTGAATATTAAATAAACTTTTTTCCATGGTAGGACCAACTAGCAGGGTTTCGTTTAACGAGTTCCCTGAGGAGCTTTTTGTTGAGCCATCGAACACAACTCTTAATTTGGTGGTAGTGCTATCGGCCTTTAACACTCCATGGTGTGGCAGGTAGTAACTGTTATTAGCTAGTGTCGGTTACTGACACTCTTTCATGTGAAAGATATTCATCAAGAAATTTTGTACAGGTGATAAAAACTGGGTTCTCGCCGAAAGCGTCGTTCCATGGTCAATAAGCAATTTCTAGCCATATTAAATAATTCTCCCAGTGGCACAGGCTGTGGTTCGAATGGTAGTCTGACGGTAAACTTGCCATCGGAATCTCGATCATTGGATGAATTAAACAAATCTTCACCAAGTTTATTTGATTGACACACAATTAGTTCGAATTGTGGTTCTTCCGTTTCCCATAATCGGCGAAGGGTGCGATCTAGATCAAGTTTGCAAGACATCGATCAAATCGCATTATTGATCTGGTTGGTAGGTTGAAAACTGCCTCCGATGATCCATCCCAGTTGGATATTATGTGAGATTGGGTTATTTTCTGAATCTTCTAATGATCCTTCGGACATAATCGTAAAAACTTATCGGCTCCTATCAAAATGTCAATTTTGTTGGCTTCATTAAATCGAGGGTCGGCTTACTGTATCTTATTTAATATGGTTTTAGTTGGTGAAAAAGATACAAATTGGGGAGATACCGAGGTAATTCTAGGTGGAATGAAGACGTTTCTTACGAGCCTAAAATCTGAAAATTAAGTACAACTTGCAAAGTAACAACACTCTTGGAATGTCCAGGTCGGATTTGTCCGAGTCGCTGAACAGCGATCTTAGCAGGCCTACGCTTTAACGCCAAACGTTGCGCACATGGTTCGGAGTTAAATGAAGTTTCTCATCCCGTGTCGGGTACAAGGTTGGTAATGTCCGTATCTATATCCTTAACGTGGACGAGTGCTATAGGTAAGATGGTATACTTCGACTTGACGAACAACCTTCGGGCGGTAATAGGTTGGCGATGCAAGAGGCACAATTGTAGGTAAATGGTTGGCTTTGTTCATTAGGTTTGTTCGTATAGATCCCGCTTGATTTTTCTCGAAAACCAAATGGAGAAGTGAATTGTCGCGCGTTGGACAGTGGTGACACTTCTTGTTGCTTTTACAATGAGTAACCGTGTGGGTGTCGCTCAAACAATTAAAACAGCGGTTTTGCGATTTTATTAAATTGCGCTGGTCTTCTGCTGGTATTTCCTTGAACTTACCGCACTGAAATAGTAGGTCATCGTTACAACTGGACATGAAAATGGGCCGGCGTCGAACAATTTTATCGATTTTTGATGTAACGGTCGGGATAACAACGGTTTGAAACGCCCCTCTGGGTGTCGTTCTCGCAATACACCCTCTCGTGACCGGATAAATTTCAAAAATTCGTAAAATGTAATAAACTCGTTATCGGTGGTCTTCCTAGCCTATTGGTTCTTGGTTTCGTCATCGAGTTTTTTCTTCTTTAAATAAATAAGCAAAGGACCTCGGGCTTCTGCACCTGGTCCCATGGCTCTCAGTCCCCGTGCAACTTCGTCAACAACCAACATTAGTTTTTGAATATTATTCTATGTAGGGATTTGTTAGTGAAACCTTTAGATTGGATCGTCGCCTGCTTAGAGCTTCAGTCATTTCATTGGGTATTGTAGTGCGCTGGTTAGAGGTACGATTGTCAGATAAATAAACGTTTGGTTTTAATTTTAACACTATCTTCGATTCACTAAGCAATTAATTGAAAAATGACTGTTGGTTTTAGCACGCTCGGCAACGTAGCAATTAATTGAAAAATTACAGTACAAAATATGCTTAACTCGATACCCTTGTCACCATTACTGTCCGATATATGCGCAGATGCGTTCAATTTTTTTTTCTTTTCACCGACGCTGGTCCGCTCGTAATCCAAACAAAATATTGACATAAATTATTGTCCCGAGTTTCGGCATTAATGTCTGAGTTAGTTGATAATTAAAAGAAAAACTTGGTTTACTTAAGTTTTTTTTTTTGTAAAATTAATTTTATTTTATAAAACAAAACATTAATTCACTTAAGATTTTTGACACGTTGCGCGTACAATTAGAATTGTACTAATAATTTCATACGTCGACATAAGCCGCCAGAACAATGTTAACGGATGTCAAATCTATTGGTGCTTTCTTGAACAAATAGGACCTACGAAAAATTCGCGTTCAGGAGATTTGTTTGCTTATATAGGAGAGTGAACCTTAGAGAGTATGAACCAGTACAAATGAGTATTTTCCATTAAAAAGGATTATCTACCTACTAACGCATATTATATCGCCCCGGTGGCAAAGTGGTCAGCATGCTTGCTCCAGCGATCGGAGGTCCCGGCTTCGATTCTTCATGGTGACAAGGAAAAAATTTCACGAATGGTTTAGGATCAATGAATTAATCACTCAATATCCGAAAAGAATATAGTGCCAGAGAGGGAGGGAAACGCATATTTTATGCGTTATATACAATAAAATTTGAGGATATAAAGGGATTAGGAGGGTGTTATATAGTAAGTCCTTTTTATGTAAGTTCAAAGTATTTTCAATATTTTTGCAGTTTGCAGTCTCACCTCGATGTAAACGAATGATTTTGATTGATTTCTTGGCGATTACATGACAAAATAAATAAAATCAGGAATCACTATTTCTTTTTGGAGCATGAGCTTTCTTTCTGATAATTGAATTTGAAACAATCAATCGAGAAAACCGTTCGGAGTTTAAACCGCAATAATGAGTAATGGCAATGATGAACATAATACAGCTATCATTTCCATGAATGACCACCAAAATTTAAAATGTGAGGTATTAATTAGGTGAGCCCATACAAATTGTTCTTGTAGTAATATTTCTGACGAAATCAACGAATTCCGTTGTGCGCGCCACATCTAATTTGTACTAATATGTAAATTATAATATTCTATGTCGTCGTCGTCTCCCCATATCGTCACGTTTTTATAGTAAATTTATTGATTATTAATAAATTCATGTTATTCATCTACAAAAATCGATTAATAATTATCATAATCAACACTATAAAATGAAATTCTTCGATATCGCCGTCGACGACGTTCGTTGTCGTCGCAGTTATACCGGACTTAATCAAAATTAGTATCAATTTGTAACAGAGGTTCCCCGCCAAAATTAATACCAAGAATAAAATCCAAAAAATATGAAAACAAAATTTTTCAATAATTTTCAAATGAAACCAAACAAAATTCCAATGAATGAAATCATTCGTGTCATCTCAAAATTTTTTCAGTTGTCATCATATTGTTGTCATGATCACTTGCACACGTTAATTCTATATAATATGGATCATAATTATGATTATTCATCCGGTACGGTTTGTTATCATTTTCGACATAAACGTAAACAAAAAAAAAAAAAAAACGTAAACAATATTTGTTCCAAAAAATCATCTAATAATTTTGTGAAATTATGTAAATTTTGGCGCGGTGAATTTTATTTTGGTAATTTTTTATTGCACGCCGCCGTCGAGACGTAATATTTGGACTTTGTAAATTTAAAAATGTTTTTATTATGCGATCATTATTGATTTCAGATTTAATTTTTATCTTAATCTTATGTATATACTCGTATGTATACGATTGTCACCATATAGAAATAAATTAATAATTTCAGGCGAAAGAATTTTGTGTTTTGTTGACTGCAAATCCAATTTTTCTTTTTTGTATTCTTGAGGTAAAAATTCTTAAGAAGGAATCAATTTTATTTTAGTGGTTATTACGGAACTTTATATTGGCGCCTTTACGATAATAAGAATGCAATTAAAATACATTTAAAAACAATTTATTGTATTCATTCATAGTAAGGTCATAATCTTCAGCTTCACAACAACAACAACAACAAAATTGTAGATGGTGAGGCGAATGAATTTTTTTTTTTCGAGAGAGTTACAATTGATTTTAAATTATATTTTAGTTATGTAAATTGGATGTGAGCGCAGCGATGTTATATAGAGTTGGTCAATGCAACTGTAGCATATTGGAAAATTTTCCAATCGTTGGAAAGGAATAGCAAAGTCATGATGATCATAAAATATGTAAAATAGTTTTATGAAATTTTTATGATGTTGATAGACCTTACATATATTATACTGGAATTAGATCACTTTTCGAGATGTAGTTTTATTGCCGTCAAGGCCGGTAACATCGTGCTTTTATTGTCTTAGATGTATTTTCGTTTTAGCTCTGTTCAGTGTTATATAAATGATGCTCGAACCACATTCTTGAGACATTTAGCGTAGAGCAGTAATGACGGTAGGATGTTAATAAATTTTGTGATAGGAATAGGTGACTGAAAGGATAGTTTATTGACTCATTTAATGGTTTATAAATTGCCACCCCATAATATCCATCTATATATACATATAATTAATAAAATTGGCAATATTTCTATAAGTATATGTGACAAATGGCACAAAAAATAACGGATCTGAACTTGCCGGTTTGAAAAACAGACATGATAGAGACAGTAGCAGAAACCCTGAACTAAAATCGTTTTCCTGCATATTACACATCGAACAATAATACCGGTGAAATAAATTGGCAGGCTTATAGGTTATTACATTAGTGACGCAATTTGGTAGACATTAAAGTTTTAGTAGATATGTTTTGAATACGTTAAGAGATTCGAAATTCGATTAGCTGCTTTTTTAAACATTAATGAAGTTAAATTTTAAGAAATTTTTAAAAATATTTATACCTTTAAAATCCTAAATCTCTCGCCTAAATCTATGACTAATTCGAATGCTAACGTTTCAATCAGAAAATTCGGTATTCCGGGATTCAATTTTGAAACGAGAGAAGCCAATTTTATTAAACAACGAGCTATAGATTTTTATAAATAGTGGTTTAAATTTTCAAAATAAATCGTAATTAGTGCTGAAATAGAAATTAGTCCCTGAAACATCGACGGTTGAATTGGAAGTTTCAAGTGCCATTAATATATAATCATTTCAATATTGCTATGTTAATTTTTAATTGTAATACTGAAACAAACAGCAGTTGCTTAAGTTAATTAAATATTATTATGATAAATTAGCATATCGTCAAACAAGTAAACACAATTTTTTATTTTCATTGACAATCATTTTCTATGATGTACTTTGGAGTCGTTATTCCTTTCCAACTACTTTGCCATCGATGGTTTCATAAAGGTATAATATTAAATTAGTTTTCATACCGCCAGTTAATGGAGAGGTTAACACCCGACTGACTTTTTGGTGGAATTTGATTATCATGAGCTCATATGCTAAAAATCTATTCATCACGGAAAGAAGCGATCTAGCTTCAACGTTATTTTGCTTACTAGTCAAGCGCCAAATTGAACAGCAAAAGCGGAAGTACATAATCCTATTCAACACCAGATATCATTTCCAGGGGATCTAAAATAGTTCCTTCGATTACGATTATATACAATACATATAGACGTATTCCCCACATTTTTCTAGAATTAACCTGATGGTGAAGCACTGGTAGGTTTTAGGTTTCAGTGGTTGACACTTAGGTTAATTTTGGCCCATTGTAATACCACGCATTCACGCCACATCATTAACCCATTCACCTATTCACCTACTCACACAACTACAGTTTACCACCTGCACATTGCAAGCTCCATGTCAACCTGTACATTGACGTGGACGGTGGGTCGGCGCTGAATTCTGCAGTCCATCAGAGGGTCTTAGTTGTGTTTATTAACATAACTGATTGTAATCGATGATTAAAATTCGATTTGCATCTAGCCTCTGATGGGACTCGAACCCAGAACCTCCCGGTCCAAGTGCCGAAGTTTTAACCACAGCACCATTTGTTCCGTAGTAAGCACTGGTAAGTGGTTGATCTTCTGACACGAAAACCAAACTGATAATCCCCGACCATACAACATCAGCCAATACTATATAGGCAGTGTTTATTAAGGTTATGCCGTGACATGCCCACTTATTCTTGGTTTTGTAGATTTGTATGTCTCACTGGAAAGGATTCTAGTGTAGCATATCAACCAAAAAAAATCAGATAAAACCAAACGCCACAAAACTTTTGATTCGTCAATATTTTCCTTTCCAATTTTGAATGAAGCGCATAACACCCAAATATGTATAGCTGTTTTGCGGTAAAACGATTAACATTTTTAAAAAAACGAGTAGCATTGATCTTGTGTAGGCAAAAATATTTGTCTATAGAGCAAAATATTTTGTTGTGCTCGACATAATAAAGCAATTTAAACGGCTTAAAGAAAAGTCAACAAATAAAACTCAAAAAATAACATTATAACAATAAAAAACTAGAACGGTTGATGATGATCACATCAAAATATACAAAAGCGATCATTAAAAATTATGAGGATGATGAGTTTTTTCAGTTAGACAAAACAAACAAAACACAAATAATAAATTTTAAGAGTTGTGGGATCTTACGACATCGACGTCCTTGGGGTGTCGCACACAATATGACAAATAAAATTTTTATAATTTTTTATTGGATTTACCCTTCTTGAATTCAATTACCTTTGTAATGATAGTTGTTGGTGTATTTTAAATTATAATCCATTGTGCTATCGAGTAATTTGGGTTAAAATGATATAATTTGGGTTAAATTTTTGATTAAATCGACACTGACGCTTTATGTTTTAAAACTAAATAAAATGTATGCCGATGTTTATGGTCCTCTTATGCAATACACATGCAGACATATAAATAATCTGATTAAAAACGCATCTACGTCCGTGTATACATGAGAATGCACAAGCACAAGGATTACATTAACGTGGTAATGAAAAGTCAATACATAAATTACGTATATTACACATATTACAGCAAAATTATTTTAAAGAATTTCATGCGTCAACAACTATGAGTCGATGGACGTATATGATACTAATAACTACTTCGTTCACAGACAGTACCAGAGAGGAAATTTTTTTCAAATTTATTACCGCAGTTTAATTGTAAATATGTGTAGTATGTCTCACTACAGTTTAATGATATTGATTTACGATTTGCATAAAGAACCGTTTTACTTTGTGGTAATAACTTTAACAATTTAATTAGTATCGTGTTACAACTAATTAAACTTATTTGCAACATTTTTTTATGACTGTATATGGTAAAGACTATAAACACGCTTACGTGTAAATAAAATTGTTTTAAAAATTAATTAACAGAGAGGCCACTGTTTTATATAACATAATTTCGGTACTCAACAGCAAATTTAATATTTCAATATAAAAAAATAAGGTCCAGAAAAATATTTCGATTTTAGTATACTTAAATAGTTGAAGTCATCAATATGAATATGAATATGAATATGAATATGAATATGAATATGAATATGAATATGAATATGAATATGAATATGAATATGAATCTCAATCTCAATCTCAATCTCAATCTCAATCTCAATCTCAATCTCAATCTCAATCTCAATCTCAATCTCAATCTCAATCTCAGTCTCTATCTCTATCTCTATATCTATCTCAATCTCAATCTCAATCTCAATCTCAATCTCAATCTCTATCTCTATCTCTATCTCAATCTCAATCTCTATCTCTATCTCTATCTCTATCTCTATCTCTATCTCTATCTCTATCTCTATCTCTATCCCTATCCCTATCCCTATCCCTATCCCTATCTCTATCCCTAATTCTATCCCTATCCCTATCCCTATCCCTATCCCTATCTCTATCTCTATCTTTATCTCTATCCCTAATTCTATCCCTATCCCTATCCCTATCCCTATCTCTATCTCTATCTTTATCTCTATCTCTATCTCTATCTCTGTCTCTATCTCAATCTCAATCTCAATCTCAATCTCAATCTCAATCTCAATCTCAATCTCAATCTCAATCTCAATCTCAATCTCAATCTCAATCTCAATCTCAATCTCAATCTCAATCTCAATCTCAATCTCAATCTCAATCTCAATCTCAATCTCAATCTCAATCTCAATCTCAATCTCAATCTCAATCTCAATCTCAATCTCAATCTCAATCTCAATCTCAATCTCAATCTCAATCTCAATCTCAATCTCAATCTCAATCTCAATCTCAATCTCAATCTCAATCTCAATCTCAATCTCAATCTCAATCTCAATCTCAATCTCAATCTCAATCTCAATCTCAATCTCAATCTCAATCTCAATCTCAATCTCAATCTCAATCTCAATCTCAATCTCAATCTCAATCTCAATCTCAATCTCAATCTCAATCTCAATCTCAATCTCAATCTCAATCTCAATCTCAATCTCAATCTCAATCTCAATCTCAATCTCAATCTCTATCTCTATTTCTATCTCTATCTCTATTTCAATCTCTATCTCTATCTCTATCTCTATCTCTATCTCTATCTCTATCTCTATCTCTATCTCTATCTCTATCTCTATCTCTATCTCTATCTCTATCTCTATCTCTATCTCTATCTCTATCTCTATCTCTATCTCTATCTCTATCTCTATCTCTATTTCTATCTCTATCTCTATTTCAATCTCTATCTCTAGCTCTATCTCTATCTCTATCTCTATCTCTATCTCAATCTCAATCTCATAATCTCATAATCTCATAATCTCATAATCTCATAATCTCATAATCTCATAATCTCATAATCTCATAATCTCATAATCTCATAATCTCATAATCTCATAATCTCATAATCTCATAATCTCATAATCTCATAAACTCATAATCTCATAATCTCATAATCTCATAATCTCATAATCTCATAATCTCATAATCTCATAATCTTATAATCTCATAATCTCATAATCTCAATCTCTATCTCTATCTCTATCTCTATCTCTATCTCTATCTCTATCTCTATCTCTATCTCTATCTCTATCTCTATCTCAATCTCAATCTCAATCTCATAATCTCATAATCTCATAATCTCATAATCTCATAATCTCATAATCTCATAATCTCAATCTCAATCTCAATCTCAATCTCAATCTCAATCTCAATATCAATATCAATATTGTTTCTCCTCACAAATACAAAACATTTGTCGCTAATAGAATTTCGGAAATTCAAGGAAAGTCATGCTCAAACCAATGATTCTAAATGTCTTCGAAAGGAGTTGCCATTTTCAGTGCTTGCAAAGATAACGTTTTGTTTACTCAGTCTGCCCTGCAAGACATCACTTGATATAAAATAACTACATACTTGATCACGATTACGATGTTCAGGTAACATAACACCGGCCGGCATATGGTTAGTTATTTTTCTATTTCTTCAGGCAACAGAGCTGGTTTTACTATGTTGGTACTGACAACTTAATTGTGACCTTCCAGAAAGCTTCGATTAAAGTTTGTTGTACCTCCTTGAAGTTTAACAACATTGAAATTAGTGTATGCATTGACAGAGATATTAGCCGATTGTCATCTTTGAGATAGTTTAACTGCTCATGAATCTGTTGGTGAAAGATTTTCTAGTGTGATCCAGCCTCGCTCCTTTTGAGAATGTTGAGAGTGGCATCGGCAATGGAGGTTTGGTTTTTAATGAGTTTTAGCAGATACTCTTGATTTGCTTTTCCCTTCCGTATATATTACCTTCATAATGTTCTGTATCACGACTGTCGATTATGCCAAATAGTTCACTTGTTGCCTACAATGTTGATAGCCCCTATTTTTTGTCTGGTGTTTCCATTATGATACATTGTCTTCTTGTTTAGTCCTATATCTGCTCCATTGTGATGGTGTACTTCGTTTTTTAGTTCTATGTCTGATAGAATATGATAGTGTTGACCGTTGATCGTCCCGCAGACGTCGTTGATAGTGCTGTTTATTCAAAGCTGATACAAATTTCTAACCCAAGATCGATATGCATTTAATTCTGCATAATATGTCGTAAGATTGAAGGATATACAATTATTTTCCATTGAGTATTGGAGAAACGTACGCTGATAGTGTGTTCAAAATAGATCTGGCGTTGATGAGGGAAACTGGTTGATTGAATACTGGTGTCTCTAAGAATGCACTCGACATAGCCACCAAACTTGAGGTGGTTGAGTGTATTTATCTACTTAGTATTTTTTGTAGTGGTTCATGTTCCGCGATTTCGTTTATGTCGATGGGAAGAGGACTTATCTTTCGTAATCGGTCGTTTTAATTCGGTACCGCTACTATTTTTAACTGTTGCTACCCTTGTTAAGTTATCACTGCCCAGATGTAGTTTAACAATCCATCCAGGAGACCAACTAGTTGAAGGAAGATTCGTGTCTTTGATTAGGACAACATCACCCAATTTTATAGAAGGTTGTTGGAGGTTCCATTTACTTCGCCTTTGGATGCTTGATAAGTAATAGCTAGACCAATGATTCCAAAAATCTTGTACAATTGTTTGTACAAGTTTCCAGCGCTTCCGTGTAGTTATGTTTTCCTTTAATAGGCTTGGTTCCTGTTATTATTTGGATCGGACGACATTGCTGTTAGAGGTGTTTAATTGAGGTATGCTTTGATTTTAGCGGTTACGGTTGCTAATTCTTCGTATGGGTTAATATACTTTCACCAATTACTCGCTTGAGGTGATATTTCATAGACTTGACAGCTGATTCCCAAAGCCCTCCGAAATGTGGTGCTGAAGGTGGTATAAGGTGCCATATCGTACCATTTTTGGCTAACGGGTCTTAAAGTTATGGAATTGCCTGTTTAATTGATTCGGCCATTTGCTTTGTCAATATTGATCGAGCTCCGACGAAGTTAGTTCTCCGGAGTAGTGCACCTGGCGTAAATGACTGCTGCATAAGCTTTCTCAGATGCGTCGCAAAATCCGTGTAGACTGATTGATGATATTGTGTGATAATTGATCCACCTGGGTAAAGTGATTCCTTCTAGTGACGGTAGAGAGTTTCTGAAACACCACCACTGCGCGGATATAGCCGGAGGTAGTGATTGATTCCAGGATAGCCCTGTTCATCGAAGATCTTGCATTATTAACTTGGCCACTACTGTTATTGGTGCTAACCATCCTAGGGAGTCGAAAAGTTTAGCACTCTCGAATAGGTTGCTTCGTTTGTAGGTTCCTTATTAGATGATATGAGCGTGATATGGAATCCGAAACTATCTGTCACTGGATTCCAATGTATGCCGAGAGTTTTAACTGTGTCATCAAGTTTTGTTTCAGCTACTTCAATAATTCGTAGGTCGATGGGTATATAGCTTGCATCACGGCGACGTGATTGGCAACCCATTTACATAAATTGAATCCACCAGTTTTCGGTAATGCTTTTATTTGCTTCTGACCATCTAATGCTTCCTCGAGTGTGTTGTTTCTAGAGATGAGGTCATCTATTGTATATAAAAATCATTTAGCGTTATTTCTGATGCGCTTAGATATGTGAGAGTTGCATCTCTGGCTTACTGTTGTAATGTCCTCACAGCTAAGTATGAGGCTGATGCTGTACCATAGGTCACTGTAGTTAGCTTCTATTCTTTTATTGGCTGCTATGGTGATTTCCTCCAACAAACCCGTTGATAATCCTGGACGTCTTCAAGAACCGGAATTTGACGAAACATCTTTTCAATATCAGCGGTGTATATATCTATGTTTCCGCCATCGTAACAATATGCTTAGCAGGTTCTGTTGAAGTGTGGGCCCATTTAACATGACATCATTTAAAAATATTCCTGTAGATGTTTTGGCTTATGCGCATCGAAAACGATCGGCAGCTTGGTTGTTGTGCTCCAGTCCTTCAGTACTGCATGGTATGGTAAGTAGTAGTGCTGGCCTTTGATTAGCCATGATTATTTGGCCGTAGTAGTCGGCTCCTAACAGTATATCAACTGGACCGGGTTCATAAAATGGTGGGTCTGCCCATTTCAAGTTTTTAGTGTGATTCCAACTTGGTTTGGTTGCTACTTCAGGAAGATTTACGGTTATGTTGTTGGAAACCATATGGTCTCTATTTTTAACTTGAAGTTTGATGTGAATCTTGGTCTAATTGTGATTTCTGTAGTAGAAAGCGTTGTTCCGCTTGTTCTTATTCCCATGCTAATAATGTTTTCTTGCGTAGGAGTTTTTGATAACTTGAGACCGTCTGCAGCTTCTTCAGTGATGAGTGTTGCTTGGGAGGCTGTATCAATCAGCATTCGAACTAAATGTTCTTCGTTGTCGGTTGTTAACCTGACCATGGCAGTTTCCAGTAGAACTCCACCTTTTATAGTACTGACACCTGTTTGAAGCGATGTCATTGTTGGAGTTTCCGGCTTCTTTGCCCTTTACTTTTCAATGTCGTGAAGTAAAGTATGATGGATTTCGTTACACTTTTCACATTTATTATGGCATTAAAGGGCTGTGAAATTTTTGTAAACACCTTCTATATACGCGGGTAAATCCTTTACCTTAGCAGCTGTGATCCTCTCTGTTACGTCAAATCTTGGAACTTGTGTACAGCTCGTGATCACCACCATAATGAGCGCAGCATGATGATGAAATCGTCTATGGAATCGCGAATGTTTTGTTGTGGTGATTCCTTTTTCTTAACGATCCTATCTCATAGCAACTGTAGCTAGAGAATAAAACCTTGATTCAAGACATTCAAAAAATATTTTTATCGTTTTAATTTCTTTTGGTGCTTACTACTGGTTTCGTATCAGCTGTGTGTTTTTGCGTCTAGCCTCCTTGAGAGTATGGTTATTATTAAAGTACTCAAGTGCTGTCAGGATTCCCTAATATGGTGAGTGCATGTATGTACTCTAAAGCATTATCATGCAATGTTCGCAGTCCATTGTGTGATTCTACTGTTAAAGTAGGTAAATCTAATAATATGTTGATGTGATTGCTGGCCAATATCCTTTTATCTTCATATCTATTGACGAGGGTACACCATCCGGTGATATAATTTTTAGTCCCCGTAAAATAAGGGAATTTCGATTTTGGGGATCTTATTTATGCTGTCATTTCAAATGTTTGAGTTGCTCAAACCGTTATCCAGCTCTTCTTGAAATGGAATAACAATTGTTTCGTATTTTGTTTGAATGTTGTCAAAAACGTTGTTCACGAAATACTCTTCATATAAATCCTCCTTTTCGGCTTCTGCAATAACATTTTCGTGATTATTGTAGAATGAGTTCCATGCGTCTGTTAGCTGCTTTAGTTTCAGCTCGCAATAGACTTTTCTAAGTTTTAGCGTTGAAACGTAATTCTCTATTTTGCTTATGTTTTGTTTCAACATCTCAGGTTTGGTTGCTAGTGATTTGTAGCGTTTGTTATTTTTTGGGGTTGATGATTCAATGGCTTCCACATCTTACTCAAATATGTAGGAGGTGGCATCTACTTCATCTTCTTTGGCCTTTTGCGTATCTTCTTTAGATTGTTTTGCTGTTAATTCTTCTTTGATTTTGAAAAGCATGGATTTTGTCTCTTCAAATGCCATTTTGACTAGATAAGAATAATCTTGTTTGCGATATGGATGATCATCGGGTAATGACCCAAGTAACATTTTGTGTATTCTATGATTACAATTTATTCTTGTATAATTCACGGAATATTTGCTGTTGTAAAAATTTGTTGCTGTTTCTATACTTCAACAAAATCTAGTTTCAAAATTGCTACAGTAAAGTTACACTGTAAATGTAAACTTATAACTACAGACGAAGCATTGTTGCTTATGTACCATGTCATAGTATCATGACGGTTACAAACCTTTTACGTTTTGTATAATTGATGAGAGCTTCTGCGTAGACATGCTGAACATTTACTTCATAAATGTATTTTTACCTTGTTAAATCGATTACAGTTTGCTACTTTAAAAATAGCTTATAGCTACTGTGTAAATTTACTGAATATTTAGCTTGTTAATGTATTTATACCTTGCAGTACTTTATACAATTTTCATTAGTAAACAAATGATTTGACGTGATCAAATATAAATGTTGAATTTTATTGAAATTTATTGAAAACGTGAAGGTAACATGAAGAAAATCGCTAAACCGTTCCAGCTTACATCGTCCTACTATAGAAAAGTAAAAAAACTAACCAATTTCAAAAGAAACAATTTTAATGAGTTTTCTGCAAGACAGCATTCTCAAAATAATGCACATCCTTCAGAAACTGTAAATCCTTTACCTGTGATATCTAACGGTTCCAGTATTTCTGTTGCATCGACTTTACCACGAAAGGTGTTCGATATTTGTAGTAGTACAAGTGCTTCTCATTCGACGGCAAATAAAATAAATCAAACAGAAGGTGACATGGAATGCCAGAGTGACTGCGATATTGCCAATGAAATGTCCGATGAAGAAGAAGAAATTGAAAGCAAGCTTTCGATGATGGAAGACATAAAAAACTGGGCGGTAGTTCATCGAATTACTCATCGAGCATTAAATGATCTACTAGGAATATTAAAATCGCGTGGATCAAGTTACTTACCAAAAGATTATCGCACTTTGTTGCAAACACCTCAAAAACTAGATGTTGTTTCAATGGGTTGTGGAAAATACTGGTATTATGGACTAAGACGTTGCTTACTTAATAAATTTTCTGATTTAGATCATTCAATTAATATTTCCGTCATTTTTAACATTGATGGGTTGCCCATTTTTAATAGCGCAAAGACAGAGTTTTGGCCTATTTTATGTATAAGCGACCACTCTGATTTTTTGAAACCAATGCCTATTGCACTCTATTGTGGCCAAACGAAACCAAATTTACAAAACTTTTTGGATCCGTTTATAAATGAATTGCAAGATATTTTACAAAATGGTGTTGAAATTGGTCAGAATAAAATCACGGTAAAAATCAAAGGATTTGTTTGTGATACTCCCGCAAGATGTTTTATAAAAGGTAAATATTCTTAAAAATAAACAAACAAATATTTTTGACAGTGATATAAATTATATATTAATATTCCAGGAACCGTCTATTTCAATCACTACCACGGTTGCCCGAAATGTACAACAATAGGAGAGAATTATGAATACAGAAAAGGTGTCCATATGAGTTATCCAAAAATTGATGCCCCTTTAAGGACAGATGAAAGTTTTCGCAATAGATTGGACGAATTCCACCATAAAGAAGATTCCCCATTGGAAAAGTTACCTATAAATATTGTTGATGATTTTCCAGTTGCAGATTCATTACATTTATTTGATCTGGGGTTAATGCGAAAATGTTTGTTAGGATGGATAAATGGTAGTTTTAATTTTAAAACGAAATGGTCGTTTTCACAAATTAGCGAAATTTCTAAGTGCTTGGAAAAGAGTAATACATTTTTGCCTAAAGAAATTCATCGTGCAATGAGACCATTGCAATACATTAAATTTTGGAAAGGATTGGAATATCGAACATTTTTACTTTATGTGGGTCCAATAATATTGAGCGAATATCTCCAAATCGTCGTCTATGAACATTTTATTAAACTATCTTGTGCGGTAACAATATGTTCATGTAAGCATTATTTAAAATACATAAACGTGGCTAAGTCATTATTCCAAGATTACATAAACAGTTTCATTGAATTATATGGCATTGACTGTGTGAGCTCGAATGTCCATAACCTATGCCATGTAACTGCTGATGTTAAAAAATTTGGGCATCTTCCAACGTTCAGTGCATACCCTTTTGAGAATGTCCTATACCAGATAAAGAGGTTAATTCGTCAAGGAAGTAAACCACTGGAACAGGTAGCTAATCGCTTGATTGAATTAGCCAAAATGGAAAAATGTAAAAAACAGACGAATTCTGCTGCAGCTAAGTTTCCATTTGTTAAATATCAAATTGAAGGGAATCAACCATTACCAATGTGCATTGGAATATACAAACAAATCTACGTTTTGGAAGGGGTTATGTTCTCCAATGATTTAAAAAATAAATGGTTTTTAACTAAAGAGAATGAAATAGTGGAACTGATCAACGCCACTTTCCTAAACAATATAGCATACATTTATGGGGCAAGTATCTTGAACAAAGATGACTATTTCGAGAAACCAATTAAATCGTCGTTCTTACACATTTTTAAGTCATCTTTTTCAATAAGAAAACCTCCAAAATTGTTCCATCTGAAAGACATAAAATGTAAGTTGATTTCAATTGAACATCTAAACGAGACAGTCTTTCTGCCTTTACTACATACACTGGATTTGTTTATGGAATAAAAATGTTCAAATAATATTTATAATAATTGTTTATTTAATAATATTGTATAAAATACATTGCTAAATAAAAATAAAAAGGAACGAATACATTTCATGACTTGCGTTTAATTTAAGTATAAATCAAATAAATATTAATTTTCATATTCAATATTATTTTAAAAGCCTGTCCTCAACATTGGTTTATTCTGGAATGTCATCAATTTCATGTTCATTATTAGATAGAGATTCATTTGCCAATTCTATGGATTGCTGCTGATCTAAACATGGACTGTTTTCGAAATTTTGCATATTATTTTTATTCTCTTTTTTGATTTGACGGTCTAACCGAAGTTTTGCGTTTCATAAAACACTTTTCAAACATTTTTCATTTAATGTTTTGCTAAAATGTTTGTCACCGAGCTTTACAACTTCATAAAACAGACCAATGAGTTTTGTGTATTTCAAAAAAGGCATTTTAGGTTCTTTTACTGGAACATGAGATTTTACAATTCCTGTCCACGAAAGTGTATCAACTCTGCGTTTGTTATGCAGAATTTATCGTACAGAAGTTGAAGGTTGATTACAAACAGATTTTTTGAGAAAGGCACACCCAATTGTCTATGGCAAAACTTGTCTTCGGTACACCCAATTTTCTATGGCAAAACTTATATATTTATTGTTTTTCAGTTAAACATCGACATACAAATATTTTGCTCTATACCTTTTTATCGGGAGTCGCTACCGGGAGCACTTTCCATTTCAATGGGAGATTTGAAAAGGCCTTTATTTTGTAAACCCCTGAAACCATTAGAAACTTACTCTAACAATAAAAATTTAAAATGCAGCAAGATGAATTCTTGTTTATAACGTCATTTTTAAAATAAATGTCAATTAGTATATTTCAAGTGATAAATGTCTGTTTTATGGTAGCATTTATTTTTCATTTTTATGGTATAGCGACACCAGTGAATAATAGCTGCAGTTTCAGTAGAAATTTCCCATTCGGCTCCGGATAGTGCTCCAATAATAAAACAGACATCTGAACTGCAAAAACATTTAAAAATGATTTCGTCCCACGGTCGACAACAGGTTAACAGCCTAATTAAATTATTTCCTTTATTATTTAAATTTAAATATATTGTTTAGCTCATAAATCAATGTTTTGTTAACATACCTCATCATTTCAGAAATAACTTTCTTGAGAATTCAACACGGAGACATTCTTTGCATCTTAAAGGTTATCATATAAACATGGATTTTAATCCAGACACAATATAATAGATAATTTTATCTTGTCTACTTACAATAAATAAATTAAAATATGAATTACGACAAACGTTTGAATATCTTGTTTTTCGTGCAGACATACAAATATAAACATTTCCATTGTTTTGACAAATAATTTGTCTGTTCGTTTGTTTATCAGTCGATCGAATTAGCGTTGATATAAATTTTTAATTTATTAATTTGCTTGGAAAAATATTATATGATAATTTTGTTGGCATTTAAAATTAATAACGTCTATTACTACACCCACAAACCGGTAAAGAATTGTGCAAGGCTATTTTTAGTTTTTGCTCGTTTTATTGCTTCATCGGTCTTATTTACTATGTATACTACTACCTAATATATAACAAAGTTTACTGCATTCAAAATGCATCAAGACATTTTAACAATTCATAAAAGTTGGTAATTTTTGTATTTGGTGGCTAAAAATTTTATAATGTAGCAATAAGTTAAGTTTAAGATGCGTTGCTAATAACACTACTACGGCTGCAAAATTTTCGCAGATTTTATTGTGGTGCATATCTCATTTTTCGTGGGTAATGCCCCCTGATTAAAGCTGAATGGCGTTACTGATTCAAAGAAATTTCGTCATATTTTCTTACATTATGGTAACATTATGGCGACAATTCGTTAGATCATGAAATGTGTTTCGAGACTATAAAACATTTTGTGTCAAAATGATAATCGTGTATCAGAGCTGTAAAACTGAAATTTTTATTTGAAGTTTTCCAATACCGGATGTACGAAAAATAGATAAGTTCTTGTGCCACGCAGAGAAATTCGTCATATTGTCTACTCTCTTTTTAATTTATACCCCTATTATGGTTTTCGCCTCGCCGAACGATTCACGGTGAATCTTAAATCCGTGTGAGTTGGGTTTTCGTATTATTCGTATTATGGTTTTCGCCTTTATTTTGGCGAGTGCACATCTAGTAACACTAGCCGAATAATAATTTTTATAACAATTTTTTTGACGTTTGCGGTTTTTGTCAATGATTGTGTTGTTGTAATCATATATGATTCAGATTTTCTGTTTATAAATTAGGTTTTTTTTTCAATTAATCTAAAATCAGTTTAAAATTATGTTATCTAGTGTCGTTCTATCTTTTTCTGATAAACCAGCGCCCCTATTTCTGAATACGAATACGAACAAAAATTGTACGAATTGATGATTTGTATTTTTGAATACGAACTCGTGCAATTGTAGCACGAATTCGTACCTACTTGATACGTTCACAAATTTTCCTTATTTGACAATACGAATACGAACAATTTTTGTACGTTCATGAACGAATTTTTGTACGATGAATATTTAGTTAACGACTCCATAGAAAAATCAAAATTTTTTTTTGAGTTTCACATAAAAAACATTAATTTTAAATAATTTTAAAGAAAATCTTTTATTTTAAAACGTAAACATGGCCGTATAATTTGTTTACGTCAATTTAAATGAGAGTATAATTATTTATGAATTATTCGTAGTCATGTATGTATTCAGCACGTACTATAGTAAATGACCGAATATAGAACGGAGTCCAGAGCACTGTTGAAAAACCCGGGACCATAATCCAAAAATGATATTGAAATATTTAATAACACAATTAATTTATATTTAGTTATAAAACCATTCAATTTAAAGTTAAGAGGTTGGAGTTGCAAGACGCCTGATGGGGCACTATCACCCACAAGAAATTAATTGGTGGGTGAATTTTATTTTCGATCCAAACAATTTTGTCGGCCACACAAAAATAAATAATATTTTACTTCCACAAAACTCAAATTGTATTTCACTATTTATTTGTATTTATATGTATTACAACTTAAAAGAATCCCCAAATCATAAGTGATTCTTATTTAAAAACCTAGAAGAAAAATTCATTACATCCATTTCAAATACAAATTCAAACGTCAAAACTCAAAATAGTGTCCAAGTTGTACAATTTTATTGCAGGTAAAACCATTTAAAATAAATTTCCCTTGTAGCAAGGACACACACCAAACAATTACGTACAATCGTATTCAGAAATACCAAAGTATTTTCGTAACGAATATCATTTTCGCATCGAATACATTTTCGTATCGTATTCAGAAATAGGGCCCCAGATGAAAATATTAACATGGCACAGATGCGAAAATCGTTATGGGAGCAATGTCATCCGTTTACTCTGCCTGGTACATTATTTTATAGGAGGCCCCAAGTTATTCAACATTACTATCAAATCCTTCCAAAACAGGATTACGAATTGTCTATTTTCCCAAAGCTGGGAATTCCCCTTGCAATATCGGTATTTTTCTTCATCTCCCGTTAATTTCGAAATTTGGGTGGGATTTGTTATTTTCTACATGTTATAAAAATATAATTACTTACACGTGTTATAAAAATATAATTACTTACACGTGAACCTCCATTGTTTGATTTTGACTGTGAAATGAAAACAGAAAACCAATTTTATAAGATTCGCCTACAAAAAGTTGGCGAATCATTTTGACAGTTCAGCTCGTTTAGATGAATATCATAATACCAAAAATGTGAGTTGGATTCGCCGGGAATGTCAAATGCGAAAACCATAATACCAAATTGTATATTTGACGAGTTGCATTCGCCAGGAATGTAAAATGCGAAAACCATAATAGGGGTATTATTTTTTGAAAATTTTTATGGTGTACAGATACATATACGACGACGTGACTTCAGAACTTCAATTTTTTATGATGCCATGATTTTAGAAAATAACTTTAATAAATAGATTCGTGTGGTGGTGAATTTTACTGTGATTAAATATAAAAATAAACTCGATTTAAAGTTTTGTTAAATAATAATAAAATTAATAAAACGGTGTTTTCTCTGGGGCGGTATCATAGAATATAACCGGAAAAGTTAAACGTTTTAAAAAATGAATTAATCATGTCAGATTAATATTTTTCAAATTAGAATTAGTGAGTGTAGAGATGAAAAAAGACCCATTTCGATTTTGTAATAGAATAACAGTATTGTAAAGGTAATTTGTTAGAATTATAAAATTTAATTTCTACCGGTTGTACCGATTGAAAGTTCATTACACCGGCTGTACGTTTCCGTTAAAATTTCGTCAATTTTAAATTTAAAAAATTTTCAAATTGAAAATTATTATTTTTATGGTGACAGCGTTGTTTTAAGTAGTTGACTACAATGAAACACCCTACCCCAGTTCACATTGCGCTTTAAAATAATATTTTGTTTTAAGCGCAATGTGAACTGGTTTTGGCAGATACATATTTTATTAAAAATCATTCATACATTTCATAGATTAACAAAACATTTAACATTTTAACAACTCGAGCTGTTGAGCAATCAATTGAATCAACATTAAAATTTAGAAGCCAAGCTAATAAAATTTCAAAATCAACAAATTATGGCTTCCCCCGGTGCAGCGGAAGCGATTTATATAAATAAGATGCTAATGATTTAATGTCGGCAAATGATACTTTAACACGCCATAAAATGTTGGACATTAATTCACGATATGTATCCGAAATATTATAAAGGAGATCACGAACTATTTTATAGCATATATCTTTGGTCGGCTGATTAATGAATCCAATCTAAAAAAAAGTAATAGAAAATTTAATTAGTAGGAATAGGAAGGAACTAAGAAGCAATTAAAATTTCTACCTTAAATATCTTTGGTACAGTCCTTATGAATTCCCGGTCAGACTGTACTCTCCATAAAATTATATTACAAAATGTTTGCAACAAATAATATGTCATCTATTGGCTGTCATCTATTGCTTGCAATTTCAGTTATAACATCATAGAACTTGCCTACTAAATTTTGATTATTGATTTGGTTCGGTAACTTCATAGTTTAAATAGAAAAAATTGTCACGAAACCCAATCAAGCAATAGCATAAAATTAATAATGTGCGCTTATCTAAAGTAGAAAATGGTGAATCGACTAAATATTGCCATGTATCAAGATGTCGCGAATTGTACATGGCAAGTTCGAAATATAAACGAGATATATTGAATTTGAATTCGATATACAAGTTCCCAGTCCCACATCATTCATCTTATTCGGTTGGTATCTGAAATTAAACGAAATGAATGTTTTATTTGTATGCCAAATCAGAATAAATTTGTGACACTTACGTGAAATTCGTGGGTATCGGTTATGTATAAAACAACATGAACTAATCGCCCCCAAACGCTTTGCAAAATGACGTTATCTTTCTGTGTTGTACGTCAACAGACCTTTGCCCAAAATATTAACTAAACTCGTTGAAAATGCAAACAACTTTAATAAGTTACGCTGTGAAGAAAAGTTTTTCTTCGATATAGTATTCAGAATTTTGTATTGTGGCTTGCATTAATATGTGCATTAAATTTTCAAATGTAATTTGATTAAGTAATGCTTTTTAAGTCCTACGCATTCACTATTTGTTGTAATGCCTTCTTCGTCATCCGAATCAATAATTGTCCAAACGTCATCTTTCAGAGTGAATAAAATGTTCCAGCTTTAGCTGTTTCAGAAATTCATTACGCAGTTTAATTTGTAAGAAGGATTACTCGAAGTAGGTGTTCTGAGGTCTGTAAATAAATATGGAATTTAACTCATAGATGCCATGCAGGTTCCTCTCGGAGATTTTAGTATGCATATGAAACAGCAAAAACAGATCTTGCCATGTTGTTACACTTATATCTAAACTAATTAATTTCGTTTGTCAATTCTTTAAAAATTTTCAAAATGTTTTATCCGATTAAAATAGAAATGTATTGAAATTGAGCAACGCAATTACACGGCGGTTCTTATATTGGTTCATCATTTGATGTGTTAATTTCTATTGCCATTGAAGAATTAATATTTCGAAATTCTTGACATTGTGTTAGGAGCTCCCTTATGTTTCTTCAATGTGAAGTGCATGTTTTCTCAATTAAGCCTTTAAAATTCAAAGAATCGCGAATACTTCTTCATCCAAATATAATAATCTAGAATTAAAATAAATAAACGTTGTATTTAAATTGAATATAGAAAGGACACAAAAAATACAATGAAATAGAAATGTAATCCAGGATTATAACTCTGGGAACTTACGTGTATTTATGACTTGCATTAAACCTTGCACCACCACTACAGGAGGTCGACACAGTGGCGATATGAACTTTTAACTTTGCGCAATGAGATTTCATTCAGCTTAATATTATTGTGTAGTTTCCAATTCAGCAAATTAATTCCAAAACATTTCTCGACTTTTTGAATATGTCTTAAGAAATTAAAACGTAATCGAATTAATAAAATTCGATATTAAAAATAATAAAATTAAAGTTATTAACAATAAAACTTGTGATTCCCAGTATAATGTGAAGCAGCTGATTTTGACGCCACAAGCGAAAATTGGTAAGAGCAATATTTACACTTAATTTTAATTTATATTTACTGTTTAAACGGTAACAAATCAACTATATTATAAATTACACAAATATTTAGTTAATGATTATTAAAAAACACGTTTTATTTAAAAAAAATTATCTTCACTTTAGGTTTTTGTACTGTATACATTTTGGTTTATTATTAATTTTTTTTTTTTTTGATTTTTAGGTTATACCGGAACATGCCAATAATTTCTCCTCATATATTTTATAGCAAGTACTTTTTACGTATTTCTCCAAATTAATAAAACTAAAATAAAATAAGACAATTTGCGCCATTTCAAATATAATATTTATTTTTTTAAATAATTTATAGAGTGTAAAAGACGACGTTAATTATTAAAAACTATGATTTTTCATTGTATGTATTTAAATAATTTTTAGGTTATGTTTGTATCGTAGTCGAAAAATTCCCCTACATGTTCTACTATAAAAAAATGTGTCTCACTCACTCTCATGTAGATATTTTATTCTTGTCTCTTTTTAATTTTGTACAAAATCTCGTATTTTTAAATGGAATAGGGCCATAAACATGATCCGATCCGTTAGATTTTTTCAGGGTCGGTCGCAATAAATATTGCGCTGTGCAAAGGCTAGAAAACTCGGAAAAATTCCACCGGAAAGTACCCGAAACGGTTACCTCAGGTAGTTTCAGCAAATTTCCAAGATTTGACGCTATGTGAGTTTGCCATGAGTTTGCTTTATTAAAACCCTCTGGGGTGGCATGTAATAACATCACATTTTCGATATTTTAACGAAGTTTATTTCTCGTTTTCCTAAACTGAATTGGGCAACTGTTTTATTTATGAAATATTTCGTTTCTATTGCTATCACAACCTACTAGTACAAACGCGAACAAGTTGTCTTTCTCTAATTTCGTTCAAGTATTGAACACAAATTATTTGGTGATAGAAACGGAGTAGAATATCACAATTTTTCAATCTAGCAACCTGGTAAATGATATAAAATGTGAAATAGTGTCACATTTTATTCTAAAGAAGCGAGACATAAATTTCGATAAAGTATCGAAAATGTGATGTATATAACATGCCACCCCTGAATTTGTTATTGGCGATTTTCATCGAATGTAGATAGCGTTGGTTTCTACGTCTACAACCGGGACGGCTTGTCAAATTCATTGTTATGACAGTTTTAATCCTCCTTGCTTCATAGCAAACTATATGATTTATATTTTGTTCATCAGGTCAGCTACTTTGTTGATCAATGTTTTGCTGTGATGCCTCTTTCTGTCCACCTTCCGAATCAACAAATAATTACATTCAATGCAAGTAATAAGATGAAGCGTTGCTTGCAGCACAAACTGGCCGAACAAAGCTTGAGTCATGGTTTCAGCTCAACTCCAATGATCATAACGCACGTCATTTAGTATATACTGACATTCCTGCAGCTGCTTTTGCTACATATTCGAGGCAGCTTTGAATTTGTACGAAAATTCAATGATTTTATTTACAAAACCTTCAAAGAAGCTACAGCTGCATGGGGTGTAGTAAACGATGATGAATGGGATCACTGCTTAACAGAAACAGCAGTCTTTCAAATGCCAAGACAGCGTCAAGAGACTTTCGCTTATATTTGTTGCTTTTGTCAACCTTCAAAACCTTTTGATCTCTGGATGAAGTATACAGATGACATGACTCTTGATTACAGCCGACACCATATTGAAAATGTAGCAAAAAATTATTTCCACGATATCAACATAATTCTTATACGGCACGGACTTTCTTGCGTTATGATCGGCTTACCAACTCCATCGAGTCCATGCCTTTGTAAAAATGTCTCCCATTTATTCGACGCTCGCAACATACTTCATTTCAAAAATTCCCTCTTCGTATTTTCCCGAATAAAATGGTATCTGACGTCGATGTGCTTTGTGCGTTTATGAAACTCGGGATTCCTTACAAGTTTTATTGCACTCTGATTGTCCATGTATTGCAATGGTGTTTCGTTTGTACTTGGAGTTAAATCGGCAATTAGTTGCTTTAACCATATCATCTCATTAATGGTTTGTGATGCTGCAAATTATTCTGATTCGGTTGTTGAAAGAGAAACACATTTTTGTTTTTCAGAGCCCCAACTGATTGATCCTGTACCCAACAAGAAAACATAGCCACTGGTAGATCGTCTTGAACTTTGATCTCCAGCATAATCGCCATCACTGAAATAATAAAAAATTGTTTTGTTTAGATTTATAGAAAATACCTTTTCCAATGGTTCATTTGATGTATTTTAGGACCCTTTTTATTGCTACCACATTTGCACTCGTGGGATTTTCCATAAAGCGATTTATGTATCCGACTGAAAATGATATATCTGGCCCAGTTGCTACTGCCAAATACATCAAACTCCCAACGCCTTCTCTGTATGGAAATTTGACCACCGACTCGGAATTTTCATCCTGAGAATTGTCTGGTTCAGCAGGTGTTGACACCCGGTTGCGGTTTGTCATATAGAACCTACGCATCACTCTATTGGCATAGTTGTTTTGGTGAAGAAAAATAATTCCATCATGTGTTCTCTCAATTTCTATTCCCAATTTCTATTCAGCTTCACCGACGTGAACTTCGAAATTGCTATGCAATCAGCCCATCATCGATATAAATTTCAAGACAATTTTTGTGATCATGTGTGTAATTCACAAAAACGCAGGGATCAGCTTTCGTTGGCTGATCTCCAAAATCATTCAAAAATTTTACAAATTTTTGATTCCAACAACGCGAAGATTACTTCAAACCGAAAAAAACTTTTGTTGAGTTCACATACATTATTGGAACTATCATTGTACCCTTCCGGTTGCTGCATAAATATATCTGCATCGATGTTTCCGTGTAAATAGGCCGTTTTTATATCAAACTGCCTTGAAATAAGATTTTCTTGTGCTGCAACTGCCAATAATGTTCGAATAGATGTAAAACGTACAACTGGACTAAAAGTTTCTAAATAGTCGATTCCATATTGCTACGTAAAACCTCGAATCACTAATCTTGCCTTATACCGTTCAATTGACCCGTCTTTTATATATTTTATTTTATATAACCAACGGTTATCAATCAATTTCTTTTCTCGTGGTAATGAAACAAGTTTCCATGTATGGTTTTTCAGAAGTGCACTATATTCCTCGTCCATTGCCTTAATCCACCGGTCATTATCGGAACTCTTTACTGTTTCCTGGTAATTTGCCTGTTCCTGATAATCCATCAAGAATGCACCTTTTGTTGGTCGTCACATGAAGATTCTTGTAGTGTTGTTGGTGGTAAGTGATTATTTTGAACCGAATCTTCTTCATCTCGAAAATTAGCGTCTTCCTCATACACATTCTTATGATCTGGCTTTATTTCGTTTTTGTTATTATGTGTAATACAGCATTCAGTTAATGATTCTTTGAATTTAACATTGCAAGATATTTGAATTTTATTTTAATTTGAATTCCAGACCCGATACCCCTTAGAGTCTTCAGGGTATCCAACAAAAAATCTTTTCCCCGCCTTCTTGTCCCATTTTCTTCTGTTTCGATCTGGTACATGAATACATCCCAAGTAACAATTTGATAGGTAAATTGTCCTAGACAGCAAAACCAGGGCTCTTACAACGTCGCGAAATTCGAAAAATTACACAAATTAGTTATAAATGGTAAATAGTTATTTAATAACTTTTGAAAACGTTGTTGAAGTGAAAAAAATAGCTATAGCTTAATAAGGTTTATAAGACATTGCAGCAGCGATTTTGTTACACACCATAAAGCAAAAAAATCGGGACAAAAGCAATTTTGCTGCGATAAGATAAGTAGGTATAAAGACATTTTAGAAGGGTTATTGCTATATGCCGCAAAGAAAAATGTTAGGAGGAAAGCATTGTTGCTGTGCTAGTCAAACTGGTTTGGTTGACTGACGACATCTATAATAACCTAGTTTTGGCATTTATGGTATACAATCAAATAAGGTGTTGTGTCTTTGTTATACTTGGCGAATATAATGGCGAACAAAGATTTGCGTACTTATTTTAGAACATCAAAAAAATACAAAACCAACACCACATTTTATAGAAAAGCAAAAGTCACAAACAACCACATGAAAAAATTAACTGGTATGTCGATCTTCTTAATTTTACGTGCAATGCAAAACCACGAAATATATTATTTTTTCCGTTAATAGTAATGTTAAAGTTGCTGCGTTTACGTCCAATGAGTTGGTTCCTCTTTAAGTGGCTTCAAGAGAAACAACAGCAACAATATCACCACATACGCGTGACTTATTAATGGAGATAAACTTTGTAATTAATTTAAATTCATACTGGACTCTTACATGTATATAATAAACAAATTTTTGGATCAAGTTGTAGATTACAATTTAACTTCTGCTGCAGAGCGTCTTATTTCATTTCAACCATCTCAGCGTACATTACCTCAATCACAAACTATGTCAGATTCTGAATGTTATAATAATGATGAAATTGAATCCGAATATTATTTAAATGACAGCGAAGACGAAGAAGAAGATTTTGTGAAAAAAGTAAAGAGATGGGCAATACATTTTAATATAGCACAAACTGAATTGAAATAGCTTTTATATATTTATAACTACTCTTTAAAAAACAAACAATTGGAAAACCTGCCAAGTGAAAGTTTGCTTACAATTATATTTTAAATCCTTAGACCGCCCAATGTAAATCAGGGTTAAATATAAATATTGATGGAATATCAATTTACAGAAGCTCAAAAATACAATTGGCCAATTTTTGTGGCAATACATGAAATTGATAATTTTGTTCCAATGGTGGTAGGTCTTTACTGTGGAGATAGTGAGCCTGGTTAAGTTCAAAATTATTTGAAACCTCTTGTAGAGGAACTACAACCACTTTCTGAAAACGGAATTACTTCGGAATTATTTCCCTTTTCCGAAGTAGTTCCTTTTTCCAACCGGTACATACTTTCAGAAGTACAGTTGTATTGTACAGTGGTATGTCAAACTTATTAAAGAAACACTGCTTATCTCAAATCAAAATTACTTAACAAATAGCGAAACCGCTTAACACGCTGTGAAATTTGTATTAGTAAACTAAATATTTATAAAAAAAACGAAATCGCTTAACTCAAAGCAAAATTACTTACCAAACAGCGAAATTGCTTAACACACAGCGAAATATGCTAAATGTGGTAAGAGAGAAACTGCTTAACTCAAAGCAAAATGGTTTCAAACATAACTAAACTGCTTAACACACAGCAAATTCTATAACTACAACCTTGTTGTTAACCCTCCACCAGGTAGAGTGGTTTCAAAATGTTATGAAAATTTGGCAGCTCACACGCATAAATAAAATGTAAATAAATATGGCGGAAAATAGAGACGAAATTTGAATTTTTGAAAATATTTCTCAATATTTTAATGGAACTGGATTGCAGTTTTTTTAATTTAAGCGACAAACAAATATTTAATCCTTTTTTCGGAGGATCAGATCGCAATCTGTTTCATTTTTAATATTGTCTCAAATAATCCTCTGAATGTAAAGTTTTTCATTATGTAATTTTGTTTAGATTGTAAATACAAATAAAATTTAAACTTAGCTGCAAAATGCATTGTGCCAGTTTTTTAATTAATATCGTGAATTGTAAATTTGTAAATATGGTAATTTGTAAACATGGCTAATATAGGGTTAAGTCCTACAGCTATAAAACGCTTAGCACAAAGCAAATGCTTTATGATTACGGATTTCCTTATCTAAAAGCTGATTAGTTATTAAAAACGTTTACTATATTTGGGCAGCTTTTTTGTAAATCCTTATTACACTTTAGCTGTGATAATATTAAATTTACCATAAATAATTAAACTCGTTATCTGACAAGTTATTTAGCTGTTACATATAGTAAAGCCATCTTTTAATTTTGTATTTCTGTGCACAAAAATGGCTGCATCATTTATCTAGTAGAAAACTTCCATAAAACCCAGTTTATCACATGAAAATATTGTAAAAAACACCAATTTCATGCTTTTGGTTAGTTACCAGATGCTTTTTAACAGATTTGAACTTTTTTTCAGAAAAAATAAATTTTTCAAAATAATTTTTCATTTTGATTTTATTTTTAATATCAAATAATTTTAGGTCGCATTTTTCTTTTCTGAGCTACTTTTACAAACTGATCGACAAAACTTGTTTGCCACATAGTTTTACGATAAGAAATGATGAGAAAAATCATATTATCCCTGTCAATATTTCATAAATATATAGTGACATTTATTATTGAAGTATGAATATGGAAAACAGATAAATAAAATGACAATTATAAAAAAATGATGTTTGCTATAGTTTTTACACAAATTATTATTGTTACAATAATGTTCAAAATAATAGCTCGTTAGTTATTTCTGCCTTTTTGTGTTATTTTGAAACTTATACCCTTAACTAACTATGTTGCTTTCTAACCAGAGGAATTGCATCTAAAATATGTTTGCTATTATTGCATTACTTTTTCTTATGTAGCTACTTTATTTTAAGTACAGCAAAACTGCAAATATAACGTTTTTGCTATTTGGGAACCGAAGTCACTAAATTAATTAAAATGATGTCTTGAAAGTAATTTACCATTTATAACGAGTTTACTGTCTGACGTTGCTATAACATATTGCCAGGCAAATGACAATTACCATTTTTGCTGGCATTACGTTGACAAACCAACAAATTCATGTTGTTTGTTATTATTTTAAGAGTTATTATAACTAAAGTGCTGTAAATTATAGATGGTACAACGTTTTGACAACTCCAAATTGTTACTTGGGATATATGTGTTATACTTCTGAACCAAAAACTCGTAAATGTTTAACTCTCGGTTTATTACCAAACCATAATTGGTATGGAGTCACTCCTGGAACTGAACTTCGGCCAGTTCGATTAAGTATATACCCAGCCGTGTTGATTGCTTCTGCCCAAAACGTTAGGGACATTTGTTTTGAATGTATCATTGTTCTAGCCGCTTCGACTGTAGTAAGCATTTTGCGTTCTGCCCGGCCATTTTGCTGCGGTGTATGGCACAGACCTTTGGCGGCAAATTCCGTGTGCTGACAGACAATTTTCGACCTCTTTGTAAACGAATTCTGTCCCATTATCTGTATACGGAGAATTTTTAAATCATAGCCAGTATATTTTGTCAGCAACATGGTGAACTTTTTTAAATGTTGAATTACTTCAAATTTATTTTTCATAAAGTACACCATTCGGTAGTGCGAGAAATCATCTTTAAACAGGACAAAATATTTTGGTCCACCTTATGAAATTTCCTGCATGGGACCGCGGACAACGCTATGTATGATCTCTCCACAACGTGTTGCTTTACTACTGCTGTCTGGGAAAGAGCAGCTTATTCACCAAACAAACATCACAAACAACCAGATTGTTTTCTGAATACTGAATGTTCATTGATTTTAGAAATGACTTTACTTGTGCAATGTTCTTGTGAGCTAGGCGTTCATGCTATAATATCAACGGCTCCTGTTTAATGGCTGCATGCACTTGACGATTATCTTCATTGTTTGATAAGATAACATTAAATAACATTTTATAAAGTTTTTGTTTTCGCTAAAACTTTATAAATCCTGTCACGTCTTCCAAATCTCGAAAAACACAATTGCACTTCTACTTATTGGTTACTATATACGTACAGAAAAATGTGGCTGGGCCCATAACCTGTTGAGCAAAATAATGTGCACAGAAAACAAACTTTGTTACTTTACTGATGGATGATGAAATATAGTAGTTATAAAGAAAAATATATTTCCAGCAGAGTATACAGCGTTAACAATACTATTATATAATATACAGAATATACTAAATACAGTCGAACCTCTTTTATCCGTAATCCAGTCAACCGGAATCTCCAATATCCGGAATTATTTTTGTCATAAATGAATAATCTTTTATCCGGTAAAACCTATATTATCCGTAAATTGAAAGTTTTCCCGTTATACGTAAAGATTTTTGTTTTCTACTTTTGTGTTTTGTTTTTCGTGTTGTACCAAGTATGTAGTACGATTTCTATAGAACAAGGTTAGTCCCCGGATTATTTGCCGTAATTTTTGTATTTTCTCTTTTGGGTTTTGTTTTGTATGCCCTACCATGTAGTATGTACGTGATATTTTTATAGAAATAGCTTAAGCTATTACCAGCGAGTCTGTAAGAAATTTAAGTAACAAAGCGACATCTGAAAAATGTATGTTTATTGACATTACTGACCAGCGAAACTCAAAGTACTTTTCGTTCAGTTTCGTTAAATTTGAATTGTCATTTAGCAATCTGTAACACGAGCGAAAATTATCGCACAAACTGAAGGAAACGTCAAAATTGTATATTTGAAAAGGCGGTATGTTGGTATGTTTACATTTTATAATTTATGTGTACAAATATTTATTTATATTTTAATAATTTAAATAATATTTTATGTACATTTTTCATCAGCTCTTTTCAGCTCAATAGATTCCGATTGTTCACCAACATTTGTGGCCGCACAAGGTCTATAAGCATGTTAAAAACCTCATATATCATGCCATGTGGATAAAAAATTGCTGTTGACAATTCTTAATTTATAAAATCGTTACCTATAATAAATTATGTGCATATACCTCTAAATACTCGTAGTTACATTTATTGTATTTAGTTATATGTAAATACCTTCTAATATCCGAATCTGTCTCTTGTGCGATTTATTTTTCGTACCACCAAGACCATTTTTTTTATTATTTTTGCCCCTTCGCCTTTTAAATAGGGTAAGAAGCTGCTCAATTTTCCAAAATAGATTCATTTTTGACGAAAATCGTGGTGTGGTTAATTTGTTATTTTGCAGATTGACATTTAAAAATTCAATTGACAATAATAATCGTGTTACAGATTCGCTGGTCAAACTGTCAAATATTCTGTAACAAAACGTTCTCGTTAAATTCTGTAAGGTTTCGTTACTGACTCTTACAGACTCGCTGGTTATAGCTTTAGTCCTCAAACAGAGTGGATGTTGCGATATTTTAAATATTAATAATTATTACGTTTATAATACAGTGTTTTTATTAATTTAATCAAACCAAATTAGATACAAAAAACAACACTTTTGGTGATTTGATTTAAAAAGTAAGTATTAACAATGTGTAGTTTTATCTCAATTGTGAATATGAACTTAATTTAAAAAAATTATGTATTACTTATCGAGTTCCAAATGGCGCCAACAAATAAGAAAAATATTAAACGAGCCCGAAACGTCTTAAATATAAAGGATAAAGTTGACATTATAAAGGATTTAGAGAAGTGTAAAACTGTTAATATGTTAAAGGAAAATTGTGGTGTTGGATCTTCAACCATCTATGATTTAAAGAAAAACAAGGAAACAATTTTTAAATTTTTCTCCGAAAGTATGACCGTCAAAGGAATGTCTGAAAAAAAAACGCTACGAGCAGTTGAAAACCCAACACTTGACAAAGTTTTATATCAATGGTTTCGTCAATGTCGTGCTGATGGCGTTCCTATTTCTGGACCATTAGTTATAGAAAAAGCTAAATATTTTCATAACGAGCTGAGAATTACATCTGATTGTAATTATTCATCAGGATGGTTGCAAATGTTTAAAAAACGACACGGAATACGACACATCAATATTGTCGGCGAACAGTTAGCTGCGGATAACATTGCTGCCACTGTGTTTGTAGACGAGTTATCAAAATTGTTAGAGGAAGAAAATATTTCGGCTGAGCAAGTATATAATGCGGATGAAACCGGCATTTTTTGGAAATGTCTTCCACAAAAGACGTTAATATCATCTGATGATGTTGGAACATCTGGTTTCAAGTCATCAAAAGAAAGATTAACTGCTATGGTTTGTGCAAACGCTGCCGGTTCTCATAAGTGTAAATTGTTAATTATTGGGAAAAGTGCCCAACCTCGTGCACTAAAGGGTTCGGAATATACCAGTTGTATATAAATTTAATAAACGAGCATGGATCACGCAAGATATGACGATTGACTGGTTTGAAAATCATTTTGTACAAGAAGCGCGTGCTCATTGTGAAAAAGCTGGTCTTGCAAAAAATTGCAAAATAATTTTATTATTAGACAATTGCCCTGCACACCCTGATCCAAATAGGTTGAAAAAAAATAACGTACATGTTATGTATCTCCCACCAAATTGTACATCTTTAATACAGCCCATGGATCAGGGTGTGATTAGAAGCTTAAAGGCTTATTATCGCAGGGAAATGATGTGTAAACTAACGAATATGGATTCCGCTAAAAGTATCATAGAATTACAAAGGCATATTCCATTAAAGATTTTGTGTGGTGTATTTTTCAAGCATGGAATTTGGTGCCATCAACGGTGTTGAAAAATAGCTGAAACAATATATGGCCGGAACTGAACATGGAAGAGGAAGACTGTTCAGTCGATACGGCAACAAATGAACAACCATTAGTCAACGATATAGTAGCGATTGTGAACCAAAGCTACAATAATGAAGATGTCACGAACTGGCTTACATGTGATGATTCTGCACCAGTGTATGCTGCAATGACAGACGAGAAAATTATTCATGCAGCCCTTAATCCAAAAAATTTAGCCGAAGTTACGAGTGAATATTCTGAGGATTCTGAAGATGATCTACTAATACAAAACCAAATGGATATGGCTCAAGCAATTGAATCTTGTGGGAAATTAATCGGCTTCTTAGAAACAAAAACCTTCATCAATGAACAGGAAATAATTAGTCTTAACCTTATTCACAATAAACTGCTGACAGTGAAAGTAAAAAAGCAAAAACAAACAACTCTAGATCAATTTTTTAAGAAATAGTTTTAGATTTAAAAATTATCTAAAATCGATTTTATTATTAAATTTATGTATTGTAGTGAAATATTTTAATTGAATTTTTTGTAAAATGAAGTGATATGAAATATAACTGAAATTATAAGTTTAAACATAAACAGAACATTGTATTTTCATCAAAACTTTAAGAAAACCGAAGAAACCCTTTATCCGGAAAAATCGTTTATCCAGAATTGATCTGGAACCGGACCTTCCGGATAAACCGGACCTTCGACTGTATTTGGATGTGTGTGTAAGAGAATATAAAATATATTATATAATATTGCAATGTTAGAGAATCCAATACACAACAAAGTGAAATTATTTAAGGTACTGTTGGGCTTACATAATTCATGTTTGGTTTTTTTTATATATTTCCCCAACAAGATCCGTTGGCACGCCATTGTTTGACACAATATAACATAAAAGTTAACTTCTTTACTGTACAGACCGTATTTCGTTGGATTACACTTCAATCCGGCCGCCCGGATATGTGCGGCCTAGTTAAATGATGGCTAGTTAATTCGGCCGTCTTCTCTTGTTTATCGGGTGGTTACCGCTGTAAGCGTTACATTTCTGGATTGGAATAACATATCCTGTTTCGATTCTATGTTGCATAATAGTAGTTTTTCATATTTTGTTTTCATTAAGAAAAAACACATCTGCTAAAATATCCGGTGCTTCCACTAAAGAGCAAGGTATCACCGATGTGTCAACACTTGTCTAGGCTACAATAAATGGTAACCTATAGAGGATACCAAGATACGAATTTCGGAGCGTGCGAATGTCAAAAAAGCCGAAATTGTATACCATTTTAGGGCCTGGTTAACCATATCCACTACTATCTAGTATTTTCTCATAACATCTAGTCTGATGATGATAAATTAATCTGTTATTCTAGCTACAATAAACCGATGCTTGAACCGCTGGATTGCATGCAGATATGGAGCCAGATGTCGTTATTATCGGCGAAGACATCATTTACTCTGTTCTAGAAAAAAAAGTTAAAGGTAGTTTGGCATCAGAAACCGCGACTAGCGAAGCGAACCAGATTAACAATTTGACTCTTAAATTTGACTCTTGGCTGTAGTTTGGTTAATTTCTATGAACTTCGTGTGTGTCTTTTTATTTTTAAGCTTCTCAGATCGAAGCAACCTCCCTATTTATTTAACAAGTTATTGTTCAGTAGGCCCCATTCTTCTAATTTACGTTTACTTCCCCCTATAAATCTGTGTAGGTCTTTAAATACATCTTTTTCTGTTAGGGGTATTTCTTTTTGGAATTCTATTCCACTAGAAATTAAGAGGTCAGCGGCGGCTTAATCTTTTAAAGCGGATTATTTAGCGTGGCGCGCTTGAATGATAATACATGTAGTACTATTTTTGTAATAATTTTTTTCATTTGTATTATTTTTGTATGTAGTATGTAAGTATTCACTTCTTGCAGTGTTTTCTGTAACAAATGAGCTTGAGCTCAATACGGAGGGTACTAGCATGGAGTGGATTTGTTTTTTGAAAAAATCTGAGGTTTTTATGCCTAATGGAAGTATTTATTTTTTTATTTTTTTTTGGTGGTTGTTGTTCTTCATTTATATTGCTTCCATATGTGCTTTTCCTTTACCAAAATTGTAATGTCAATGAACAAATAAATAAATAAATAAATAACACATTCAAAGTGTAACGAAAGCATGCCAAGTAAAGCAGCTCGCATGAAGCAGATTGCAGATCACTGTTTGACTCCTCTTTCATTACTAAAGAAGGCGCGAAAACACTTGGGTTCCAGAGAACGAATGGCCGAATTATAATGGAGGATCTAAAGAAGGCCAGCCTTGGTCGTTTCCGAGCAAATATACATTTTTCTGACCACCCACAATCGAGATCCGCAATTTTAGGTGATAGCATGCGTGTTTTCTAACATAGCGTCATTAATTCCAACATATGATTTTAACTCTTATAGATTTGAATATCTACGCGGATCGCGCTTAGCAGATCCGAAGTGTAATCGACGAGGTGCAGTCGATGTGTAAATTGGCACAAGTGACAAACAGCTGTAGTTAAACAATCGATTTATCGCAAAAAATTCATCTTTCGGTTGAGTAGTGGCCAACCGATTTGTTAATGAGCCACAAAGCGCAACATCGTGTTTTAACATACTGTTTGATTTTAGTGTATAATATTATGAAATTCTTAGAAAGTTGAGTCAATACCAGAAACATCGCATTATTCCGAAGCGGAACAAAAGGTTGAAGAACTATTTTCCAAAACAATCAGAAAGAATACTCAGAAGCCATATTTATTGTACAGCTATCATTAACAAAATCTCTGTATAAAATTAGATCATCATCGGGAACTTGCACATTAAAAGCAATGGAACAAAGGTTTGTACGAAATAGTGAATTTACAAATGTATAAGTTGCCGTTATGATAGAATACGAGAACTTGAGTCACATGGAGGAAGTGCCATGTGGGTAAATAGCTGTAGAATAGTAGTAAATAGTATTTTCTCCCGCACCACCTTCCAGCACGACGAATAAACTGCAGATTGTATTTGCCGCAAATCCTTTAAAAAATACTTTATTTGTGGACCCGATCATCTGCTTATTCTGACAGGAAATATTGAAAAAAATGTTGTCATGGTTTAGAATGGAGCCCGAAAAAACGAAATTCGGCAGCCGAGTGAATCATACTAAGAGAGATATTTTTGTCAGAGTCCAGTCGAATTTTCGATCCAATGGATTGGTTAGCTCCTACGATTGTGAGTGTAAAACTGTTGTTGCAAACAATCAAATCAAACGACGAGCCATGAAAACCATTGAGCAGTCAATGGGTAGGATGGGATCAAAATTTAGAGTCCCGTGTATTAAGCCGGTTGGTAAATGTTGCATCAGTTTATAATCAAGTCGCTACAACTAACAATTGAAAAAATTACATTAGCGATTCCAAAATAATTCTAATATGGCTTCTCCGAAAATGGGTCACATTTCTTGCCAATCGAACGTCGGAGATTTGAAGCAATTTCCAACTTGACGAATGGAAACATGTAAGCTCAGCTACAATCCTATGCCAATACCATCATAGTAAAGTAACATCAGTTATTGCGGTCAAACGTCAACCAAACCATATATTTGTATATTTTATTGTCTCAGCACCAGAGCAGTGCATATAGAGGTTATATATAAGAGATTTAACAACGCAAATATTTACACTTTTCTTACCCGTATGACTCCAACAAGAGACGATTGTAGAGCTATATAATGACAACCGCTCTAATTGTGTGGGACCAAACAAATTGTTATTGGAATGTATCAAATTTTCAAGTCCAAACAAACTATTATAAGTTCTTTTCTTTTAAGACACGAGATGACATGGCACTTTAATCCATCAGATTCTCCCCATTTGTTAAGATTATAAGAAGCCGCTGACAATTCCGATAAACCGTTTCTGAAATGAGGCAGTGGCGTTTCATTTTTATAGTTTAAAGCATTCTGTTTAGTAATGACACTTATATAGAGATTATTCTTAATGCTCGTCCGCTATAATTGCAACAACGAAACTTGTTTATTCAAACTAGATAGAACACACACAAGCGAGAGTTTCCCGTATTCATTACATTTATGATTTCAATCCCGAAATTTGGTAACTGCGGTATAGTGTTAATTTTGTATGATTCGGCAAAATCGAAATTAAAACGTTTTATATCGTATTTTAGATGCGCAGTCCAATAAAATTTTAATATCGTTGAAACGAAATGCATGATGATTGGATTGTGGGTAATTAATGGGCTTATTAATTTATTTTTCATCATCACATCGAAAAACACAGTGGTTTTTGGCTCGGATATTATATTATAAATTTTGTGATAAATAAGTCGATAATTTGTTAACGTTTTATTAGCTAACTTCGAAATTTATTGATTTTTAAATCTTTTAGCACAAAGACAATGAACTTGCACTTACAAAACAATGACATAATAACATACATGATTGCGAATGTGTTTGTGAAGTAGATACACCCAAATACAGTAAATCTCGTGAATGTCATTTATGTGGCATCATGATGAAGGAATTTTAGTCCACATCATATGTAAATGTTAAATAAATCCACCTCCATTCCAAAAAGTTTTATTAAAAATTGGTGAAATTTAGGAATCTTGAGATCGATAAATATTAAAAATTTGTTGATTTAAATGGTAAAAGGCTTACTGATAAATATATCTGTACCGGATTTCAACTATAACAATAAACATTTCTAGCGGTGGTGCACGCGAACATTTTAAGTTATGAATATAGGCAGTTTAACACCTGGTTGATGCTTATAAAGATAACAAAAATTTCATTCAAATGACGAGCATTCCAAATATTCCAAATAACACGTGAACCGAATCATAGGTAAAATAAAACAAAATCTACTTTAAATAATCTCCATAATAACTTGCTACACGTGCGGTTCTGATAGTGACCATTTATGTTAAATGGAACAAGGTAAACTACACTAAATCGGTCTAGTTCACGATCAAAAGGAACCATACATTTAGTCATGAAGGTTGCCGTTCAAACTAAGAAACTCGTTTTTAATGTAAACAATTTTGCAAAGTTGTGAGTTTATTTAAATTAATGAATTTCGAAAACATCGATTTCAAACATTTATTACACATTTGTCGTCGTCAGATAGATCAGAAATAAATCAAAATGTGATTTAATTTTTTTTACTTTCGATGTTAGAGAGTCAGGTCTCTACACTAGTATTAAAGTAAAAGTATATGTGGAAAATGTTGTCTTCAATATTTTGGGTGAATGATGGGAAGAATGATGACATTCGTGCTAAAAAAATTCTAAATAAAAAGTAGGATTTTATTTTGAAAATAAAAACTTAAAATTGGAAATTTTTTTTTTACAAATTTTCTTTTTTATACCTCCAATCCTAGAGATATCCACAGGTTCAAGAGATACTGTTTAAACTACCCGAAATGGTACAACCGGATAATGACAAAAATGCAGATTCGACTGTAAGAACTAAACTTTGGTTATCAAAAAATTTCGGCATTGCAGATTCAAAATAATCAACAAGGAATACCATCCGAATATTCAAAATTCCAATCTTTTAACTGAATTTATTAAAACTAAAATACAAAATAATTTTATTGCTGTTCGAAAAAAATCATTTTCTAACCGTGATAATTCATTAGAATATACCGTGAATGCAAAACTTGAAAGATTCTAAAAATTAAAACCTCAAAGTGTCATATTTTGAAACATGGTTCTTGATTTGTAAGCCTGGAAATATTCGTTTGAATTTATCATATATACAAAATTTTAAAATTTCGCAAAATCAAAATTTTTGATATAAACGTCTTGGTGAATGTTACCTCTGGAAAATATTGCAGGTCAAATTTTAAATAGAAAATATGTGAAAACTCATTTGGACCATTAACCATAGTCATCGCACTTTAAAGGTTGTGTTTTTTGAAATTCTAAAATTTTGTATATGCGATATTCAAACGAGTTTCCCCAGTCTTTTCACGAGAACATTGATTTTTTTTTTGTTTTCAAGTGGCAACCATGAGCAAGACTGTTTCTTGGGCTAATTTTCAGTCATGACACTGAAATCGTTTCATTTCATATGACACTTTAAACGTTTAATTTGACAAATTTTCAAATTTCTTATGTATTCAAACGAGTTTTCCAAGCTGAAAAGTAACATGAAGTTTCTTCCAGAGATAACTGTCACACTAAGACTTTTGTTTTGAACTTGTTTCCAGTCGTGACACTTAAAAAGTTAAAATTTTAGAAATTTTATTTTGTATGCATATGATATTATATTCAAACGACTTTTTTCCAGAGGTTACTATCACCAGGGCGATTCATTTAACTTACTTTTCAGCTATAGCCTTGTCTTGACACAATAATTAATTTTAGCATAATTTGAATTATCAGTGTAATATTACACAGTAAATATTAAATACGGACATAATTTGATCATTTTTAGTACAATTTAGTACTATAATTAATTATCCAAAACACCCATAATTAATTGGAACATACTTTTACTTCACGGAAAATGCGGGTGCATCGCAGCAATCTATGCGGTATATCCTCCATCCGGTTGCAAATTAAATATTTGCGACCAGAAATATGGATACTAGATTTATTTTGCCATGCCAATAAATTGTCACATATTTTTTAAATTTAAATTTGTTTTGCGATTTTAAAGTAGAAATATATGAAAAGACTGCGACCTCGGAAAATGCGTAGCAGTCTTTTCGTGTATTTCTACTTTACAATCGCAAAATAAATTTAAATTTTAAAAAAAAGTATCAATTGGCATGGCAAAATAAATCTAGTTACCATATTTCTGATCGCAAATATTTAAATTGCGACTGGATGGAGGATATACCCCTATATGTCAAATAAGTTTATGACATGAATATTTCTACGCGCACACAGACAAAATAAAAAGGGAAATATATAAAATATAAATAAAAGTTAACACAATAAAAAAGAGAAAATTCAGTAGTTTACATTCACCGTCAAGACGAAAAATCCAATTTATGCGATCTTAAAATAATTTTTAGAACTATAATCAGTTTTATCGTCAAGACAAGGCTCATGACACTTAAAACGGTCAATTTTAGGTAATTTTCAAATGTTTTGTATGTGATTTATTCAAACGAGTAGTCCTGAACTCGCCACATGGATATTGGTCTAAAACTATTTCCAACCTTTTCCAGTTATGACACTTTAAACGATCATTGGTAGAAATTTTTAAGTTTGTTGTGTGCGATATATTAAAATGAGTCTTCTCGTACTCCCCACATGAAAACGTACCTTAAAATTGTTCTTGATATAACCATCACTATGGGGCGAATATTGGTCAATTGTAATGAGCGTAACACAGACTTTTGAGAATTTTAAAATTTCGCAATTATTTAAAAAAAAATGTATTACAATTCCTTCTACAGGATTTTATTAAGTTCTCCACTTGGATTTTAAATTGACATTCCCAAACAAGCGACGATGTTGTAGGTCCAATCACTTTTTTTAATATTTAGGTTTAGCGATTTTTACAGAATTTAGAAGTTTCTACTGATACTTGCATGGTTTGGCTCATTTGGCAAAATGGTTCCGGCTGGTAAACGTGAGGTCCGATGGGATTTAAATGGTTGCTGGCTTAATGTTGATTTCGACTGAAAAATCAGACAGGGCATAATTATTACTGTCATTACATGTTGAACTGAACCATGACCGACTGAGTTGCAAACTGAAATTATTACTGAACGAAACTTTGAGTTCAAGTTTACATGTATCATTAATTCGTGAGCGGAATTACATTTAATTGTCACTTACAATTTTTGGTCAAGAAGCTAAAATTTATAAAGATTTAATAAAAATGAATCAAAAGGTTGCATCGATATTACATTTTTATCAACACAATTTAAATAAAATTATAGCTTTGCAAACGCAAAGTGGTGTACTGTAAAATATAATACAAAACAAGCAAACAATAAAATATTACAAAAATGTTTAAGAAATTTTCGAAAAAACTTTTTTAAACAACGCCGATAAAGTTTACGTAACTTTTTGGAAAAAAATAGTTTAAAGAGGAAGAAATCTCTTTGGATTGACCAAAGAGCAGCGACTGGTGGAAGGGAATAGTTGGAAATACATTTCAAGACGAGGATTATCTAGAAAATTTCCGTACCACAAAACAAGCGTTCAACTATATTTGTTCCGAGCTAAACACGGAGCTAGAACCATCTATGGCAGAACGTGAGCCAGTTCCAGCCAACAAAATAGTAGCTATTTCGTTGTACAAATTAGCGTCGTGCGCAGACTATAGAGTCGTTGCAAATTAGTTTGGCGTCCTTACGGCAACAGCTAGAAATTGTTTGATAAAGTTCGTTGCAGCTGTAAAAAAATACTTCTGCGTAAGTTTATAAAATTTCCCAATGAAGATGAAGCAAAGCAATTGGCAAATCCTTTGAGAACACATCAAATTTGTCAAATATCAAAGGGGCAATCGATGGTTGCCATATTCCAATTAAAGCACCAAACGTTGGATATTCAGAGTTTATTAACTGTAAAGGATGGACGTCAGTAGTTTTGCAAGGGATAGTTGACTCAAATTATAAATTTAAAAATCTATTTAATTTTTAGGTTTCGAAGCATTACTAGTAAACATTCGGTATCATCACACGATGCAAGTGTTTTAAAATATTCAGCTTTTTATAAAAATGTTTAAAATATCATGCCAAAAGTAATTTTAGATACTGTTACAAAGACCAACTGATTTTCATTTCTTTGTTTCAAGAAAAAGTTTCTGTTGACGGTTTGGATTTTCCTTTGTGTCTGGTAGGAGATCCAGCAAACCCTTAACTGATTGGTTAATAAAAAATTATGCAGCGAGTGACTCCCTAGAGCAACAATCATTTAATGTGTGTTCCAATTAAGCAAGAATTGTTGTGGAAAATGCATTTGGACGACTAAAAGCAAGATGGCGTATGATCTCCAAAAAGATTGAGACAAATTATAAATTTGTTCCTGATGTTGTTGCTGTCTGCTGTATTTTGCACAATATTGTAGAGCAACAAAAATGCGCATTTCGGCGTACTTGGTTGGACGAACTTCGAAGTGTGGAAACCAATTATCCTCAACCAGTGGGTCGGGAAAATTTAACCCAACAGTCGGGTGAGAGAAATATTCGAGATTTACTCTGCAATTACATAAAATATCCAATTTTAACATCTAAACAATTATAATAATAATATATACTGACCCCTGTGGTTGGGTGGGTACCGTCGTGTCTCGTAATTGTAATCGCATGAGCATGAAATTCAAGAATATTACCTAACAGTTCCTAAGACTTGTCGCATGAGGCGACTAACAGGTTTGGATCGCTGGGCCAACAATCCGTACCAGAAAAAATTATTGTTAAAAAAATTAACAGGACACAATCACAGGACACTAGAGTGAAAAGCAAACCCTATAATATTATATAACTAATATTATAATTGGCAGCATAATAAATGTAAAGTGCAAACGTTAATTCATACGTTAATTCGTATAATTACTTTGGTATGTATTTAACTTAACTTTCTCATCTTTTATTATTCACTATTGGGGGAACCTTCTAATAAATATTCCACTTCTTCATATGGAGGATGTTTCTTTTCTTTTAAATTTGTAAAAAATGCAAATAATTCTAATTGTATAATTCTGATTGCTTGATAATTTTAGCTGTCTCATCAAGAATTTTTTTTTGCTTTTTCTCATCTTGATCTGCTTGAAATGTATGTTCTGCCTCTTGTAGCGCTTTTTCTTTCTCAAAAAAGTCGTTTTGTAACTTTTTTGCAGTTTAACGAAACCTTTCATATTTTTTGAATGGTCTGGAGTGTTTTCCTTCTCTTCGGGGTCTCATGATTAATTATGAAATTAAATATTTATTTTTTTAAACTATTTTTGAAATAAATTACTTGTTGGGGTAGATGGTCCAGGAGGGAGATTGTTGACATTTGGGTCAATTTCCTCCTCATTCAAAACACTTTCATTAAAATTGCTATAAATCAATGTTTTCAAAAGATGGAGAACAACGAAAAACCATCGGATATCTCGAGAAAAGAATTGCCGCATTAAAGAGTCTGTATCAAGAATACAAAACCACAACTCGAGCAAAGCCATCAATACTTCGAATCCAGGAGAAACATAGCAAAAGCATACGAAACCTTCATTGAGGAAATGCGCCAACGACTCAACAGTGGTGCACCAAAAACTCCGGATGGACAACAAAAAGGACAATCATTCAACTTTCCGCCACCTGAAGGGAACGACTCCAACAGAGATCAGTTTAAAAAGTACCTCAAACAACAAGGTATTAAAATGGAGAAACTGTGGAAAAAAATAAAGGCCACTCAAAAAATGATCAAAAACGGAAGTTCGCAACATGCGCTAAAACTGTCCCTGCTTTTAATGGAAAGGCAGATGAATCAGATCACCGATCTGAATGAAACAATATATTTGGAGGCTTGCCATGACGAAGAGGAGACATTAGATTACTTCACCGAGAGCCATTACGATAACATATCACAATCGTATGATCAAACAGTAATAGAAGTCCAATCATCATTAGAACAATCAAAAGCTGGCAAAGAAAACACGTTCGAAGTAAAACTTCCAAAAATTGGGATACCACACTTCAATGGAGAGCACATGAAATGGATGTCATTCCACGATGTCTTCGATAAGTTAGTGCATAATAACGAAGCACTAACAAACACACACACACAAGATTAATTACTTAAAAACATACACCGGTGATCAAGCAGCAAAATTAATCAATCACCTTCACACCATTGGTGAAAACTATGAAACAGCCTGGTCGATTATCAAAGACAGATACGATAATCGCAGAGCCATAGTAACAAGGTACATACATACATTGATGTCACAAGGGAGCATCGGAACCGAATCTGCTTCAGCCATTCGTGCAACATATGACACTACCAACGAGTGCCTTCATGCAATAAGAAATATGGGTGTCAACATCGACTATTGGGATCAAATCATAATATACGTTATAACAAAGAAGCTCGACTCCGAAACCTTAAGGCTATACGAGATGTTGCTAACAAACACAAAAAAACTTCAAACTTTAGCCAATCTCATGATATTTTTGGAAAAGCGATTCACCGCATTAGAATCAGTTTTTCGCGAAAAAACGATCAATTTCCGCAAACATTCAACCACGGCGGTAAAATTTAATCCAACAGGAGTAGCCTTGTTAACAAGTAATGCAACATGCTAAGTATGCCAACCATTCAACAGTCGAATGCACGCTGAATCAATCATGTAAGCAGTGTGGCGGACGACATCATCAGCTTTTACATAACAACAAGGACAACAATCCAAGAACAATGAATGAAACTAGAACGGCAGACAACCGCACCACATCATTACACACTGGTAAAGAATTGGAAGGCAATGAGTACGTGTTGTCACCAACAGCATTAGTCAAAATAGCAAATAATAATGGAGACTACCAAAATCTACGAGCAATTATTGATCCCTGCTCACAAGCAAGCTTCATTACCTCGAGTGCCATCAACAGATTAAAAATAACAACAAGCAAAGCCAATATGAACATAACGGGAATCGGCGCAGACCAGAAAGAAACCATCAAAATATTAGCACACTGTCAATAATGCCGCAATTTAACTCTGAATTTAAGTTAATTATAAAAGCCTTTGTAGTAAACAAAATAACACACGATCAGCCACAGCAAACAATAGTCAGTCAAAAATGGGATACTCTAAAGAACTTACCACTAGCCGATCCAAACTACTACACTCCAGCACCGATAGACTTACTTATAGGGGTAGATTACTATGCGTTAAGCTGATTGAAAAACTAACGATCACAACTGCGAATACTACCGAAAAGAACTCTTTAGAAGAAATTGAAAAAACTCTTAAAAAATTTTGGGAAATCGAAGATTTACATCCGCCAAGAAAGCAAACACCCGAAGAAGAAAAGTGTGAAGAGATATTCCAAAGCAGTCATCAAATGGCAGGTATACCGTAAAAATACCATTTAACAGCATTGATGGAAAATTAGGTGACTCAAAAAAGATGGCAACAGCAGATTCCTCCAACTGGAAAAACAACTCTTAAAAAACGACGAGTTAGCGGCTCAATACAAAAAGTTTATGGAAGAATATGAACAAATTGGCCATAAGCAGAAAATCGCTAACGCTTCAACAGCCGAACCCACATACTATATGCCGCATCACGCCGTCCTCAAACCATCAAGCACTACAACAAAGTTAAGAGTGGTGTTTGATGCCTCAGCCAAAACAACCAACGGACGGTCGCTAAATGACATAATGCATATCGGTCCAAAATTACAACAAGACCTTTGGCGCATATCGTCATGAGATGGCGAAAGCACAAATACGTGTTTACCGCAGACATTGAAAAAACTTTTCGGCAAATATGGATTGCCGCAGAAGACAGGAACTTTCAACGCACACTTTGTCGTGACTCTCCGACTGAGAAACTTTGGGAGTGCCAATTAAAAACAGTCATGTACGGGACTTCATCAGCCACTTACCTTGCCGTCAGAACATTACAACAACTGGCAGAGGATGAGAAAAAATCATTTCCATCTGCATATCAGGTGGTAAAAACCGATTTTTATGTCGATGATCTCATGACAGGATGTGACACAATAAAAGAAGCGGTTTCAATTTAAGAAAGTGGACAAGCAACCATAAAGAATTACTAACTCACGTCACCGAGGTCGGAAGCACAGATGTATACAAAATTAAAATAGATGAAACCGTTAAAACTCTCGGGCTTTATTGGAAACCAGGCATGGACATCTTTGAAATTAATGTACACCTCCCTGCGTATACTGGATTAGTGACGAAGCGGATCATTATCTCCACGACAGCTAAACTATTTGATCCATTAGGATGGCTAGCCCCAATAATAATAACTCCGAAAATTACGATGCAAAAACTTTGGCTTTTAGGGCTTAGTTGAGATGAGCAGGTCACCAAAGAAATCGCAAGGCAGTGGGTCATCTACATAGAAGAACTTACCCTGCTTAATGAATTGAAAATACCCAGATGGATAGCGTTCACAAGTGAATCAATCGTCAAGGTCCATGGATTTAGTGACGCCTCAGAACAGGCATATGCAGCTTGCGTTTATCTGAAAGTAGTCACTGGAGCGCGAGTCGACATCAGCCTAATAGCAGCCAAAACAAGAGTGGCACCAACAAAACAAAAAGTAACTTTACCACGTTTAGAGCTAAACGGAACCGTTCTAGCTGTGAAACTACTACAAGAAGTCAAGCAATCACTAAACATACAACAAACACCAACTTATGCATGGACGGCTGATTGTGCTACTCGTGGAATAACAACAAAGGAACGTATCAATCACAACATCTGGTGGACTGGACCACAATGGTTAAAAGACAATAAAAATCATCAGTCAATGGAAGGATACCAAGAATTTGATGAACAAGCAGAAGCTGAACTGAAACATGCAAATATGGCAACTGTCGTCGAGAAAGACAACCAGTTCATACGCTTAATAGAAAAAACTTTAAGCTTCATGAAACTAAAAATAAACGTAAAGAATGTAAACATCTTTATCAAAAGATGCAAAAGAGTACTACAATTAAACCTTTTTTTGGATCAACATGAAATTCTGCGAGTAGGCGGAAGACTCCAAAATTCATTTCTAAATTATGAAGAAAAACATCCTGCGATACTTCCCCATAATCATCAGCTCAGTAGAGCAATAATCAATTATGCGCACTTGAAAACAGCGCATGGAGGTATCCAACTTACGCTCTCATACATACATACGTAAGAAGTATTGGATCATACGGGCAAACAATGCCACTAAAACGGTAATTTCAAAATGCGTCACTTCTCACAGATTTGGAACTCATCAAAGGGATAACCATAGCTAATGGGAAATCTACCATTTCCAAGAGTGCAACCGTCAAGGCCATTCACTCATACTGGCATTGATTATGCAGGTCCACTACAGTTAAAAACGAGCAAAGGTAGAGGACATAACTTATAAGGGCTATATGGCGATTTTCATCTGTCTTGCAACTAAAGCTATCCACATAGAGGTAGTAACAGATCTTACTACTGAGGCGTTCATTGCAGCTTTCAAAAAATTCAGCTCTAGACGACGATTATGCAGTGACTTGTACAGCGACAACGCAACAAACTTCATTGGAGCCAACAACCAGGTAAAAAAATGAAAAAAGAAGCTTTTGCGGACTTTAACAAAATTGTATCAGACGAGCTAGCTTCAGAAGGTATAACATGGCATTTCCAACCACCAGCATCATCGCATTTTGGTGGATTATGGGAAGCTGGCGTGAAGTCAGTCAAAACCGAGGCAGTGCTAAATTCTAGACCTTTATGCCCAATATAGAAGTACTCACACCAGGTCATTTCCTAATAGGCCCGTCAATAACAACAGTGCCCGAAGGTGATCTAATGAATTCAAATATTAGCCGGCTTTCAAGGTGGCAGCTACTGGCAAAATTAAAACAGGACTTTTGGAAGAGGTGGAGCAATGAATATCTTCGAAGATTGCAACAGCGTTCAAAGTGGTTACATTCGAAGCAACAAATCAACGTAGGGGATCTCATTCTTCTAATAGAAGAAAACTAAACCTTGTAAATGGATACGAGCCAGAGTAGTTGAAGTACATCCAGGCGCGGATGGACATGTACGAGTCGTCTCAATACGCGGCGCAGGAAATTCTATATACAAAAGGGCCATCACAAAGCTCTCAGCTCTGCAAAAAGAAGAACCATTAACAACAGATAGGTCCGAAGATACAGTTCGGCCAGCACCGAGAAAAAGCAACCGAATTTACATAGACGAGTGACAAGAGCAAACACCAACTCAAGGCTATTGCTGCATACACTTTCAGTAATCTGCATACTGGGAGCGGTATTGCCAAGGAACAACAATGCAATACAACATATCACGGTTCAACTCTCATCCTGGAATTTACTTTGATAAAATAGGTCACGGTAATCTAATCAACGGTTATGCATAAACGGAACTAAACATGGGGCCTATGCTGATAGCTCCAGCCCACACGGATACCATGAACCACTGCGAAACTATTGTATCCCAAATAAAAGCGTCCCACAGTGAGTTAAGGGAGCAAAATAATATAATAAGCTCTTTAGGCGAAAACAAAATTGTGCGCCATAAACGGTCTCCTTTCGATTTTATTGGCACGATTGCTAATGAATTATTTGGTGTGATTGACCAACGTGCCGGTGACGCCTACAAGGACAGCATCGAACAACTAAATGCAAATCAACAACACCACCAGAAATTACTACAACAACAGATGTCGATACTGGAGTCAACGATCAATTTGATTAAGCATAATTATGAAGAAACCAGTCAAAAGTTCGAAACATTTACAAATATTCTGAACAATATAAAGTTTCATGAAGAATTCACTGATTTAGCTCTCCACACTGTGATGGAAATAATCAAACTCCGTACGCTTCAATCCACAATAATTGGCACTATCACAGAGGTTCATCAAGGAAGACTAGACCCTCTCATTCTAACACCGTACCAGCTCCAAGGACAGCTCGGGCAAATCATTCAAGGTCTGAAACCAAGTCAAGACATACCCTTTCGAACCAATGACATAGCTACCATGTACAAGATAATTCGAACCAAAACAATAAAAATAGGAGATTTATTCATTTTCGAAATCAAAATTCCACTGGTTCAAAGAGCACAATTTAATTTATATCGAGTCATACGTTCCTACCATTCATCAGCTGGAATATGTATACATCAAATCAACCTCGAACTACCTGATGATCGCGTTACAACAAAATCAATACATGACACTTTCTGCTGATGAATTCAACTCATGCACTTCCCTCAACGGAGAATACCTTTGCGACGTACATCAACCACTATACGATTATAACACAAATACAAGCAACTGTGAAGTGCAACTGTTCAAACGAAATGGAGATCTCTCTACAAGCTGTCAAATCAGCAAAATGAATATCACTACACTATTTATCCCTCTGCGTAGATACAACGCCTGGATCTTTGTGATGAAAGCCAAGACGTTCTGCAACCTCATATGCGAAAACGATAGCAGTAGGACACCTCAAGTAACCACTATTTTCATTGAAGGAGCTGGAATTCTGAAACTTAATCCAACCTGCATCTTGAAGGGAGATACATTCACCACGTCGGGATTCAGGACTATTTATGCCACAATTCAATCTAAGTGATTTGATAAAGGGAAACCACAGAATACAGATGAAATCTACCTCAACATCAACCTTATCGGAAATTGAGGTTATAGAGACCTCAATTCAGCAGCAAAAGCGACTCTTAGAAACCACAACAGCCGATGTAAACGTACATGACTATCACCATTATGCAGCGATATATTTGTTCCTCCCAGTAATTCTTGTTATTATCACTTGCATAATGCTAAGAAAAATAAGACATCATGCAGTTGCAGCCCAGCAGGTAGATCCACTTCCGGATGCATGATGGCCTGGGAATATGTTGAAAACACAACATGCAAATAATCAGTCTGCTGCACATCCGGATACCGTACACCACCGGATATAATTTAATTTTAATTTGCATACTAGAAATAATTTTAGTGTTTACATAATATTTTTGTATTTCTTTATATCTACGTATAAACTGCTGCCTAGTAAATTTTATATATATATAAGAAATTTAAATGTAATGAAAAGTTAGAATAAAGTAAAAATTCAACAAAAGTGCACTTGTTCTCATTAATAGGCGCCACCAGTGGTAACCTGTTAATAAGTATTCTCACAAGACATCAGACATAGCTTATGCGAGTATAACCGCAAGCTGTCTAGTCACAACAAAATTAATTAATGAATAATAATTAACCACACATACCATTAGTATCGATTCCTTTGAACATCGTAGCCGTCCGCATTCCAAGAATTTCGTCCAATTTTTCAAAGTGTTCCATTTCCTTTCTTTCAGCACCACTCGTATTATTATTTTTCTTATATTCTCTATACTCTCCTTTTATTGTCCTTCATTTCAATATTATTTGCTCTCATGTTTTTTTAGTAAACCCACGAGCTATCATTTCTATTTCTACTTTTTTAAATACTATTCTATTTTTAGCCTCTTTCTGTCAGTTCCGACAGTTTAGTAATCTACTTTTCAACTATTATTTATTTCTAATAATATGTTCACTTATGAATCAGTCCAAATAATTCTCTTTTTTAAAGCACTCATTTTAGTATGTTTTAAAATATTGCAAATTCCCCCTTTTCTTTATATCACAATTTTGTAATGTTTTAAACATATTTATGTCATTTCAGTCCAGTTTTGGTTTACATGTTACACTTTTCGTTAAGTTTTCAGTCAGTCAACATTTCGGTTCAACATGTAATGACAGTATATGTACAAATCATTGTGATACTAAAGCCATGGTTGCCGGTTGGTTTGGTTTCGGCTGGCATGGCTTAAGCTGAATTAATATGGTTCCGAATAGCTCCATTTGAATTGGCTATGGTTCTAGTTGAAAGTTTATATGTTGCACAACCATTTAAAGTAATGCGTAAATTCCACAGTGAAACAAATGAAAGTCGCGTCTGAAATAACTCGTTAGAAATTCTTAGTCTTTCAATTCTATCCTATGTATACGTCAACTCAAAACCGCAATCCTAATTGAACAAACTTTATGGATAACAGTAATTTAAATAAAGATTTAAAGCGATAATCGCAAAGCGCATGCAATATAGATGATCGATGAACAGGAATCCAACCTTCTTCTACAGATTTCGCAAGACATTCAAATACTTACCATAAGTGGCTCTCCAATTGTTTATCTTTTTTCTGTCATTTTCACACTGGTAATTTAAATAGGGCAGTGGATATTGCATCAATGATCGGATTTTCTGAATATCGGCTAGGAGACTTAAAAATTTGACAAACTCGAACCCAAAGTGGAAACCGAAACATATATCCGCTTTAATAATTTCCCATAAACACTTATCTAAGAACCAATATGAAAATTTAAAAATTGTTAACCAAACGTTTTAACGGGAGTGCCGTTGGCCGAGAATAATTGATGGGTCGAAACGGAATTGGTGACTTGAATAATATGGCGAATTGTTGAGGAAAAACCTTCATTCAGACGCGCCACAATCTGATGACCTTCTATTTTTTTAAATGATCTTTGATATTGAAATCCGCAAATTTTTTACAATCACCAAACTTAAAATGATAATGACAAAACTCATGTGTAGGGTTATTGCGTTAACGCAAACCCGTTCTATTATACGAACGACGAAGTCCATGGCATATGCAAGAGTATCCCAAGTGCGCAATGTGTTATTTTCGTTTTTATGATCGTCCAAATTTTTTTATTACATTTACATGCAATCCAGAAGTTCACAAAACTAATAAATGTTGGTACAAAGAATAATGTTTATGATGGCTCTCTCCTAGTTATATTCGATCGAATCGCAAAGAAAAGACCTTCCATATACTCATTTTATATTATTTTTGTTGATAGAAAAAATATGCCAAAATCTGATAGGCTTCGTTATATCAGCAGAAATTTCAAATAAAAAAGGAAATCAGAAGTAGGCCATTTGAAGTTGACAATAGATAAATTACATCAGCTGCAAATATGTAAATAAAGGCAGCGATATGACATTTTTCACCAACTCATAAAATTATGCAATATAAGATGGGTTATTTCATAAGCAGCAAGGAAACAGTTTGAAGGATTATAAATTTCCCAATCAGTTCACCTCAGTGTGCATTTATAAAAAAGACATCGTGATTATTCAGGTCTGACAATACCCAAGAAAGGGCTGAACATCCATCACACACAAACCTGTTTTTTTTTTTCTTTTTTAGTGAGTAGGTCTCCACCAAGCTTTTAAATGGTATCTATTAAATACACGATCAACACAACTGTGTTACAACAAAACTTATTTTTATTTTAAATATATGAATAACAATTATTATGTTTTTATAATTTATTTTAATATATTTTTATTTTATTTTATTGATATATCTATTTTCAGAAAAAACTAAAAACCGACTAACTTTTATTTTTCAAAGCTAGCTAACAAAAATCAAAAACTACAATATTTTTTGGATACCCAACTAATCATTTACGGTGCTTGACAATTTAGGAAATTTATTTATAAATTATTGAATGATTTGGTTGGGCAAGGTGTGAAAGACGCCACAATACTCCCCTCCCAGAGAGATCGCAGATCTATCGCTTCAATCTCTATATCTGGTTGGCGTCCTGGACTCACGACCCGAACTTGTAATCAAAATAGGCCTCGACGAGAGATCAAAACGAACCTGTTTGCGAACATTGTTACGACTGTGTGGTCTTAACAAGACATTTTTTGTAAATTTGTTTCTATTCTCCACGGTTTCTTGCGTCCGGGTTTTTTGTTGTCTAAACGTGGTTTCTTGCGTCCGGGTTTTCGCTGTGTGAACGCGGTGTCTTGGTGGATGGATTCTTGTGTGTTTTCTTCTGTTATGTTGGCAACGGAACGAAGATGGGAGAGAGAGAGAGAGAGCAATGCGCATCGGGTGTGTGCAAAGTAAAACGTTTTGGAAAAAATGTTTTTCTTATATGTCTCTCTTTTTTATCAACGAAAATTTGATATAAAGGAGAGACAGAGAAGAGAGATTAATTTCTTCTAGAACGTTTTGCTAGCTGTGCGGCGTGAGAGTTTTTTTTTTGATATTCAGTCTGGTTTGAAATTTGAGAAAAGTTAGAGTTTTTGTTTATGAGTGTGGATGGCAAATACAGTTTTTTTTTTGGTCATTAAAATAATGTCATCCAGTTGTGTGAAAAAAAAAATATAATTGAAAAATAAAGTTTGATATGTTAAAGGTTGTAGTCGACATAAACTATAAAATTTTTGTTATTAAACTTTTATATGAAAACAAATGTGTTATTAAATAAGATAAAATATAAAAATATACAAATAATAAATAAAAAAAATAAAAAAAATAGAAATTTTTTTTGCGAAAAGTGTTTGGCGTGCGAGTTTTTTTTTGTCCAGGGCAATATTAGTTCAGGTGCTTAAACTTTTGCCTGGAGATACATAGTGGAATAAGTTTGGTTGGTGTCAAACTAAGAGCAATTCGACGTAATAAGGTTTGGCGGTTTGGTATTGGGGCGCTTCGACGTAAAGTTTAATTGGGGGTGGGCGCCGCAAATTCCCACGTTTGCCTCGATTGCGTTTGGTGTACACCATTTTAAAGGGCCATTTTCAGTGGTATATCAAGGCCATTCCGGTCATTTACGGTTCAGCGAGACAACGCCCAACGACGGTTGGTTAACGGTGGAAAGACGTCAACACCAACATATACGATTTTTCGGCGGCCGATCAAGGCCGAGTAATTGGTATCGGGGAAAGGCCCCGCAACGTCCGACCGCACAAGGTCGCAACGTACGGGTGGCCAACCGGCCCTTCGTGTTTTGAATTTATTGTAGTATCGGGGAGAGGCCCCGCAACATACGGATAGCCAACTGGCTATTCGAATTTTTTCCGATTATTGGTATCGGGGAAAGGCCCCGCAACGACACGGGTGGCCAGCCGGCCATTTGTGTGTTTTTATTTATCGGTGGTCTGCCGCAACGGAAACGACACCAAGGCTGAATCAGTGGTGTACGGCACATAAAGCCGCAACGGTCCGGGTGGGGCAAGGTCACCTGTGGCATGACGGCCGCGCAAGGCCGCAACAATTTGGTTTTTTTGGTAAAGGTACGATTTTTGTTTCTAATTTGTTTTACATAATTTTTTTTTCTATTGTTTTTTTAATTTTCTTAAATTTTTTTTTGATTTTATTTATATATATATATTTAAATTTTATTTTAAATTTCAAATTTGAATTTTGTAATCGAGCGCCGCACAGCGGGTGCACGCTCGGTGCGTATTGCTCTCTCTATCTCTCTCGTTCTCTCCTGGTGCGGGTGGAAAGGGAAGCTGTTTCTCTTCGTTTTTCTTTGGTTTTTTTCCCCCTTTAATAAAATGAATTATTAAATTTTTTTTTGTGTGGTATGATGGGAGAGGAGACTCCCTCTGTGTCGGTTTAGTGTTTGCGGTCCCTTGGTGTCCGCATCCAATTTCGTAACCGGGGCTTTGCCCTGTTTGAATTCGAATGGATGCGCGCACCAAGGCACCTCTACCGGTTTATAATTTTGTTGTGTTCGTTCCTCAGGTTCCGGCCGACGAATTTCGGCGGAACTCGGTTTTATTATTATTTGCGTTCCCCTAATTGTCTGTTATCACGGTGTAAGCCAGGAGCCCTGTATGCCTCAAACCCCACGACCTTAGCACTTCTCCCTGAGAACGTAGCCGGCAAAATATCACCGTGGAGGCCTCTGCAGGTGCTTAGTGAAATCTGCAGGTTGGCAGTAGCCAGCCTGTAACAACATTCGGTTCCACGGTAGTTGATTTAGGTCCGTCAGCCGAAATAATAGGTTCTGGTCGGTCAGTCGATACAAGTAATCCAGTTTGCGAAGTTGGTGCGTCCGTAGTTTGTTGTTGATTGTCCGAGTAACATGGTTTGAGTCGGTCGATGGAAATTTTGGCGTGTCGTCCGTTTAGATACAAAGTGTAAAATTTGTCTGTACGGTCGATAGCCAAATACGGTCCAGTACGGTGGTTGCAGTGATTTGCGTACTGCGTCAGTTCGTAGGAAAACGTGCGAGCAAGTCAGCAAATCTTTACTAATAAAAATTTTGTCCGTAGTATGTCGAGAAGCCGGTACAGGTCGAATTTCGTCAAAGTGTTGTCTTAAATTAGTAATGAAGTCTGATTGTGAAATTTGTTCGTTCGTCACATCTAAAAATGTTCCAGGAACTCGAGTTGTACATCCATAAACCAGTTCAGCTGGAGTAGCTTTTAGTTCGTCACTGTAAGTCGTTCGTAGTCCAAGTAAGATTGCAGGAAGAACACTAGTCTGCTCTTAATGCAGCATTGATTAGTTACACATTTTGGACAGAATAAATAGCCAGAGTAATACTTGATTGCTTTAATTGAAGCCATTGCTGGTCCATCGCAGATAAATGATTTTATTTTTATTTTATAACTCTTGCGTTCAATAACAAAACCATAATTAATTAAATTATACATTTCATCAACAAACTCTTTAAGAAAGTTTTTAAATGAAATTGGTTTGGTTGGTCGGCTATACTTATATGCCAACGGGAAACACAACGGGACGGTTCTTTGAAATATTATCTAAACTTCCTAAAATTACCCAGAAGCTGTTATTTCCACTAGAAGAAATTGGTGTGCCATATACGTTAAATGACATTTCAATTTCAACTAAGCTAGCATTAATTGTTTCCATTTTTGAAGTAAGTTTAGATTACAAATACTTTTCAACTCTCAAATGTATGTATTGGCCATTGTCAATGGATCGAACATGCACGTCCCGCGGAGTGCCTAGAAACGATCTAGCATCTAATGGTAATTCAGGATGTTTACCAGTTGATATAATATTTTTAATAACTTTGAAAGTGTGATTAGTTCAATATGACTATTTATTGGTCCACTCTCGCAATTCGTTTGAAAATTCAGTGTTATTTTTATCCATAATCAATATTTCAGAGGAATACGCAGAATTTAAATCATCTCTTGAAGTATCCATACTATTCAATCCAGAGGTTCTTTCATCATTTAAAAATTTATTTGAACCTATTTAAATAAAAATAAATTAATTTAAATCGACTACATGTATAGATTGGCACATACCATATAAATTAAATTCTATTAAATTGCTATAACTTGTCACGTTCTCTCCAAGAAAGTATTTGTGATCATGCTTGAGATTAAGTATACTATTGTTTATATCATTATTTTGTTCCTGAGTGCAATATGAACTATGGTGATTTTGAGCACGACGTCTATATTTATTTATTCTTTGTTTTGATCTTTTTATTTACTTGTTCAGTTAACTTTGAACCATTAAAATGGAATTTGATTTGACACATTGTGTTTCAAGATAACTTTTTTAGGATCTTTATAGAACCTATATCAAAATATGTTAAATATATAAAGTTTTATGAATACATCAACAAAAGCGTCGTAGTGCAGTGGATAGAGCGATGGCACGAGAAAAATCGGATCCGGGTTCAACCCTCATCAAGGTAGGTGTAAGTACAATTAAATTAATTATGTAAATGAAATTTAATTCCTATAAAAGCAAATTTATCAAATAATTGCATTAAAATATGAATATAAAAAACTATAAAAAAATATGAAAAATAAAGATAATATGAAAAATAATTTTTAGTTTCTATTATAGCAAATTACGTGTATATAAATTATGGTTATAAAGATTCTTTATTGAAATGTTTATTGACCCTTTATCAAATGTGATTCTTAACTATATATATACTAACTACGTAATTGTAAAGATTCTATATAGAAACTGTGGTTTGACGAGTAAAGAAAGTTATAGAGATCCTAAATAGAGACTGTAGTTAAAGAAATTTCCACTACAGGTATGTCTTTATTCCAAATCTATAGTACCTGTACCATATACGTACAGCATGTTTCTTTATCCAGATAAAGTTATCGTTGCAGATTATTTATAGGAGTGGTAACTTGTGGTTATACGGGACGGTGGTTGCAGTGATTTGCGTACTGCGTCAGTTCGTAGGAAAACGTGCGAGCAAGTCAGCAAATCTTTACTAATAAAAATTTTGTCCGTAGTATGTCGAGAAGCCGGTACAGGTCGAATTTCTTCAACGTGTTATCTTAAATTAGTAATGAAGTCTGATTGTGAAATTTGTTCGTTCGTCACATCTAAAAATGTTCCAGGAACTCGAGTTGTACATCCATAAACCAGTTCAGCTGGAGTAGCTTTTAGTTCGTCACTGTAAGTCGTTCGTAGTCCAAGTAAGATTGCAGGAAGAACACTAGTCCAATCAGCACGATTATAGCACATAATGGCAGATTTGATGACTCGATGCCATCTCTCGATCATGCCATTACATTTGGGATTGTAGCTAGTTGTTCTCCTGCGCTCAAAACCAAGTAAGTTAGCCAGTTCGTGAAAAAGTTGTGATTCGAATTGCATGCCTTGGTCCGTGACAATGGACTCTGGCACACCAAAGCGAGCTATCCACTGTGAGTAAACAGCGAAAGCGACGGTTGCAGCAGTTATATCCGGAACTGGAACCGCCTCAGACCAGCGAGTGTATCTATCAATCAATGTTACACAATACCGCTGGTTATCAGAAACTGGCAAAGGACCGATGATGTCGAGATGAATAATCGAAAAACGTTTAGAAGTTAATTTATAGTTACCAATCGGAGATTTTGTTTGCCGTGAGATTTTAGCCTTTTGGCAAGCTACACAATTTTGGGCCATCTTCTGAACGTCTTTTTTAATTGATGACCAGATTACATTCTGAGTCAAAAGTTTGATGGAAGCTTTGACGCCAGGATGTGAAAGGTTATGAAAAGCCTCGAAAACTTGCTTTCGGAAATTAAAGGGAATGAATGGCCTAGGTGTAGTAGTAGAAATATCGCAATAAATTAATTTTTTTGAATTGAAAGAAACAGGAAATTTCTCAAATTTGAGAACAGCGTTACTCCTTAAAATTTCTTGAAGTTCCTCATCATTAGTCTGAGCATCTGCGATGATGCATAATCAATACCTTCAGGAATAAAAATCTGATTAATGCGTGAAAGAGTATCTGCAACAACGTTATCCAGTCCAGAGATGTGCTGGATATCGGTTGTGAATTGACCGATGAAATCTAGGTGTCGAAATTGACGAGGAGATGCTTTTTCCGGATTCTGATTAAAAGCGTAGACAAGTGGCTTATGATCCGTATAAAGCGTAAAAGTACGACCTTCGAGAAGATATCGAAAGTGTTTTATTCCTGAATATGCCGCGAGAAGTTCAGGATCATAAGCACTGTATCTTTTTTGCGTTTCATTGAGACGTACTGAAAAGAAACCGAGTGGTTGCCAAGAATTGGATACAAACTGCTGAACTACCGCTCCGAGAGCAGAATCGGAAGCGTCAATCATGATGGCCAGAGGTGCTGATGATGATGGATGAATAAGTAAAGTCGCGTTCGTAAGTTTAATTTTGCAGTTATCGAACGCTTCAATAGCCGCCGTTGACCATTGAATTGGAACTCGACTGTTTTTGGTATAGCCTTTTAGGTAATCGTTCAACAATTCCTGGTCAGCAGCGGCACCTGGAATGAAGCGTCGATAAAAGTGTATCATACCTAAAAAGCGTTTCAGTTGTTTAACAGTCTGTGGTCGTTCGAAATTTTTGATGACTTGAACCCGTTCATGCGACGGTAATATACCTTGTCCAGTTACCAAATGGCCTAAAAAAATAATTTCGGTCTTTGCGAAAACGCATTTGTCCACATTTACAACTAGTCCGTGTTCGTCTAATTTAGAAAAAATGATTTTAATATGTTCAAGATGTTCGTCGTAATTTCGAGAGGCAATGAGCACATCGTCCAAATATACAAAACAGAAGTCAAGTCCGCGTAGTACTGAATGCATAAGACGTTGAAACGATTGTGCTGCATTCCTAAGACCGAAAGTCATTCTACAAAATTCAAATAGTCCGAAAGGTGTCGAAATTGCTGTCTTTGGAATGTCCGTTGGTTCAATAGGAATTTGATGGTAGGCCTGGACAAGGTCTATTGTTGTGAAAATAGTGCAGCCCTCGAGTCGTTGTGTAAAATCCTGGAGATGTGGGATTGGGTACCTGTCTGGAATTGTGACTCTGTTTAGGGCCCGAAACTCTCCACATGGTCTCCACGCTCCATTCTTTTTAGGTACTAAATGTAACGGGCTGGACCAAGGACTGCTACTAGGTCTGCAAACATCGAGTTTCATCATATTTTTGAATTCTGTCTTCGCGTTGATGAATTTGTCCGGTGCTAGTCGTCGTGGTTTGCATGCAATCGGTGGTCCTTTCGTCTCAATTTTGTGAGTTACATTATGTTTAGTATTGTCGATATTAATATTTCCGTGAATTACCGTACTAAATTTTGATATTACCTTAAAAACTCATGGGTCCATTGCTGACTTGTCGATCCTAGATACTGTAGAACCATTATAGGTAGAAGGTTAACCTTTCGAATACAGGGAGGTTAACGGGTCGATGAGCCTCTGTCCCTGTATATCCACCAGTAAACCAGTTTTATTTAAAAAATCTGCGCCGATTATAGGCATCGACACGTCAGCAACAATAAACTCCCAGGAGAATTCGCAGCGCAGTCCAATGTCTATTTTTAAAATTTTTTGTCCCGTACGCGTTTACCAAGGAACCGTTAGCCGCAAACAACCTAAATGATGGGTCAACCTTTGGGTTCCTGACAAAACGAGCGGGTAAGACTGAGACGTCTGCACCTGTATCAATTAGGAAATGCGTTTGATAAAATAGTTCAAAAATTAAAAGGCGGCTGGTTTTTGTTACGTCATTACACCCCGCCAATTGTGAATGACCACTTAGTTTTTTGTAACATTGTTACCGGAAGTATTATTTGATACATATCTGTAAAGTGGCTTACATTTGTAAGCCTTAGTTCCGAAATAATAATGATAAAAACAGATAAAATTATTTTCGATCGAAGGTTCACCATAAAATGGGTTGTAAGAATTTCGAGAATTTGGAGAGTTTTTACGAGAATAATTATTTCTAGAGTTTGATCGCGAATAATTACGACCACGTGAATTTGATTTAGATCGTGATCTATAATTTTGATTAACAATTTCCGAAATCTCCGATAATAATGTTTTTTTAAATTCCGAAAGTTTATTATCTAGAGAAAAGGTTGAATTTTGATTAGAAGAACCAGATGCAGAGGTCTCAATAGAACATATTTGTGCCTGAGCCATAGTCTCATGCACGTTGTCAGCCCGTTCTGCAAGGACTGACAGGGGGACGTCGTTTTCGAATGGTGTGAGTACCATTTGAACGGACTGATGCAATCTCTTCATCCAAAATTGACGAAGTGTCGCTTCGTTAAAATTGTCACCAGCGTTCAATTTCATGATACTCAACAAGTGGGACGGTTTCCTGTCCTCAAGTGTCAAACCATGCATAAGACTATTCAGCTTCGTTTTTTCAGATTCGCCAAGTACCCGAATCACCTCCACCTTGAATGAAGTGTAAGGTGTATTACCCTTCGGACTACTGATTATATAAGCGAATTTATCATGGAGACGTGCATCCAGGACTCCCACCGCATGAGCATATTTAGTAGCCTCAACCGTGATATCTGCCAAAGTGAACTGCTGCTCGAGTATCTCAAACCACACATTTGGGTTTTGAGAGTGCAATGGCTGTGGAGGTTTGAAAGCCACTCGAGCAACAAGCCCAGAACCGGAAGGCAAATTAATATTTGGCTGCGATGTTTCCGGAAACACATTTGTATTAACATTTAATTGAGAGACAGCCTTGACAACAGCATCATTAATAAGACCGGCCAACTGAGCAGGCGTTAACGAAATATTGGATTCCCGTGTCGTACCGCTGCTTGATGCTGCTGACAAGTCTGAACCATTTGTCGCTGGTAGGAATAACGGTGGATCATTCACACCTTGCACAACACGCCAAAACAAAAAAGCGAAAATAAGAAAAATTACCGAAAACACGTAAACGAATAGAGAAAAAGTAAAATACATTTTAAAAAGTTTTATGAATAAAAAACGAAATTTGAATTTAAAATAAAAATTTATTTAGTCAAGCACCAAAAATAATTAATTGGGTACTTACAGTTTTAATAATATTGACAAAAATCCCTCGATGCAGAGACACGTTACAAATTGGAGTCACCTCGGTCTCTGGGTAGCAGTGATGGGGTTGAAACTTGACTGCCGTAACTGTATACCGAACCGAAATTTTGTTGGTTGTTGAAATTTGTTGAAATTCCGATATAATGGGGATTAAATCCGTATGTTTACTCGGTTCTGGTGTTAAATTTACCAGATTCCCAGATGTGATGAAAGGCGACGCACTTGCAGCTGATTGTATAAGTGGTTGTAGATTATGTGGCCCCAATCACGTTGGATGGTTACTAGTTTTAGTGAGTAGGTCTCCACCAAGCTTTTAAATGGTATCAATTAGATACACGATCAACACAACTGTGTTACAACAAAACTTATTTTTATTTTAAATATATGAATAACAATTATTATGTTTTATAATTTATTTTAATATATTTTTATTTTATTTTATTGACATATCTATTTTCAGAAAAAACTAAAAACCGACCAACTTTTATTTTTCAAAGCTAGCTAACAAAAATCAAAAACTACAATATTTTTTGGATACCCAACTAATCATTTACGGTGCTTGACAATTTAATAAATTTATTTATAAATTATTGAATGATTTGGTTGGGCAAGGTGTGAAAGACGCCACACTTTTATGCTAAGACGAATTCGCCTAAACTTTATTGTACTATGAAACCCCAAAGTATTACACTTGAAATACATCTAGGAAAATAGTGATATGTGAAACTGCCACAATATAGGAAGTGTGTATACAGTTCATCCAAATAACGCTGAAAGTTAAAATTTGAGATTGTTACTGCATACAGGACCAACAATTTGTATTACTCTTAAAACTGTCAATGGAGAATTGTTGTGAAACTTCAAAGAAACTTGAAAGAAGCTTATCAATGTACTGCTAGCTGAATTTCGTAAACACAAAGAAATCGAACTGGCAGTGGCATCCTCTGACATAGCGTCTACACTATTGGAGGGAGGCAGAACTGCTTATTCAGCGTTCTAGCTACCATTAAATCATCATTGTGAACCTCCGATTTACAATATTAGCAAAGGAATTTGATGGGCTGAAGTACCAAAAGCGGGTAAACTTATTGTATCGGATGAGTGTACAATGCCCCACAATGATGCAAGATTTGAGAGGAAATAGTTTAGGTTAATGCCCTACCTCTAGTAGAAGACTCTCGACAAACCTTGCCAGTTATACTACGATAAACACCAGCAGATGAACTTGATGCCTTAAGTCATCGTATATTTGGAGGTATGTTCAGAAAGTGAATTTATCAAAAAATACGAGGACCCGTTTGGCTGGAAATTTAAATGCTAATAGATTTTCTAAGCAGTTATTCAAACTAGGATTAGGAATTAGTATGTTAAAAAACATGTTATCCAATGGGACAAAATTGGTTGAAAAAAGTTATTGGGTACCGTAATAGCTAAATGCTAACTATTAAGGCAAAGGGGAAGATGATTTTTTTTTTCCACGTATAGAATTGAACAGAATTGAACAGGCTCTAATTTCCTCATTTTATTTCGCCTTTTCTCATGGACAACTGTATATGGCATGTTCCAGAATGGGTTCCCGAAATCATTTATTTGTTGTTTTTGCGCCAAATGGAAAATCAAAAAATGTTTTTACCATCAGGTTTTCCAATAAATAACTAGTAGAAGCGGACAATTGAAATTGTCCGACAAGCGCTCGATAAAATAGGAAAAATGCAACAAACGGACGGCCAGAGGTGTAAAACCTCTGAAACATCTAAGGTGCCAATACAACAAATTAGCCCAATAGACAAAAAATGAATAGAATCTTAAGCAAATCAAAAAAAAAATCACTGAAACTAGTTTTGATATAACACTCTTTTTATTATAGATAATTATTGTATTTGTTGCTAAGCAACAAGTAATAGGAGCTCTCTGGTATGTATAGTTTTTGCTGTGATAGTGCCAACAGACAGACGGCCTAAGTCTTTGTATAAGCTGGCTCGCAAGAGCGAGCGCTAAAAACCTTAAAATCAGTTGAAAATGATCATTTTATTACTACTTTAATTAAAATCCTTTAAATGAAATCCATTTTTAAATTTACTATTCATAAGTGGTTTCGATGGCCCCATTTCCCCGATTAACACCAGTATAACACGGATGTACCAGCTGGTAATAAATAAACGACTTAACGAAAGACTTCAATCCCTTCATAAAATGAAAAAAACGACGAACCTGATATTGCACACGTAATGGTAAATTTAATTATTCAAAATAGTATCAAACACTGCTCACAGCGTGCTATTGTGGCGATGTTTATAGACTTAAATGTAAAATTTAATTGTCAAATTTATTAATTACAAATGAACTCTCTAAAATTATGGAAGAGATAAATAAACCCGGTCTACCATCGTAGGTTGTGCGAAAAAAAAAATATTATGTTTTTTTATTTTTTCCATTATTATTAAAAAAACACAAAAAAGCACAAGTCAATATTGAATTTAATTTTTATGTTCATTTTTAAAAATAAAGCCTTAGCAAGCGTATAAAGTTTAAAAAGTTGTGAAAATTTATTTAGTGTGAATATCAAAGATAAATAAAGGTAGTCACCTTAAGAACCAGTACAAAACGAGATCAGGACACACAGAGTGAATATATAAATAGTGGGTCTAGGAATAAACAAACCACCCACAAATTGGTGACAACGACGGGATCTGTGTACTTCCCTGTTCGTAATCAGCTGTATTTTGCAACTATTTTATTCCTAAACGGTTTCATCAGTCTTGTGCTGTGGATTTTGGGTGTCGAGTGCGGAATTATCTGCCGAATCTATTGGGTAACGAGCGATCAGCAGGACACCGGGCAACAATAAACAACAACAACAGCAGGACACTGGGCAACAATTGTAAACGTGAGTAGATCGGGTAAGTTTTTTTTGCTTTAATTTTATTGAGTTCATTGCCTCAAATTTAATAATAAAATTTTATTTAAAAATTAAAATAAACTCCGGCATTTTATTTATTTCATTTTTTTCCCTCCACTCGATTTCGCATTTTTGTTTCGCGTTTCTATTTAAGTTTATAAATGTCGTCTGATACTTCATCCAACTCCCCGGTAAATGACGAGGATTATGGAGATGCAAGTTCTGCAGATCAAATTAATTCTGCATCGCAACTACAAAATTTATTCGCAGAACAGTTTCAATTGTTTCTGCAACCAAGTTCTGACCACCAAGTTCTCTCATGCAGTGGGGGCATAGGACGCGAGACTGCATGATCGTTTCGCGGATTTAATTCTCCGCGATAAGGGTACACTTCCTTACTCGGTGTTCAAAGAGGAAGTGATTCGCGTATTAGGCGAGTCAGAGATGTCACGCCTAAATAATGTCCTGACGAACCTGACGTTGGGGGCTAAAAAGCCCTCACAATTACTAAGTCAGATACGCTTGAACGCTGGCAGTAATTTCAATGACAAGTTGCTCAGACAACTTTGGATGAAGAGGTTGCCTTCGCAGATTCAGGTTATACTAACCACTTTTGAAAACGACGTGACGTTAGATTTTTTAGCAGCACGAGCCGATAATATGATGGAGGTGATGCCACCGTTAGGGTTAAATGCTGTTAAATCTTGCAACCCTTTCGGCCCATCCTCGTCTGCAGCATCTAACGTGTATGTTGATCCAGCTGGCATTTCTGATGTTTCTAATTTAGACGCTAAATTAGAAGACTTTAGAATTAAAATTTTGGCAGAAATTAAAACTATGGTTAACCCTAGATCTCGATCTCGTTCAAATAGTAGAGGTCAAACAAATTCTCGTTCAAGGTCTAGAGGTCGAGTTAACCCAAAATTCGATTTATGTTATTATCATTTTCGGTTCGGTAAAAAGGCTCAGAAATGTCAGCCTGGCTGTAAATTTTATGATAAAACCTGCGGAGGTCAGTCGATCAAGAAGGATTTTTAAATGTTCATCAGGACGTGAAGACCGTTACTGATGAACCTACTACCAGTCGTCTATTAATTCTTGATGCCAACTCAATAGTTGCATTTCTAATAGACACTGGTTCTGGCGTTTCGGTTGTTCCACTCAAAATTTGTCATATTCCGCAGGCATTAACTACCTCCAAATTATTCGCTGCGAATGGAACGCCAATTAAAGCTTATGGAACAAAAATTCTAAATTTAGATTTTGGGTTACGGCGTAATTTCAAGTGGGAATTTATAGTGGCAGATGTCTCGCAGCCCATTATCGGAGCTGATTTCCTTAAAAGTTCTGGTTTGAAAGTTGATCTTGGCAAACATCGTCTTCTAGATCCAACGACATCATTGTTTACTGTTGGTTCTATATCTCTCACAGCCGAGTCAACACTGTCTCGACTAGACAAATCTCAGGTAAATAATCAAATCCAGCAACTTCTTTCTATATTCTCAGAAATTATGACAAACTCTCTAAACGTCAAACCAGTTAAGCATATGATCACTCATCGGCTGGAAACTTTAGGAGCACCGTTTCTTGTAAAACTAGACGTTTGGCACCTGATAAATTAACGATTGCAAAACAGGAATTCGAGAATCTGATGGCACTAGGAATTTGTCGTCCGAGTAATAGTGCATGATTACCGAAGTCTGAATCGTGTTACTATTCCTGATCGTTATCCTATTCCACATCTTCAAGATTTTTCGTACCAGCTTGAAGAATGTACTGTTTTTTCGACTCTTGATCTTGTCCAAGCTTATCATCAAATCCCTATTGAACCGTCTCATATTCCAAAAACCGCTATTGCGACTCCCTTCGGTTTATTTGAATTCACTAAAATGACTTTTGGTCTCAGGAATGCAGCACAAACTTTTCAGAGATTCATGCATTCCGTATTGTTGGGACTTAATTTCGCATTTATCTACTTAGATGATATTCTGATAGCGTCTAAAACTTTCGAGGAACATCACGCGCATCTCGAACTAGTTTTCCAAAAATTATCAGACCACGGTTTAATAATCAATCCTGGAAAATGTGTCTTCGCTTCATCTGAAGTTAAATTTTTAGGACATTTTGTTAATGCAAATGGCATTTTACCTGTTCCAGAACGTGTTGAAGTCATCAAAAATTTTGAACGTCCTTTAACGGTTAATCAACTCAAAAGATTTTTGAGGATGATTAATTTCTATAGACGTTTCATTCCAAACGCCGCGGCAGGTCAAATTTTACTTAATGATTTTCTTAAAGGTTATAAGAAAAATAGTAAAATTCCAATTAATTGGTCAGCAGAGTCCATTGATGCTTTCGACAATTGTAAGGAGAAATTGTGTAAAGCTACTCTTCTTGCACACCCTTCATCTACGGCTAAACTCGCTATCATGGTAGACGCTTCGGACACAGCTATCGGCGCAGTAGTTCAACAGTATATCGGCGATATTTGGCAACCACTCAGCTTCTTCATCGGTTCGTCTTAATGAAACGCAACAAAGATATAGTGCTTATGACAGAGAGCTGTTAGCAGCGTACTCTGGCATCAAGCATTTCAGATATCTTTTGGAAGGAAGACAGTTTACGTTGTTTACGGACCATAAACCACTTGTCTACGCTTTTTGTCAGAATCCGGAAAAGGCATCACCGCGTCAATTCCGACATTTGGATTTCATCGGGCAGTTCACAACCGACATCCAACACATATCAGGCATAGATAATGTCGTCGCAGATACACTTTCCCGCATTAATCTAATTTCTATTCCTGAAAGTATAGATTATGCACAAATTACGGATGCCCAAACCAATGATGTCGAGCTTAAAGATCTTATGCGCGATAATTTAACTTTAAAGTTTGTCCAAGTTCCGTTGAGTTTTAACTCTAACAAAACTATATATTGTGATATTTCGACAGCTAATCAAAGACCTTCTTTCCAATTGAATTTCGGAAAAAAGTTTTTGAAGCCTTTCATAATCTTTCACATCCTGGAATTAAAGCAACAACTAAATTATTGACGGAAAATGTCATCTGGCCCTCCATCACGAAAGATTCAAAAACTATGGCACAATCCTGTTTAGCTTGTCAGAAATCCAAAATTTCAAGGCACATCGTTTCACCTCTTGGATCTTATCAATTAACTTCGCAACGCTTCGCAGAAATTCACTTAGACATCATTGGTCCTTTGCCTACTTCTGACAATCAGCGGTATTGCGTTACATTAATCGATAGGTATACGAGGTGGGCTGAGGCAGTTCCAGTTCCTGATATTACTGCAGCTACTGTCGCTTCTGCGGTATACTCCACATGGATTTCACGCTTCGGAGTACCAAACGTTATAGTCACCGACCAAGGTTCGCAGTTTGAGTCTTGTCTTTTTAATGCATTGTGAGCGTTGATCGGATTCAGACGAGTAAGAACGACGGCTTATAACCCAAAGTCCAACGGTATGATTGAGAGATGGCACAGAACGTTAAAGACAGCAATAATGTGTCACGAGCGAACTGATTGGGTAACGTTCTTGCCAACCGTACTGTTAGGTTTACGCACGTTATATAGTTAGGAACTTAAAACTTCTCCTCCTGAACTTCTTTACGGAAGTACGTTGAGGGTGCCTGGTCAATTTCTAAATTCTTTTTCGACCGATAAAATTCTTCAGACAGATTTTGTAAATAATCTTAAAAAACATTTTGATGAAATTAGACCGTCTCCGGCAACCAGGCACTCCAATGTAAAAACATTCGTAAGCAGAGAGCTTACAACGTGTTCACACGTATTTTTAAGGTCGGGTTTTGTGAGAAAATCCTTACAACCACCTTATTCAGGACCGTTTAAAGTTCTCGAAAGAGGGGATAAGTTCTTTACTATTGACGTAAACGGCAGGTCAGGTGTGGTGTCTCTGGATCGCCTCAAACCGTGTTTCGCGGAGAATGCGGACATCGTGGGATTGTTTCCGGTGGCCCCGCTGGGTGAGAGAACTTCGGATAACGAGCCGGCTTCTGATGATGCACACGTGTTAAAAAAGGTTCGCTTCATTCTTCCACCGAAGGAACCAGTTCAAACCAGAAGTGGAAGAAGAATTAGACCACCAGCACGTTTTAGCTGAAGCAGTTTTTGGATCACCCTCGGTTCTTTTAATTAGTTTATTTTCGGCCTCGCGTATAGAGTTGTATTTTCATAAATTCTTCCGAATTTATTGGGGAGGGAGTATTGTGGCGATGTTTATAGACTTAAATGTCAAATTTAATTGTCAAATTTATTAATTACAAATGAACTCTCTAAAATTATGGAAGAGATAAATAAACCCGGTCTACCATCGTAGGTTGTGCGAAAAACAAAAATATTATGTTTTTTTTAATTTTTTCCATTATTATTAAAAAACACAAAAAAGCACAAGTCAATATTGAATTTAATTTATATGTTCATTTTTAAAAATAAAGCCTTAGCAAGTGTATAAAGTTTAAAAAGTTGTGAAAATTTATTTAGTGTGAATATCAAAGATAAATAAAGGTAGTCACCTTTAGAACCAGTACAAAACGAGATCAGGACACAGAGTGAATATATAAATAGTGGTTCTAGGAATAAACAAACCACACACACTATAAATGACTGATACATGCATTGTCATCAGTTCTCGAATTTTACTGAAAATGTAAGCTCTCTAGCTAGCCAGGAATTGGTTTAAATTTCGATTGCAAAATTCCACTCGGACGAAAAACGTGATAAAACCCAATTCAAAATTTGTACCAAACAAACAAACAAACAAACAAGCACACAAGAAAGCTAAATAATAAAAACGTGTTAATATTGGCGCCCTGAATATGGCGACAATCTGCTACATATCTAATGACATGATTTATATGAAAAATTCACAGAACTTTAAGATCGCCCATAAATCACGTCAAGTTTAATCTTGTAAAATTAACAACTCCATCGACGCGCAGAAATGTAAAATATGCGGTTAATATACAACCAACAACATCAGTAAGAGACCAAGGTGCCAGCGAAATTGGCTCCATATATATATACAAAAGAAATTATTTAAATGCATTCTACATATTTTAATTGCTGCCGCCAGTCAAAATTCTTCTGTTTTTCCTCGAAAGTGTGAATTGATTTAATTAATATACAAAATCCTTATTATTGAATAAATTAACGAGTATAAATTATTTTATTATTTACCACAAAATTCGGTGTTAAACTTAAATTAAAACAAAACAAAAAATAAAATTTCAGTTCAAGGTAGGTAGTAAGTATAATAACAATTAAACTTTATAGAGCGGGACACAGGTACGCACCGCTTTAATTGATCATCATTAGTGTTAAGCGAAAATGAACCGCCAAATCCTATTAACAAGATAAGAATCAATTCAACACAAATTCCAGCAACAACATTTTATTCGTTTGTATACAAAGTAGTAATTTAAAGAACTTTGCCGTATATGCATACGTATACGTTGAATTCTCAAGAGGTGAATCACATATTCATTGTCACAAATAAGATTTGTGTGTAAAATACCGACCAAATAATAAATAAATTTAACTGTCAACCCAAATTGTTATTGTGTGATTAGACAAGCAATCGAAGACGATCATCCTAAATGTTTGCCGTTTTGTTTCTTATATGAAATTTATTGCTTAACGTGAAATCGAATTTTAATCAATAAATATTTTTTTTTCTGAAATCTGCCGAATCGCTGTTTTAATAATTATTTATGTATGCAAAATTTGTAAGGATCAATTGTACAAGATTAAACGATAATAACAAAAGAATAAATGAATAAAAATTCGTGGATCAAATTTTAAAATATAGTATTGCATTACAAGTCTTTATAAATATACTAAGTTTCATAGAAAATTCCATCATGAGTGAAATTTTAAAATTACGCACACTAAAAGCTAATCAAAAATCTTTTATATGTTAGCAAGAGACACTTTTAAAGCTTTTATATAATAGACCAATTTTAATCACGGATGGTTTTATTTTAAATTATTGACCATATTAAACGATAAAAACGAGAGTATAATTCAAATCTATACCGACCAAATGGCACGTTTTAGGTAGTTAAAATTTTGGCGTTTAGATCGGGAAGTACTGGGTTCGAATTCCGATAGAGGCAGGATGGGAATTTTCATCAACAGATTAGGATCTGTGATGAAATGGAACACAAGTCTGACCTTCTGTTGGAGTGCAAAACTCATGGGCCGGCCCCATTTCCATGCCAGTATAGGGCTGGCATGGAAGATGGAACTATGCAATATGCAAATGGTGATAAAGTCGGACCTACAGTCGTACATCCTCCATTTGGCAGGCGACTGCTTAAGGTAAGATAAGAACGTGAAAAGCGAACTGCGAAAGAGTTGGGAGTGTTTCGGGCCCAGAACATATTGCAAAGAGTAAATAAAATAAAATAATAATTAAAATCTAAAATGAAAACCATTTAATCCAATTATGAGAAAATTTAAATACATAGTTATAAATCGGACGGATTTGGCTTATTTTTTCTTCTGTTGTGTTTGAATTATCAGGACAAGGTTTATATGAAAGAAAATTTTGGGAAAACCCACCGGAAAAGTCGGAAAATTTGGAAAGTCGCAAAAGGATGTTTTGTACAAGATTTCGCACGTATGCCATCCATATGGTCTTTTGGAAGAGAAAAATTGGAAAATCTGAGTGGAAAACTCGGTAACTTGCGGAAAACCCCGAGCAAAATAGTTTTTTTTTCTAGCGCATCAGTTGAGAACGATTACTGAACCGATTTGGCTCAGTGGTTTTGTTGTTGTATTCGCAATTTCCAGGAGATGGTTGATATGAAAGTTTGCGTTGATAATATATGTATGTCAAGATCGAAAAGGAACGTTTAAATTTTATCTGCTTCAATCAATTAAATCTACGTTCCGCGCTGTACATTCATTAGCGCGATGCCATCGCTTCAGACGGAGAAGCAACCAACGTCAATTGACCATTCTCCCGACGAAATATGTCGGCAGCCCACATCATGTGCACGAATATACGTAGGATGCTATGGTGTATGTGTGGCATTACGGTCGGCCAGATTTATTCATCACGTTCACATAATCCAAAATAGCCTGAAATTACCGGTAATCTAAGCAAAAACTCAGATCGCTAATGAACTTCATCGTTTTTCAGACAGCCACGTTGTTGGATGTACTCAGAAGAGTGGCAAAAGCATAGATTACCACATGCACACATTCTGCTGTGGTTAATTGAGGAAATCAAACCACATCAAATCGATTCAATCATCAGCGCCGAAATACCAGATCCAGAAACACACCTCAATGTTAATAATACAATATTGCAAATACGTCAAGATTCCAATTGGGCCGGCATTTCAGTTGCAATGAGGCGATTAGCGTATTTTCTCATTTACATTACACGAAAGTCATCCCAATATTCAGCATTTGTGTGTGCACTTTGAGAATGGACAACGTGTCTATTTCACGGAAGCTAATGCAACACAACTAGCAGAACGATCACCAGCTACAACACTCACGAATTTCTTCGAAATTTACCAAAACGATCTGTTCGCACGAACATTGCTTTACTGGGAAATGCTACGCTATAATACTTGCAACCAAACGACGAAGAAGTTTCAACGACGAAAGAAACGTCAACCTGTTGCCGGATACGTCGATGTGTATTCGACTGATGCGCTTGGCCGTGGGTACCATGTGTTCATTCACGATGACAAGACGAATGCTTCTATTTTTCGTTTCCTTTTGTTCCATGTTCGTGGTCCTGCTTCGTTCGAACCGCTTCATACTATAGATGGTGTATTGTTTGCCACTTATCGAGAAGCTTTACATCGTCTGAATTTGTTGGAAAACGACTCACACTGGGACTCTCGCCAATACCACTGTTTCTACGCAGGCAAATCAAATTCGTTCATTGTTCGCGATCATCATAGCGACGTGTTTACGTGCGGCAGCTATTTGTCGAAATTGGGCATGCCAACACCAATTCGTGCGATGCACGATACATTTAATCGAGAACTGCAACAAGAGTAAGTCATTCAAGATTCAATGAGACAAATAGTACAAACGAATGTCCCGCTTTCGAATGCACAGCAAACAAACGTGTATGACGCAATGATGAAGGCCGCTGATGCAGTGGAACCGGTAAAACCTTTCTGATTTGAAAATATATAATTTGAAATAGCGTTACCCGTTCCATCATCGAGAATTGCAACCACATTGCTAGACGGCAACCAGACGGCACATTCTGTGTTGAAGTTGCCAATGAATATCCACACGGATGACCAGCCAGTGTGCTCAATTGCCAAGAACTCGGCGATGGCCAAGGTATTGCAAGAATGCAAAATCATAATCTGGGACGAATTCACGAACCAGAAAATTTGACTACGAAGAACAAGGATGTTGACAGTCTGAATTACTTGATGCAAAACCAAATCGCTGGGGAAATGCATTGTTAAAATCCGTTGAATGTGGGACCAATCAAGACGAGATAACCAACTATCAGACCAAGTTTTTGAATGTGCTTGATTTGGTGTGAATCCTATACCGCATAACTTGATGCTCAACGTCGGATCTGTGATAATCATGCTGCGTAATTTAAACAACGAAACGCGATTGGCTGTGAAGAAACTGATGAAAAACGTGGTTCAAGCGACGATCATCAAGGGCAAATTCAAAGGAAAGGATGTTCTAATTCCGAGAATTTCCTCTGATTCCAACTGTCATTCCATTCAACTTCACGCGCATTCAGTTCCCCGTTCGTTTGGCATTCTATATGACGATTAAGAAGTCGTAATTGAATTTCGAACTCTCGTCCGACTCTTGCTGACCAACAAATGGCTTACTATAAGAAATCGATTTTGCATCTGCCTGACATCACAATTCCCGAGTGGTTTTTCTTGAACTATGGCCAAATTTCGGTTGACTGGGTTTATCATTTTCGTATTCTCACGCCTTCCTCTGATCGAAGCAAGATGAAGCAAAACGGTTTAGTGACACGTATCGAATTTTACCAAATACTTGCTATTGAGATCATTGTTAAGCCAGAATAGTTTTTGTTCAGGATCGATAAAAATTCCTGCATCCATGATAAAACCAAACCCCAGAATTTTAATTTGTACATCATCGTCGGAGAAATTAAGAGACGTCGCAGGCATAGTTTGTAACCCAATCGCAATTCGAAACGTCGCACTGAGTACATGCTACTGAGTACATTCTAGTATTTTACTACGGATGATGAAGGCTTATCATATGTGGTGTTTATGGATTTATTCAGACTAAAACAATTGTATTTGGTGTAACCCATAGTTTTATAATAATTACAGTGATGTTTACGCGATGGCTCTGGCTCACCTTCACTTCGTTGAAAAAGTTCTTCAGTTCAGGCCAGTGCTCTAATTCTCTAAGCAGTAAGATAATTTGTAAACGTGTAAACGATAATTTATCTTGCCTTTTTACAATATTCGCATTTCGTGATTGCACTCCAAGATAAAATTTAATACGGTTACGATAAATAAATGTCAAATCTTAACACACTCTTATGATGTCTGTAGGTTCATATTTAGACTTTGAGGGCCTATAACTACCGTTCCCATTTAAATTTCAACATTATTCTTATGGATATAAGTTACTCTAAAAAGCATCTGTTCACAATCTATAGCTCAAGTTGTTATGGGTTGTGGTATGGCTAATTTTACAGGTGAAAATTTTATACAATATATTATCTTGGCATTTTTAAATCGCATTCTCTAAACAGTTTTTTTACCCAAGATAAACCTATTGACAGCAAGCGAGCAAGATAACATTAAACGTCAAAACGAAATTTTAATTATTTTATATCCTTAATAACTCAAAAAATGTAATCTCTTGAAACGTAAATTGTTGCATATACATCAAAGCCATCTAGAATCACACATAGCCCCCAAAATCATATTGAAAAGTAGTCGGAGTCAGGAGTTATTTGAAATTCAAATCAAGATACGGTTAGATAGACTTATAAAACAAACCAAATGTTTGAAAAGAACATTACAACAGTCAAAAATTTCTTTACTTCGTATGGTAAAGACGTGTTCAATATAAGTCTTATTTACAATTGATCGATCCGTTGAATTTTGATTAATGTTGTGTATTCTAATCTGTTTAAAGGTTATTCTTTATACTACACACAAAATCGTATTATTATGTACATAATTATTATTTGCGATATGTTTTTGAAATTCAATCAAATCTGTCTTAAGTAGATCATAATTTCAGTGTATTTCGTTGTTGAAGACATGTTTAGCTCTTTCCGATGCCATATTTAGTTCTTTCCGCACATGCGAGTTGACAATACCTAAGTATAATAGTCGGATCTCGGAAAGCCCGGGGATTGTCTTATTAGAATTTTACAATTTCAAGTAAACTACAAAAAGCTATGCGTTTTAAGCAACGAAACTCATTTAACTATCAAATTTGGTTAGTCATTGCGAGTTTTCCGAACTCCACGAGTTCCTCGTTCAAAATTTTTTTAAAATAATTTTTTTTAATACCGAAAATTTGTTAATCGGACCCATTTCTAGTATTTGATGTAGGTCTAGTTATGGAGGGACGTTTTAGTGTTACGATTTGTTTTTTTACCATGAGTTAATTTTTAATCTTTGTAAAATGTTTGGGTTAATCTTAAGGATCGGTAACGAGTAGGAGGTGAGACTTTGATCAATTACCTGCACTTTAGAAATCGATTTTATGCAATATACATCTTGTTTGACCTTAGTGCTAGTTAAAAGCTAGTTGTAATGCATAATATCATTAAATTTTGTACTTGTTCATTATTGTTCGAAATTTATCCTATAGTTATTACTTTTCTCAAACATAGTTAATAAAAAGTTTAGAATTAAAGCATTGTAAGATCCCATAGACTGTTGGGAGCTCTTAGTGCCGCTAAATGAAATATTAAACAACAACAAACTGAAATTTGTTAACTAATTTTGATTTTCTATAGGCCGTCATATTTATTGTGCTCGTCAGTTTTTTAATTGTGCATGTGTAATGATCAACTAAAATATTGCAAGTGCACACAAACTTGAAAACTTTGCTTGCTATGTGGAGAGTGGATCCATTTTAGATGTTGTCAAATCAAACACTTGAAACACTTGACATTTATATTTGAAAATTGAGCAACTAAAATTGCTTTTGCTGTAATCCACAGACCATCTTGTTCTAGGATATTCTACCCCTTAAGTCTTCCTCTTCTTATATAAATAGGTACATTATTTATTCCCTACTTTAAACATAAAATTATTAATAGTAAATTTATTTGTTGTATTTGTGGAACGATTGGATATAAACCTAAGTAAAAGTATAGGTAATACATAGTGAAGACGGTCGATGAACATATTCGAATGTTTAACTTTACTGAAAGAATATTTTAATTCCAACGATAATAGTCCATTTTTATAAGTACGAAAATTGAATTAATAATTAGTAAATTAATTAATTAAGTTAATTAAAATGTTAGAACTTGATCTTATTTAATTCTAAAATAAAACTATAAACTAAAATATCAAAAATTGCAATTAACTATTAATAATATTCAAACGAATGCGTTTTACACAATCAAGCAAAGTTATTCCGCGATAAATTACTTGTGTTACTTTTTGACATAAACTTATCTTGCCACTTTACATTTTAACTTGAAAAAAATTTAGTGAATGCGAGATTACTAAAACATCACGATATCCAATATAAATCTAGACTTCTACGATAGTTTTTTTCGTGTGTAAAAGTTATCACTTTTACACTTTACAATTTATCTTGGTTTTTAGAGAATTAGGGCACAGTTCTCATAATTTATCATATGTTTCAAAATCAGTTTGATTCACTGCTGTTTGCAACCCTTTTTTCGCTTCATCATAGGAATGTGCACTTGATTCTATTCCATCCCGACAAAATGCTGCCTCACTAATTAATAAAATGCGAAAACTTGCAAAACGAGCGATATGATCTGGGACGTTTGCTGTATCGTTATAAACATTTCACGAAACTTCCAGTCGTGTTAATAATTACACAGTACACATTTGTTATTGTTCAATTCCCGTAGCTTGAATAGTCTCCAACAACGGTGGAGTTGATTGTCCGTCATTCATTCTACTTTGTGATCGTGTAACTGGTTGACGAATTGTTGAGAAAAAATTCCATTTATTTTTATAAACTGACTTACTCGGTACGGGAATTATAGATCAAAATATTTAGGTTAGGTTCTTTTAAACCCGTAGGAAAAGTAAAGATGTATGTGTGTAACGGTAATAGAACGGTAAACTCAACAAAGTCGCCCAAAATTCACCACTTTCTTTATCTAGAGTGCAACGCCGACTAACTGCGGAACCAAAAAATAAAAGTGAAGAAAAACAGGGTTGCCGCTGCACTATCAAGAAACAGTAGTTTATACATATAAACGACAAAGCATATTATAAAACAAAACTTTAACAAGGAAAATCGACCAAACGATTTATCTCTATAAGGATGTCGTCACTTCGTCAGTCCGAGTCAATACTGTTGACTATGAAAAACTGTAAGAAACGAACTAAATCTCTCTCACTCTCTCTCTCTCTCTCTCTTTGGCACTATATCCCATCAAGGGATTTGGCCGCCTCAAATGAGGTTTTATGATCATATTTTTATTTTGGATAGTGAGTGATTAATTCATGGATCCTAAAACCAGCCGTGAAATTTTTTCCTTGTTACCACCGGGAATCGAACCCGGGACCTCCGGTTACTGGACCAAGCATGCTGACCACTTTGCCACCGGAATGAAATATATTGTTTAACTTAAAACGATTTATTATGAATTTAAAATTGAATTTTCGCAATTTCTAATATGTTCTCTGACATTTAAAATGGTGAAGCTTAACCAAATAAATGAAATAATGAAAAAAGCACTCTAAACTAAATAATTGACGAACTGAATTTTCTAATTATGTTAACAAATAAAAATAAAAAATTAAAATACATAACGTAATTTCCATATAACTTATTTTAGAAATGTTCCCCACCTGTCCAGTCTCCATAGTTTATGATTTAAAGTTAAACAATCAATGTTTATAAATATTCAATTAGAGAAAAATCACAAACGTTTTATATTTAAAAAATTGCACCTTCTACCAGAAATACCCTTTGCTTCAAAATATTGTACGTGTAAAGTAGGCTTAGTTTGAGAAAGTACTAATCAAATCATTGGGCGCATTCAGTGCTGACATGTTCTACCATCACAATTTTCGATACTTTGTCATAGTTTATTTCTTGTTTTCCTAAACTAAAATGGTCAACTGTTTCATTTTTGAATTATTTCTTTTCTATTGCTATCACAACCTACTAGTACAAATGCGAACAAATTATCTTTCTCTAATTTCGTTCAAGTATCGAAAACAAATTATTTCGTGATAGAAATGGAGTAGAATATCACAATTTTTCAATCTAGCAACCTGGTAAATGATATAAAATGTGAAATAGTGTGATATTTTATTCTAAAGAAGCGAGACATAATCTTCGATCAAGTATCGAAAATGTGATGGTAGAACAGGTCAGTACAGGGCCGCCATCATAGATACCGCTACCTTTTTTGTATCATATTTGATGATATATGTTGGGAACGTAAACTGACCTGAATGGATCTGATTGATCAAATGTCAAATAGAGAATTGTGTTTCTTTTAATATATCGAATGGGTGTAGTTGTGTTATTAAAAGAAAAATGGACTCAATAATAAATGTTTTGGTAGTTTAGCGAAAGTGATACCTTAAGAATGGAATCGATTATGGCAGTTATTTAAACTGCCATAGAAACTCCAAATATGCAGCAAGACCGAGGCGAGACGCCAATAAAAATAGAAAACTATTTTGAGGTTACCATACCTCAGTATGATTTTGATGATTTTCATAGTCATTTTCGAATGTCCCGAGCAACATTTCAGGTAATTATGAAATTTAATTATTATAAAATCATTTTAATTAATAATTTCTGCTTTATTTTAGATACTACATACTGTGTTACGGCGGATACTAGAGGATAATGGCAAAATTTCATTGGAGAAGAAAATTTTTGTTTTCGATATGGTTTATGTCAAAAGAAGAGTGCTTCATGTCAACGAGTGACCGATTCGGTATCGCACCAAGTACCGCACATTTCGTTTTTGTACAAATAATAAAGGCCATATCAAATTTGAAATCTGTATATATCCAGTTCCCAAACCTCATAAAGCAATTGGGAATTTCTAACGTGACTGTATTTATTAATTCAATTGAAAATAATTACTAATTAATTTTATACTATAGGAGTTTAAAACCCAGTCAGGAAGACCCGCCGTAATAGGAGCTATTGATGGATGTCACATTCAAATTAAGCAACCCACGGAAAATGCTGTTAATTTTTACATAACAGAAAATTGTTCCATTCGATGTACTACAAGGTACAGCTTGAAACTACTGCTGTAAATTAAGTAAAAATTTGAAACGTGTTTTATAATTTTAGCTATTTGTGATAATAACCGAAAATTTTTCGACATATACGTGGGGAGCCCAAGACGAATTCACGATGGTCGGATTTTCAGGAAGGGGGTGATATTTCAAAAACTAACTGATAGTAACGATCCGTTATTAGATGAATCACGTCATATACTTGGTGATATCGCCTATCCAAACAGCATGTTTTGGTTCCACCATTTAAACAAAATGGTCATCTCACTTCAGCCCAAGAGTCTTTTAACACTAAGATAAGTGGACTGAGATCGTGCAATGAACGCACTTTTGCGGAAAGGAAAGTTTCGTAAACTGAAGTACATCGATATGTCTAGTCACCAGCGGATTAACGAAAGCATAACAGCAGCTTGCGTCCTACATAATTTTATTTTGGAACACGACATTTAGGCGCGTTGCACATTTCAGCTAAGCTAAGCGATGTGAGCGATGTTCATCGCTCTTGGTTGTAAATAAAGAGTTTTAATGGAACGATGCACACTTGAGCTAAACTATGCGAGCTATGTTTTTCTGTTTTGAGCGATGCCAACTAACTTAGCTCGGGTTGTCTTTGGATTGCAAAAGTCAGCTATATCGCTCACGCATACATTGTTATATTGTGTACATATTTATAATATATTGAAATTTGGATGACATTTGAGTATTGATATATATGTATGTGTGAGCGATGTAAAGCGACGTAATTAGTTCAAATGTGCAGCGGAATGAACTGTGCGAGCTAAACTATGCTAATAGAAACTACGTTTCTCGCTTAGCTTAGCTGAAATGTGCAATGGGCTTTACCCTGGGGACGCATTTATCGAATATGAAGTCGATAAAGTTGATTTAAATGACCCATATATTCATCATGAAGATAGTGCGACATCTAACGTAAAACGGAATTATTTACTAAATTTATGTAATTAAAACACAAATAATAAATAAACATCGTCGATGAATTTATAGAACAGATGGAATTGGATTTTTTTTAATGAAACGGCCTGAACATGATTAGAGAAATTATTTGTTAAGTTTGGTTAGCATACCTGAAAAGAAAAATTTAATTAAAAACTCTAAATTTGAAACAAAAAATAATTTTATTTTATAATTCAAAATTCCTAATACAAATCGTCGGCCCAGTACTTAAGTGTTACAAACGACAAAAACTTGAAATTGAGATAATCGAATCTAAAGTTTAATCGGCTACGAATGTAACTCTATACACTATTTGACAAAATAAAATACAATTTCTTAAAATATGCAACCTGTCTCATCTAAAATTAAAAGGAATCTTTAATGAAGCCCACAGTTTAATTTTAAACTCAAATTAAAAATTTTGAAAATTGCGTATGTAGCATAAAACCAGTATTTTTTATTACTTGAAAACAGAATTATTATTTTTGATAAGAACGTAATTTTGGAAATTTAATGAATCAATAATGTCAGAGAAAATAAAAATTCTTATTCGAAGGCTGTATGCCAAACTTAAGGTAAATAATTTACTACGGTAAAAATCGGTTTTAGGACAGATTTATTGGTCAGTTTGCCATAGAGTTTTTGAAAAACATTTGAATTTACCGAAAAATTTACTTAAAATTGATTTTTTCCTTAAATTTGGCACATTGCCGAAGGCTGCGGGCCAATAGTCGGGTAAATCGTTTACTATGGTAAAAATCGGATTTAGAACAGATTTTTCGATTAGTTTGCCATAGAGTTTCTGAAAAATAAATTAATTTACCGAAGATTTTACTTAAAATTGACTTTTACCCGTCCCCCTGCAGCCGAAGTAGTAGAAATGAATTAGTTGCATATATATTGTACGTGTGTATCATACAAGTCCCGTTTTATATTTTGAGAAATTACCTTTGTCACATATAGATTGTATGTTTGTATCGGTCAAGCCCTGAATTTAATTTATGCATGTATGGCTTGATCTCATTTGCTGTTTTATGTTTGTATCATTCAAAGTTTAATTTTCCTTTTGCGTTTAAACTTGTTTTTAATATTGATTGTTTGTATGTAACACTTAAGTATTATTCTAATTTTAACTAAAATTTAATAGTAATTTATGTTATCCCCATATATGATTAGTTTATGTAACATATAAGTAGTTTTTTTTATATGTAACCAAATAAGCATATGTAACACTTGGCACACTGGTATCTTTCTATAGGATTGAGATATGAACATTTTGAAACTACCAATCGAAAGATCTTGTTTTTTTAAGTAAGATGGCACTACTAACTCAAAAACGTCCAACATTTGTTTGTAACATTTAAGTACTGGGCCGACGATATGCTTCCTAACTTAATTTAATTTCAGGTATCAAATTACATTGCTTAATTTGTTCAAAATTAATTTCAATAATTTGTTTAAGCAAAACATTCCGTTCTTCATGGACTTTAGTATTTTTTTTCGGTATTATTGATCAGTCTATCCATTTTTACAAGTTTTCCTCTTTCAATATCCAGCTGTTGCTGTCGATAATCACTTAAGGCACGTTTTCGACTACAGCCATTCATTTCAACGAGATTAGCTACTTCGTTGAGGCAATTCTCACAGTCGACTTCTACAGATGACATAGTATTGTTGTTGTTGATGGCTCGATCATCACTAAATATCTCGTCGAATGTATCAAAAAACTCCCAATTAATTCGACAACTTTCCGTCCGATTATGTTTATCCTTAATATCAGTGTACGTTTTTTTCAAATTCCTAAATTTTCTATCTAACAAATCAACGGTGATGTCGTACCCCAATAACAAAAGCACAATTTTTATTTCATTCTATATAAGTCTTTCTTTTTTTTTTGGATCTCTAAATGCATTTTTTTATTTTATACTCGTTGATAATGCGCAAGCAAGTCTCCTTCGTCCATTTAAATGTACCTTATGCAAAAAAAAACTCAAAAACGTTGTTTGAGGTTATGTTTTAAAATATAAATACTTACTTTCCATTTTTAATATTTGTATTTAAATTTTAAATAACCCCTTATTATTTATTATAATAATATTTAGAAATTTATTATTTTATATTTATTGATTATTAAAATTAAAAATTATTTGTATATTCACTGATCATCAAATGTATATCAACATAATTATACCGATGGAAAATATGACATTTCACTCATCAGTGCTGCCATAGTTTTCTCGATGTATCGGTTGCATTCAGTACTCAACATGTTGATTTTACTCAACATGTTGCCAACAGTTGGCGGAGCTGAATGCGCCCATTGCTTTTACATTTAAAAAAAACTGCATGTACTACAAGAAAAACCCTTTGGATTTAAAAAAAAACATCTTCTACAAGAAATATCCTTACAAAATATTGTATTTTTGAAAGGTACTAACCATCGCTTTTATATTTTAAATTTCATCTTCTACATGAAACGTCCTTTGATAAAAAATATACATGTACAATTGGCTTACTTTGTAAAACATCTTTTGTTTTTAGTTTATGTGATTGATTGTCAAATACAGTTCGCGGTGAAACGTGTCGAAGTGAACATAATTTTAATAAGTTTGTCTAAATTAATACTAATGTGTGTATATTCTAAATACCGCGTAATTTTCGAGTACTTAGGTATACTAGAATAAAATAATTGTTGGGGCTATATTTCAGATATTAAATATGGTATCAAGGGAATATACATTCTTGTTAAATTTATGTTTTTAGTTCATAAATGTGTCAATCTATGATTACTTTCTGTTTGCAGTTAACGTTTCGTTTTTGCTTAAAAAATGACCCCGAAGAAAAGATAAATGGTGGTTACAGCAAAGTCGAAGAAGATAAGAGGATATGGCTTCCTCATCGCTGGATCGATCAACGACCAATGCTATTTTGGCAAGGAGAATACGGTTATCATTTTAACGTAATACAAACTAATCCAGCAACAGTTGCTGCGATGACGAAAAGGGATGTGTAGCAAACTATGATGAAAACCCAGTATGTAGATTTTTACTTTTTCTACTAATAAAGTAGTTATTATAATCTTTAAGTATATCAAGAATCATGACATCATTTGCCCGTTTGCTTTCCTATTATACGTGCGAATGGTTGGTATAAAACTGCAAAACCACAATCTTAAATAAATATTTTGCCGCCTTTTGATGTTTAAAATTATTAAAACTAATAACTAATAATCTAACTTCCGCTGATTTTTGCGATTATCGAATATTATTGTATAATTTATCATAAATTGTTGTGCCTAAAATTTTAAAGTCACAAATTAACCCTTTAACGGTCATAAAAATATGGGGCTAGTGGGTATAGTTTTTGCAAGAGTTTAACCCTGACCAGGCCTAAATCTAATGTAATTTGCAACATTTTGACAAAAAAATTAATTAGATTAAGAAATATGGCAAGTGACATAGATGTGCCTATGGCCAGAGTTGGTAGAAAGTTTTATAAAAATAAAATTTTAATTTTAGTCGCATAAAACCATTTTATTTATTAATTCAGGTATTAAAACAATGTAATTGTAATTATTTCAAATGTTCATACAATTGTATCGCTTTCGGTTATTACGAACTGTACCACAAGCCTTTATATTGCGACGATATAATGCATATTGTAAATTCGGTGAATTAAAAAAATTGTCGAAATAGAACTCAATATCCATGCCAGACAAGCCCTATGTCAGTTCGTTAACGACCATTTCACCTAACAAATCAGGTGATTTTTCCTTTTCCTTTCCTGTGTAAATATCGAACTGGTATAAATATCCATTTTTCGCAGCACATTTGCACCACAATTTAAACCCCCATCTAATGGGTTTCCCTGTAAATACAATTTGCTTTGTTAAGAAAAATCAATAATTTTTTTTAAATATCTAGACGTACCTTTCACATATTGTTTCAATATATTATGTCCTTTAAATTTTATCATGTGCTCATCTATTGATTGGGTTTCGGCATTTCAATAGGCCGTTTGAAATGCTGCATTAAAATGTGAAATAAGCGGACGAACTTTATATGCACGATCATAATGAGGGTCCGTAGTAGGAACTGCTTTTGAATTATTAGAAAAATGTAAAGCAGATCGTATTTCTTCGAATCTTCGATATGACATGACATTTGATACAAATGGTCATATCGGGTTGCGTTGACCAATAATCTCTTAAAGCTGGAAAAACATGATAGCTCATTACTAAGTTTAATCCTAAGAAGGCTTTCATTTCCTCATCCTCAATATTAAATTGAATTCCTTTTTGAACTAGAACTGAATATAATTTGCTCTGTTCTATGATTAATGTTATTAGAACATCCAAGTTGGTAACTGCTTTAAAAAAATCGAATGGACTAGGAAAATCGTCCTTCGAAATATTTTGTGGCAGTGGAACTTTGGAAAAGTCAACTGTGTTTGTGATATGGAAAATATTCGCTTGATATTGGTTCTTCCATTTAAAAACGTGAGGCGCAGTATTTTCTTCCTGATTAGCATTGTTTTCAACTAATTCACTCGTCAAGACCATATCATCAGCAGGCAAACAATTATTATTTAAAGGAGATTCAATAACTACTTCACCTGTATCCATAATATTGAGATCATCTTCTAAGAATTGACGATTTTCTTGGTCGATTTGTTGATCATCTTCATTATCGCTGTTATCGGGCCATACCATTTGAATTAATTCATCCTCCGTTATCAGAAATCGACGGTTATTTTCCAAGTAATAAATATTATTCATTTTTTATTTTAAATAAATTAAAAATGTATCAATGTTCTAACGGATAGGAAAAATATTTGAACAAACTATTATGGGACATATGTTTGCCCAAATGCAAAATAAAATTGAAAATATTTTTCATTAATGTGTGATAATTTTTCCATATGGGCACACATACGTCACATAATTAAAACACTATTACTTAATTATTAGCTATTATTACTTACCAGAATTTTTAAAAAACAGTTAAAGAAATATGTCTTTTAATAAAATAAAGTAAAATTTCTAGAAAGAAATGATTTTTAATAATTATTTTTAAGGTTTGTACTTTATACAAAATCCACTCGTTTCACTCTAAGAGAAATTCGTTGAAATAATCATTTTTATCAAAATTGACAGTAGAATATATTAAAACGCAGTTTTACCTAATTTTTAAGACATTGCAAATTATTTTAGGACATTTATCAATAAAATAAAATAAATAAAACTGCCTGGCACGAATGTGTCCCAGAAACGTTAAAGGTGTTTAAACTGTATAATGTCAGTACTTATTCCAAAAATCTTATTATCAGTACTTGCCTACAATTTTAAAGTCAGAAATTAAACTTTATAATGTCAGTACTTATTCCAAAAATCATTTTAATCCAACATCTCACCATAATATTTTAAGAAATTGGTTGCTTACGTCCCAAGTGGCAATATTCCACAACTTCTTCCAAAAATCAATTAAGAATGAAATTTTCATTCAACAAACCTAGTTACATCATAATAGGTTTAGAAATAGATGAGTTTTGTTCTAAGTGACCATATTCCAGATTTTTTCCAAAAATCAATTTAGAATTTTCTTGCAACAAACCCAATCCTATAATAATCGATTAACAAATTTCAGAACTGTTTCCGAAAATCGTTTAAGAAATGGCTGAGATTCATCCGGGGTACCCATATTCCAAAACTTATTCCAAAAATCATTTTAAAAACGCATTTCCATCCCAATACCCAATAATCATAATCGGATGAGAAATGGCTAAGTTCCATCCCAGGCCAGCTGGCCATATTTCAGAACTTCTTCTAAAATTCATTTTATAATCACATTTTCATCCAACAAACCTAAATCCTTCAAAATTAGTAAAAAAATGGCTGAATTTTATAACATGTGCCCATATTCCAAAACTTCTCCTTTCATATTCCCGTTTCCATTCAACAAACCCAATCCCATCATAATCGGTTAAGAAATGGCCGAGTTTCATCCAAGGTGTTTGTATTCCAGAACTTCCGGCGAAAATCATTTTAAAATCACATTTTCATCACACAACCCAAATCCCATCATAATAGTTTAAGAAATGGCTGAATTCTGTCCGAGTTGAACATATTTCAGAACTGATTCCAAAAATCATTTTATAATCACATTTCCATCCAACAAGCCTAATCCCATCATAATCGGTTATGAAATTCGGAGTTACGTCAAAGGTGACATATATTCTCGAAATTTTTTTAAAAATTATTTTATAATTCCATTTTCATCCCACAAAGTCGAATTGCATCATTATCTGTTAAGAAATGGCTGAATTCCCTTCGAAGTGGGCATATTGTGGAATTTATTCCAAAAATCATTTTAAAATCACATTTTTATCGAACAAACCTAATCCCATCATAATTGGTTGACAAATGGTTGAGTTACGTCACAGGTGGCCATATTCCAGAACTTCGTCCAAAAACTATTATATAATTACATTTTCATCCCATTACCAAAATATCATTATAATCGGCTAAGAAATTGGCGAATTCCCTCTGAGGTGGTCATATTCCAGAAATTATTTCAAAAGTTATTTTTAATCACATTTCCATCCAACATACTCAATCGCATCATAATCGGTTAGGAACTCACTGAGTTTCGTCCCAGACGGCCATATTCCCGAACGTATTCCAAAAATCATTTTAGAATCACATTTTCATCCATCATAATCAATCCCATCATAATCGGTTAAGAAGTGTTCCAGAACTTCTTCCAAAAATCATTACATAATCCCATTTTCATTCCACAAACCCAATTCCTTCCTGAGTTCCAGCCCAGTAGGCCATATTCCACAACTTCTTCCATTTTAAAACCGCATTTCCATCAAGCATGCCTAATTTCTTCATTTTCTTCGAAATGGTCCACCTGATCAAATTATCAAGAATACAGGATTTAGAAATACGGTATTTCAAGCCCAGCCCAATAATATTACAAAAAGAGCAACCTATCATAACATTTAAGAAACTACTTATAGTAATGCAGGCATGATTTTCGAGTTGCTGTTTTTAAATATTCTTTTCTGTTTATTTAGTTGACATCTAGCTATCAACAATCCAACCAAATTTTATTTTAAGCTGCATAAAAATAGTTAAAACATCAAATCATAGATGTCGCGCAAAACTGTTATAATTCTTTAAGGTTTGAAATATTGGTTTTATTTGTTCAAAAGTTTTATAAAGATGGCGCACAAACAAAGCTCTTAGTTCGTCGAAATTTAATGTAATTAATGATGCAACCTTAGCTCTAATTAATTAATGTTTATATAGCAATAATAATGAAACATTTTACAAGAACATTAATATTAATTTAAATCAATTATAACCACAATCACATTAAACGTATAATGACAATGTAATTCATTTCTCATTCACAAATAATCATTCCTTTCAATTCTTTTCTTTCCATATTTAAATACAATCATATACAACAACAACAACAATCACGAATAAATCTTAAAGAAATGTAAAAAAAATTAATTCAATATACAGCTTGTCATAGGTCAGTTCAATTATAGTGAACAAATAAATATTGTGACGTTCGGGTACACTTAAAACCAAATTGTTCGATTCGTAACAGCCAATTTGTTTCGTGCTTAATTACCATTCCAGACGGCTGACGACGTGCATAATTTTTTACGTACATACAAGCAATATTATTCATTACTTCTGCATATTGACAATTTTGCGGTGAAATGATAACCCAATTTAAAATAAAGTCATAATATTTATCAATAGACGTACATACAAAATTATCTGGATATCAATAACCAAATACTGCGTGATGTGAACATTTATATGTATGCATGTTTATGTATATATGTTACGGTGAAAGCCCAGAAAATTAAGAAAAATTTGTGTAATTGCTTCAAAATCTATGATATGTGATGTATGTTGCTCGTGATGTTTAGCCCTCTGATGATCAATAAATGATAGTACGGGGATGTAGGAGGTGAAGGTCAACAAATTTCTGACTATAACCGTAACATTATTCTTATATACATATATGTATATAAAATTATGTATTAAGGCAATTTATATTGTATGTTTTGGATCGATAGCTGTTCGATTCGAATTTTTATGTGCTATGGTTTTATGTCTGTTTTTGGTAATTTAATTTGAATCATAAAACTATTTCAACATGCACATCTACAGGCCGTGACAGGTTATATTTCTAGAAATTTCTAGAGGGTTGATTAAAATTGTGTGTTTAATCAATTTATTCGTATCAACTCAATGGAAAGATAATTTTTGCAAATTTATAATTATCATAAAAATGTAAGTAAATTTGATTGAGATTTAATTCATTTCAATATCTGAAATTTTTGATATTTGGCTTGAGCAGTATAACTGCCATTCACATACGTTATATTGGTTAACTCTCAAAACGTTAGAACAAAGTCCTGGTCTACGACATGGTCTACACATTTAACATCTCAGTCAACGTTCTGTAACTTTTGAGTTACCCACTTGGGTAACTGGGGAATTAAGAAAATGTTTTGTAACTTTTGCGTAATTCACATTCCTATAGATCCTTCTATGTCATATGTAGGTAAGCATAGGCGGAGTTTGAGGCGAGTTTGGATAGAGGGTATAGTATAATGTTGTTTAAAACACAAGAAAATCCAGAATTTTCGAAACTAAATACAGTGCAACCTCTTTTAATCGGAACGAATTGGGCAAACAATTCCGGATAAAAGATTTTTCTTATTAATTTCATAGTAAAACAGCATATTTTTATGTTTTTTAAACTTCAGAGTCATTTATACGTATGTGAAGTTATCCCAGGATTCTATCCTAGAAAATAAAATTTTTTAATCAGGCAACACTAACATATCAATAACCAATTTGCTCTTGTGTGAAGTTAGCCCAGCCCAGAAATTTTATAAATTTTAATGAAAAAACGAAAAATTATCAAGTTTATTAAATTCGATTTGTTTTTAATGTAATAAAAAATATTTAAATATAACGTATAAAAAAACTGTAAAATTTTAAGTTGCATAAAGTAATGGTAATATTCAGGCAATGTAAGAAAAAATTTATTCAATCGCAAGTTCCCGAAAATCAACTCTCCGGTTGAGAATTTCATTGATTTTTATATAATTTTTCGTCCCGCTCGATAAATTAAAAATTATTTCGCCAAAACTAAAAATGTCTTGGATCAGGACAACATGATTTTGAAATCTATACACCAGTAGCTTAATTTCAGCTAACTTTGAAAAAAATCGTGCCGTGGCAAGTTCCCGAAAATCAACTCTGGGCTGGGAATTTCATTGATTTTTATATAATTTTTCGTCCCGCTCGATAAATTAAAAATTATTTCGCCAAAACTAAAAATGTCTCGGATCAGGGCAACATGATTTTGAAATCTATACACCAGTAGCTAAATTTCAGCTAAATTAGAAAAAAATCGTACCGTGGCAAGTTCTCGAAAATCAACTCTGGGCTGGGAATTTCATTGATTTTTATATAATTTTTCGTCCCGCTCGATAAATTAAAAATTATTTCGCCAAAACTAAAAATGTCTCGGATCAGGGCAACATGATTTTGAAATGTATACACCAGTAGCTAAATTTCAGCTGAATCAGAAAAAAATCGTACCGTGGCAAGTTCCCGAAAATCAACTCTGGGCTGGGAATTTCATTGATTTTTATATAATTTTTCGTCCCGCTCGATAAATTAAAAATTATTTCGCCAAAACTAAAAATGTCTCGGATCAGGGCAACATGATTTTGAAATGTATACACCAGTAGCTAAATTTCAGCTGAATCAGAAAAAAATCGTACCGTGGCAAGTTCCCGAAAATCAACTCTGGGCTGGGAATTTCATTGATTTTTATATAATTTTTCGTCCCGCTCGATAAATTAAAAATTATTTCGCCAAAACTGAAAATGTCTCGGATCAGGGCAACATGATTTTGAAATGTATACACCAGTAGCTAAATTTCAGCTAAATTAGAAAAAAATCGTACCGTGGCAAGTTCTCGAAAATCAACTCTGGGCTGGGAATTTCATTGATTTTTATATAATTTTTCGTCCCGCTCGATAAATTAAAAATTATTTCGCCAAAACTAAAAATGTCTCGGATCAGGGCAACATGATTTTGAAATGTATACACCAGTAGCTAAATTTCAGCTGAATCATAAAAAAATCGTACCGTGGCAAGTTCCCGAAAATCAACTCTGGGCTGGGAATTTCCCCAAGTAACATTTGTTAGAGCTATAAGCAGCGTTGAGCTCTATTTCAGTTCTAAAACAGATAATATGAGCCTAGTAGTTCCACAAGGTAAATATTTATAGCTTTCAGCTTTACACAATATTTCTGGTGCTTTAACTCATTGTTTCTTTATGATGTGAGCAACAATTGCTTATGGAGCTTACAGCTTTGTTAGTAAGCTCTATAACCACAATTAGAGCTTATTTAGGTTGCTTTATAGAGCTCGTTGGATTTTGGAATAAAATGTTTCTATTAGCCACATTTTATCTCATATTAAAGCTATATTACAACTGATTTAGAATTTATAGCTTCTTTAGATATATGCTCAAATATAACATAATTTTACAATACTATAGTGCTCATAGGTAACAAATAAAATTACAATATCCTTATATAGAGCTTACTTAAATATTTTAAATTCTTTTAGAGCATACGAATTATTTTAGAGCGTTATAAAGCACTATTTATTTGTTTAGTTTGACGTTTCGCATTTTTTATAAGTGCACCGAGTTGTAAAGTGGAAGAAGCCGAATTTGTAAACAATTTAATATTTTCACTAATCAACACTATAGCAGTATTCAAATACTGCGCTGCAACAATTTTATTGTGATATAGAGCTATTAATTTTATTTATTAATCGATTTTTTATGTAATTCAGCTAATAGCTCTAATACAGAAAATACACCGTTACGTGCTCTATATAAACTGCAAACGAAAACAAATTATTTACTTTCAGAGCACAAAGTTGAACAATAGAATAGGGAGATGCAGAATGCTCTAAAATAGGATTTAATAACAATAACAAATATTCTCCATTAAAATAAAATAAAAATTGGCGTCCATGTTTAAAAATTATTGTTTATAATAATAAAATAAGGTTAATTTTTTATGACTCCACGGGCAAAATAAAGGAATTTCTATAAAATTATGTTGAAACGAAATAAGAAATTTTTTGAAGATGTAAAATTCAATTTTTCAAGAAAATTTGAAAATTTGCATTTTCAATAAATGTTTATTTTATTATTAAATGTTTATGATTTGAGTGGCCCATTCAAAGGTATGAGGTATCGTACTAGATTTAACCATAAAAATATAATTGCATAATTATTTCACTATATTTACAAACCAAAAGTACTAAATATATTGTTATATTTATTATCGCAATTTATTAAATCAAAATGCCATTAGAAAAATATAGATAAAAAAATTATGAATGTCTAAGTTCGGCATAATTCGATTGCTCCGAAATTGTTTATTTTATTTTTTCTATCTTAGGAATTTGTTCGTTAACTTTTAAAATTGCAGATTAACTTATTTAAGTACTATATAGAGCAAGGTACTTCATAAAAGCTGCAAAATGGATGGTTATGGGGCTTATAAAATAAACATTTTTGCTCTAAGACCGCTACTTTTCGCTCTATTAAAACTTTATAACAGTTATAAGAGCGCTTCTAGAGTTAAAATTAGCGCATGCCGCTCTATAAAGTAGCTCTAAGAGCGCTCTTAAAACTAAATTAGAGCAAAATTGTTACTTGGGTCATTGATTTTTATATAATTTTTCGTCCCGCTCGATAAATTAAAAATTATTTCGCCAAAACTAAAAATGTTTCGGATCAGGACAACATGATTTTGAAATGTATACACCAGTAGTTAAATTTCAGCTAAATTAGAAAAAAATCGTACCGTGGCAAGTTCTCGAAAATCAACTCTGGGCTGGGAATTTCATTGATTTTTATATAATTTTTCGTCCCGCTCGATAAATTAAAAATTATTTCGCCAAAACTAAAAATGTCTCGGATCAGGGCAACATGATTTTGAAATGTATACACCAGTAGCTAAATTTCAGCTAAATCAGAAAAAAATGGTACCGTGGCAAGTTCCCGAAAATCAACTCTGGGCTGGGAATTTCAATGATTTTTATATAATTTTTCGTCCCGCTCGATAAATTTAAAATTATTGAGCCAAAACTAAAAATGTCTCGGATCAGGACAACATGATTTTGAAATGTATACACCAGTAGCTAAATTTCAGCTAAATATTTTTATATAATTTTTCGTTCCGCTCGATAAATTAAAAATTATTTCGCCAAAACTAAAAATGCCTCGGATCAGGACAACATGATTTTGAAATCTATACACCAGTAGCTAAATTTCAGCTGAATCAGAAAAAAATCGTACTGTGGCAAGTTCTCGAAAATCAACTCTGGGCTGGGAATTTCATTGATTTTTATATAATTTTTCGTCCCGCTCGATAAATTAAAAATTATTTCGCCAAAACTAAAAATGTCTCGGATCAGGGCAACATGATTTTGAAATGTATACACCAGTTGCTAAATTTTAGCTAAATTAGAAAAAAATGGTACCGTGGCAAGTTCCCGAAAATCAACTCTGGGCTGGGAATTTCAATGATTTTTATATAATTTTTCGTCCCGCTCGATAAATTTAAAATTATTTCGCCAAAACTAAAAATGTCTCGGATCAGGACAACATGATTTTGAAATGTATACACCAGTAGCTAAATTTCAGCTAAATTAGAAAAAAATCGTACCGTGGCAAGTTCCCGAAAATCAACTCTGGGCTGGGAATTTCATTGATTTTTATATAATTTTTCGTCCCGCTCGATAAATTAAAAATTATTTCGCCAAAACTAAAAATGCCTCGGATCAGGGCAACATGATTTTGAAATGTATACACCAGTAGCTAAATTTCAGCTAAATCAGAAAAAAATGGTACCGTGGCAAGTTCCCGAAAATTAACTCTGGGCTGGGAATTTCATTGATTTTTATATAATTTTTCGTCCCGCTCGATAAATTAAAAATTATTTCGCCAAAACTAGAAATGCCTCGGATCAGGACAACATGATTTTGAAATCTATACACCAGTAGCTAAATTTCAGCTAAATTAGAAAAAAATCGTACCGTGGCAAGTTCTCGAAAATCAACTCTGGGCTGGGAATTTCAATGATTTTTATATAATTTTTCGTCCCGCTCGATAAATTAAAAATTATTTCGCCAAAACTAAAAATGCCTCGGATCAGGACAACATGATTTTGAAATGTATACACCAGTAGCTAAATTTCAGCTAAATTAGAAAAAAATCGTACCGTGGCAAGTTCTCGAAAATCAACTCTGGGCTGGGAATTTCAATGATTTTTATATAAATTTTTCGTCCCGCTGAAATTTAGCTACTGGTGTATACATTTCAAAATCATGTTGCCCTGATCCGAGACATTTTTAGTTTTGGCGAAATAATTTTTAATTTATCGAGCGGGACGAAAAATTATATAAAAATCAATTAAATTCTCAACCGAGAGTTGATTTTCGGGAACTTGCCATGGAATAAATTTTTTCTTACATTCGTGTGTGGGCTGGCGTTAGACAAAGCTACATCACACTTTTCGTATTTTTGTTAATATTTATTGTATCGTACTGGGGGGTGGTACTGGAATTTTTTACAAATTAATTACAACATATCGACATAGTTCAACCCCCAAAAAACTACCCCTAAGGGGTGCAATTCTTCAAAACCCATATTTTCGGTTAAACCATGCTTTTGGCATTTAAATTAATATTTCTTATATCGTACTGGGGGCGGTATTGTAATTGTTTACAAATTAACTACAACATATTGGTATAGCTCAACCACCTAAAAACTTCCCCTACGAGGTGAAATTTTTAAAAACCTTATTTTTCGTCACACCACGCCTTTTGCATTTCTGTAATTTTTTGTTGTATATAGTGCTGGGGTAGTACTGGAATATTTTTACAATAAAATCGCAGAATTTAACTTATAGAAAACTACCCCAAAGGGGAGCAACCGTTTAAAATCATTGTATCGTACTGGTTGATTCAAGAAGTTTTTACGAGATAAATTACAACATATTAGAATAGTTCAGTTGCCAAAAACTATACGAAAAACAATATTTCTCTGTATAGGTAATACCCATCCAATAGATAATCTTGTATTCATTACAACATCCGTGAGCGTGCCCACAAAAATCGATCATTCTTAATTGAATTACATTGCTATGCAAGATATAGATATCCCTGAATTTTGTACAACAGCCCACACCCCCAAAAAACGATCAAAAAGTATCAAATTACATTTCTATGAAAGAAATAGGTACTCATGAATTTATTACAACAGCCCACATCCACAAAAAATCGATCATAAAGTATAGAACTTCCTTCCTATGCAAGAAACAGGTACCCATGAGTTTATTACAACAGTCCACACCCACAAAAATCGATCAAAATAATTATTTAAATATTATTTATTTATTTAAACAATCAAATTTATTTGAACAAAAAACATGTCAATATAATATTTTAATAGCGCCATATGAATACTCGACAAGTAACAACCCGATCAAAATTGTTCATTCTAATGGTGCTCGCATATCTAAAACGATATTCAATTGAAGAACGCAATTTCTTAGTAAATTTGTTTCTAAGAAAATTCATATCTCAAGATTTTTTACCGATCGGCAAACTTTTTCTTGGGGTTGGTAAAAGTGGAGTGCATATATGGGTCTACCAAGTTGTTATTGTGGCGAGTTATGTGGCCGGTTAAAATTGTGAGATATGAAATTATTAATAATCAAGATTTCTTGGAAACGCCGGGTTTCACAAGAATGCCATTTTAGATTTTTAGCATCCATTAGAATTTTATTTTGGTTTGCACTAGTAGAGTGCTTGTATAGGAATTTAAATCATCTATCTTTTTTTAACCTTGAGTACTTTGAAGGAATAAAATACATAATAAATTAAAGATTATTATTTTCCGAAAACTCCCACTGTTATTTGTTTCTTTTTATTACTTTTATTTTTAATTTTTTCTTTTTTTTTAATAAAATCTTATATATAATTCTTTGCCTTTTGGAGAGGTAAATATTGAACCCAAGAAAGAATTTTTTGCATTAAAGTCACCTCCTATAATGAAGTTACTTCCTAATTTCTGAAACAAGTTAATGTACCCGTAGTCTGCTTTCTTAAGGTTATACCGTGGTGGTAATAAGGTATGATATTATCCCTAATAAATATACTCGTAGCTGACCCTCCTCTTGCTCGTTCTGAAGGATATGTGGTAACAAGTATGAGTATATCTCCGGATTGATACATAGGAGCTGCTGGTAAATGTGTTTCTGATATTCAGCATATATCAATTTTCTTGGTATTTAAAAATAGTTCTAATTCTTCTAGGTATTGTGTTAATTCGTTTGCATTCAATATGGCTATTCTTAATGAGTAGTTTTGATGTCTAGTTTCTGCTCCGGAACTATGAATTGAACTATGTGGGGCATACATTATTTATGTTTAACTATTTTAAAACTTGGTGTTTCCAGCAGATTGAGTCGATCCTGAATTAACTTATTTAGTTTATTCTGTTCCTCAAGGCTATTAAAAATGACTTGGACAGTGTTTTTGAAATTTTCTGTACCGTTGGACTCATTTTCTTTCGAATTGGAACAGGCCTGTGCGTATGTATAATTCTCCGTACGCATAGATGCTTTATTTCCTGCTCGATCTTTGTTTGAATGATTTAGAGGCGGTTTGCGTGCCTGATCCCTCATTTTATGGAGCTGCTTGGGTGCTTTCCAGCACTTTGCACACATCTTAGTACGCGCGAGTTACGCCCTGTACCAACACAGGCGTTCACCTCAACAATAGTAGTGAGAACATTGCAAAACACATAATTCGACACATGCACAAATCGTAAACACATCGCAAATTCGACACATGCATTTTCGACATATGCATTGGAATTTCAACATGGTAAAAATGGTTATTGGTAACATAATGGAAACAACGTCTTATCTATAAAAAAAATTCACGCAGACCTCAAGAAAGTCAATTAAAACAATATCGATTGTATTTCATTTTACATTATATTTTATTTTCTAAACGATGTAAAAAAAGTAGAGTATATTTGGTAACCGACGACACAAGTCGTCTTAATGTAATTATAAATTTTTTTAAATAAAATTGTTATATAAAATTCAAGTTCGAAAAGAAATTTAAAGAAGTGTTTTTTTTCTTCCACGACTGCTTCGAACCAAAATATAACTCACGCGCATTATCGTTGCGTATGGTTAAACCCTTGGCATTTTTTACATTGTCCTGCCTATTTAAACAGCTTCTCTCATTACTCGCATGTTGAGTATGCCAGTTATATTGTAATTGTTTTCTTTTTGCTCGAATTTATCAGACGTTAGCATGAACAGGGGAAGCCCTCCTTTTGAAACGGCTTCTAGTCGGTTCTCTCCACTACGTCACTCTTTTTTAATAATGTTCATTGCATCAACGATTTTAAATCTTTTATTTTCTAGATCCTCCATTATTGAGTTAATTTCACAGGTTGGATGTAGGCCTCTTGCCATGACCTTGATGGGACGATCGTTTTTATTTTTGTACGTGTACCACTAATATTTTTCCGTATTCAGCGTCATTGACAAGTTTCTGTTAATCTTCCATACATTATTGTTCAGAGCAGTAATTTTATGCTCTTGTTCCGTAACATTACTCATTACACTTTGGATTTCTGATTAGTTGGTTACTCCTACTATAAAAATCGGTGGTGGGGCTTTTACCTTTGGTTGTGTTTCATTTTGTTCAGCTGGTTGCCGTTCGGGTGATTTTTCTACCTCTGGTGAGGACTCAACAACATTTATTAGTGCAGGTGATTTCTCTTTTGGTTTAGCTGGTTTTTGTTCTAGAGCTGGTAGTTTCATGATGATTAACTGTTTTCTATAAACCTTTTTTGAAATTGATGGTAAAGTTTCTGCCATTTCTGGTGAGTTTTGAGCTTTCCTTTTTTTTAGTTGGCATTTTACTCCGTTTCAATATCCAATTATTTGTTTTATTTATTTATTTTATTTATTTATTTTATTTTATTTATTAATATGTGTGTATGTAAACTATAAAGTTTTTGGACAACAAAGAAACAAACAACAAAAATAACAATACAACATAACAACAATTAAACATAACATAATATAAATTACAAGCATAATATATACAAAATATATACAATTATACATGTATATATACACACATATATACACATACATATATACATACACATATATATATATATACATATACATATACATATATATATATATATATATATATATATATATATATATATATATATATATATATATATATATATATATATATATATATACATATACACATATATACACATATATATACATATATACACTATATACAAAATCATTATTTACAAAATCAATTATAATCATTATTTGTAACAAATTTGAAAACATTATAATTTTAAATATATTAACTGAACTAATACGTTTTAGTTCCAGAGGCAAGCTGTTCCATGTGATAATCAGGTTCATCAAACTAGAATGGTTATAAATATTCGTCCTATTTATAGGCAAGTTAATATTACCCGTACGTAAGGACGTAGAAAAATTTTACTTTTCATACAAATATGTCGGAAGCCCCGATTTAATAATACGATAAATAAAAACAGCAGTTCTGTAACAATAAAACTCAAACAAGTCACAACCCAAAATAGAATCTTTAAAAGCCGAAATATGATCAAACTTGCGGAGGTCATAAACATATCGTGTGCAATTATTAAATGTTATCTGAAGTAAACGCCTAGCAGAACTATCACAATTATTAAATACATGTATATATGTTGATATAAATCATCAACAATATGCACAAGAGCGGTAGTAGTGCTATGATTAGATTTGTACCCCGATTGGAATTTGCTTAAAAAATTAAACCTGTGCAAGTGTTCATTGATTTGAATTTTCATAATCTTCTCAAGTACCTTCGATAAAGCAGGTAATATACTTATCGGCCGAATATCATCAGTACTGCCAATTACATCCTTCTTCACAATATGTAAAAATTGGTATAATTAAACTTTTAACCAGGAATAACCGTAGATTAATGGGACAAATATTTTTTATTAATCTAAGTGAATACAAACTATAATTCACACGTTGACACAATGAGTTAACGTGATCATTCCAACTAAGTTTAGAATTTAATATTAAACCCAAGTTGTTAATATTCGGAGCAAATGAGATTATATCATTATCCAAGAAAATTTCCGGCATCATATTAAGTGAATTACTTCTATTCAGGAATAATGCTTTACTCTTACGCGCATTAATGGAAAGTGAATTATTTTTAGACCACATCGAAATATTTTTAAGGTCAGCATTAAGTTGTATAACAATCTCATCAAGCCTTGAAAAGTCGCCACCAATATAAAGTTGCAAATCATCAGCGTAAAGATGATATCGACAATTTAGAATATACGAAGGAAGATCATTAATATAAATAGAAAATAGTAAAGGCCCCAATATAGAACCTTGAGGTACACCAGTGATTACCTCACACATATCAGAAACATCATAACCATGCTTAACAAATTGTTTACGATTACTCAAATAAGAATGAAGTAAACTAATGGCAGAACCCGAAAATTTATAAAATAAATGTAATTTTTGAAGCAAGAGTATGTGATTAACACAATCAAATGCTTTTGAAAAATCTAAAAGGACTAAAATAACAAATGAATTTCCCTTATCCAAAATGGTTGATAAATCATCAACAATATGCACAAGAGCGGTAGTAGTGCTATGATTAGATTTGTACCCCGATTGGAATTTGCTTAAAAAATTAAACCTGTGCAAGTGTTCATTGATTTGAATTTTCATAATCTTCTCAAGTACCTTCGATAAAGCAGGTAATATACTTATCGGCCGAATATCATCAGTACTGCCAATTACATCCTTCTTAGGAAGAGGAATGATAGAAGCTACCTTCCAAAAATTAGGAAAAACAGATTTCGTCAAACACTGGTTCATAATGTACGTGATTTGAGGTAAGAATAAATCAATAAATAATTTTATTAATTTGAAATTTACCTTATCAAATGCTATCAGATCCGATTTGACAGTTTGGACCGCATTCAGCACCATAGGTTCATCTACACAATCAAATACCAAAGCATCGTTACCAGCACAAAAAAATTCAGAATGAGGTAAAGGCAGAACACCTTTACAGTCAGTTAATTTGCGGATCCCATTCAAAATTTCTTCAGCAGAAAACACAATAGGCGTTTCACTTGATTTACATGAAACACCCAGTGATTTTAATTTTTTCCATAATATTTTAGAGTTGTTAACAGTACCAAAATAAAATAGTTGTTTAGCTTTCCTAACAGCTTTGTTTGTTTTATTTCTAAAATATTTAAATGATACAAGATCATTCTGTAAACCAGATCTCTTGAAGGATTTGTAAGAACCCTCTCTACATTTAATTAAATACAAAATATTAGCATTTAACCAAGGAGCAGAAAGGCATTTGTTAACAATTCTTTTGCGAGGAACACAAATGGAATCCAAATATACAAAATTTGAATTAAATGCATCGAGTAGATTATTTACATCAGAAAACCAGTAAAGATTTGACCAGTCTAATGAACAAAATGAGTTTATAAAATTTTCACAATTAATAGCTTTATAATCAGGAACATAGGTATATGTAATTTTATCTCTGACTCGACTAAATTTATAAAAAATTAAATCATGGTCAGATATGGCAGGAACTGCAATCTGTCCAAAAGATATAACATTTTCTTTGTCAAATTTATATAATATAATTAAATCCAATAAGGTATTTTCTAATCTAGTTGGTCCAAACGGTAAATAATACAAGTTGTATAAATTTAGACAGTAAATTTATTACTAACTAACATATTATAGTTAAAGTCACCACAGCAAATAATTTTTACATACTGAGATAAATATTGAGAAAAAATCATTTGTAAATTATCAATATCTTCAGAACGAGTTGGTGGAGGATTATAAATAATCAAAATAAGAATTTGACCACCGCATCCTTCTAGTACTGACGCTAAAACTTCCACTTTTCCAAATGCACCAGAAAATAATTTTTTGATTTTTAAAGATTCACGGAAATAAAGGCAAACCCCACCCCAACGTGTATTATTTACTCGATCAAAACGTATTATTTTGTAGTTATTAATGTGAAGTGACCGGTTTGTAATCTTATTGTTAAGAAACGTTTCAGTTAAAGCAAGAAAGTCAAATTTGTGCACGTCTAACATAATACAAACTTCATCAAAATGCCTTACTAAGCTACGAACATTTAAATGACCAAAATTTATACTAGAATGATTATTTACCTGATTATCACATGGAACAGCATTTATGTTAACTAAATTAGAGCTTATTAAATCATTGTTGAATCCGTAGCAGCATACATTGGCAACGTCTCCCGCAGAGGCACCATTGACCGAAAATTTTTCCTTTTGAACTGTCTAATAAGCACACCAGTAGGCCAGGTATTAGGATCAAGTGCTTTATTACTTAGTTCCGAATTAATGCCTACTTTAAAACACACGTAGTCCAACAAATCCAGATTCCGATTTTTTGGCATTAATTTAAGAACTTTACAATTGTTAATGCCTAAACATGTTTTCACAAGCGTAGAAATATTTTCTTCAGTAACTGATCGATCAAATCTAGATATGTGAAGCCAAAGCATTGGAACGAAAGGTTTTATTCCAAAATCAAAATGTAGATCTCTCGTACCACAAATTTGTCCATTATCTCGAATTTGTTGGCTATCCAGACGGTTGTTTTGGCAAATAGCAGTAATATTGCCGCAAGAAGTAGAATCCACCGTAGTATTATATTTGATGCTCGAAGAAAATGGAAAGGAAGATGAACTTGATTGCGGATTTATCAGCGTTTCAGAGAACAATCCAGTAGTTCTAAGATTATTATCCACACTGGACACAGAAGGAGACATGCGAATAGCAGATACTCCAATAGATGAACTACAGGAAGCAACCGGAATTTCCGAAAATTCGGGAACATTTAAAACTGCACACGAATCCGGAGTTATCAACGAATTAGCACACAATCCAACATCTGACAGATGATGGTAATGGTTAATATCCCCACTAGAAGCACTTGAAGAAACGGCATCAGAAGATAATATAACAGAATGTGGTGCATTACCCACCACATTCTCATTCACAGGTTTTCGTGCACAAGTTAAATTTACAGTAGCAGGTATTTGTTTGTAAATTTTAGAGCTACCTTTACCAGAAGATACACAACTTTCGTTAGCCAAAACTAATTGTGACAAACTTTTCACTGTACTATTAATGTCATGGCATAGTTCAGATAAATCAGTCAATTTATCACACTGCATCTTGTAAAAGTTATTACATTCATCGCAGAACCAATGCACATTTATACACTTAACAATAAAGTCATATGATGATTTTTTTAGTCCCACACATTTATAGTGGAACAGCCTTTTACAATTACCACTGCAATTAATGACGTTTATATCATTTTCACTAGCACAAATAACACAATTACCAGCCACCATTTCTATTAGCTATCGCGGACACAGAACAAAAAAAAAATAAAACGACACTTATTTATAATATTTACAATCCTTGAAATATGTACACTCTTAACATTTTAAATGTCTGAAAATTAACAATATAAGTAAACAAAACTTTATAAGGTTTGGAAAAATTAAAAAAAAAATTTGTCGAAAATTCAATATACACGGAAAAAACAAACACCATTCAGCCAGGACTACTATACTCAATCTACCAAATATTTTGTTTCTCTTTCTAATTCTTCTTCATCCGTTTGGAATGGGTTAATGTCATCATTGATTGCAGAGCTAGGTGTCCTTACAAGTTCTGCACGTGTTTAAACTGCTTTTTGAGTTCTTCATTCTCTTGCTTTAAAATTGTGAATTCTTCTTTCAGTTAAGTGGTAAATTCGTTTATTTCTATTAGTTGTTCACGAAGTTCGGCATTTTCCTTCTCGTACTGAAATTGTAACGGATCACCTGCGACTAACACGTCTTGGTTGGGTAGCTTCGCCAGAAAGTGGGAGGTTCATTTGTCGCTAGGTTTTTGAGGATCCAACAAAATAAGTTTACGTGTTAATAAAAAAAAAAAATCAAAATCATCTGCGGGATGCAATAGTTCTGCATATCACGAATCTCATCATCTCCCAAATAACAAAAGACTTATCTTAGCATTTTTTTTTAAATCAATCGAACAAACTATATTTATAAATCATTAATGCTATGATACATGTTAATAAAAATATATGTAAATGTAAATGTATCGTTCGTTCTTCTTTTATGTTAAATAAAAAAACTAATTAAGAATATTTCCCTATGAATACGCTAATAGAACGAAGTGAAATATTTTTCGCCGAAAGAAATAATAAGACACATTTTCTGATTTAAAATTCAGATTGTGAATCAATGCTATAATCAAAAAAAAAATATATAGAGAAAATTAGAGGGAAAAACTCACCTATGCGTCCAAAGAACTCTTCTTCTGCGTGGTTGTTTTATTTTTGTGCTAAACGGAGCTTAATATGCAAAAATATTTTTTATACACACTAATTCACTCACTGTACAATTAAGAAAATAAAACTGAATTTAAATTATTTAAGTTAAACCAAGAGCACTACTATTCGAAATAGGGAAATATGAATTATTCACTAAATTATCACTAAATAATAAATTAAATTAAGTAAAGACTAGAAAATTTAATAACGCGCGATTTTTCTGCGTAAACGTTGGCCTTGTATAGCTTTCGTCCCGTTCATCCAAATATCCGTAAAATTTATATTTTTTGGATTTTAACAGCCAAATTATGCGTTCCGTTCAATTAATAAAATTGTAATATTTTTAGGTATTAATAAATTAATGAGGTCCGTCTACCTGCACCAATAGCTTGCGATAAAAGCCTTAACGAAACAAAACCAAATGGAAAATATTTCTTCTTATTTATTGCGGAATTATCACAGCAGATATTCCGGTAATTCCGACACGTAATTGTTTCAATTTTAATTACACACTTGTTCCCGAACTATTTGAAAATTTCATATACTATATGTATATAATTTTTATATTTTAACTTAGCCGGCTCACCAGTTTTATTAATATTTATTATTTAGAGTTAAATTTTTCTTTATTTTTTTCACAATAAGATAATTGGTTTAAGTTGACTGACCTCAAACAACAAACTGATTACCAAAATATTTAATTGGTTTATGAAAGCTGCGGTTATACATAGACTCTCACACATACATTTAACTCAATGATTTATTCTCAAATAATTATCAGTAATTGCTATCAAATACGATAACATCTCTCGATACATTGATGTTATTTATTCTAAAAACATTACTACTCAAGTCTATATACTTATTATACAAGTAAACAAGTACAAATAACAAATACCATTCTAAAGCTCACGCGCGTCATCATTCAACCAATGATGGGTAGTTCAAAAAACCCAAATGTGGAAGCAGCTGAACAAGTTAAACTCCAAAATATTTTCAAATGGATCAATACAGTTGATATTACATGAGAACCAGCGGCATTCGTTACAAAATGTATTTTCAGTTAAAGAACTTCGTGATTTAGGTAATTTGGAACTTTGTCCATATGGGTTAAACAATGATTGGCTCACCCCAGAATCTGTTGGGTCTGCCTCTGAAGAGTGTGGATTTGTCAGCATATTTGCTGCTGTACCGCCTGGGGTATTACATTCCATATTTGTTGTACTCATTGTTTGTTTTAGCCAATTTATACAAATAACATTTTGTCCCCGGTAGCACTTTGCTACTGCCGAAGCAGTACTCGCACCCCATGACGAGGACGTGGCTACCTTAACGTTACCTAGGTGTACACAGAGACAGCCGAAGCCCTCTGAGTACCCTAGGCTGAGGGCCTACGTCGCAAACTGGATCGTATTCCAAGTTCCTACGAATAGAAACCTCGTCGAAAATTAAAATTATTTTTTTTAGCTGTTATCCATTTATATACTTTGTTTCTTGTATCGGACGAAATGGGTTCATTTAAACCGGGTTTGAGATTTTTTCTAGCGTCAATCGACATAACATAAATATTTATAAGATTTTGACGGCATTTTCAAAATTTCGCTTAGGAACACCTCGGCATTGAGAATTTTAATTTGTTGATTACAACAATAATCTAAGAAATATCTATTTCTAATAATCTTTAAGGATTTCTCATATTTTGTTTTGTAATAAAAACAATGGCGTGTTTATTTTTTTTTTTTATTTTTTTTTAAATAAGGAAATATTAATTGTCCAGTGGATTTAATGTCCTTTGAAGGTCAATTATTACCACATTTCATACACGCACAGACCACCCCCAACTAGCCATAAAAGAAAATTGTATGTATAATGTATGCACACCTTGTCACTGTAAGTATAGTCATGTGTGCACACATTTCAGGTTAAAATCGCTTGATGTACGCGATTTGGGGAATGATTGTGTGCAAATTCTGTATGCACAATGTATGCAATTTTTGTAACCGTATGCAATCATTTGTTACTAATATCCAACTGTAGTTAAACCCCTCATTTTAGTTATTCTAGATATACATTTGGTTATAATCATCTACGCTGTATGCATACACAACACCAATTATCAACCATTGACGATTTGCAAACACATATCGACTGTCACCTAATTATTTATATAATAATATATTATATATATTAATTTAATAAATAATATGAACGTTAACAATCAATGTTATATTTTTTGTAATTAGAATATCTATATAATATAAATTTAGGTTATTTTAAATACATAAAACACATGCGATTTCGGATTTTTGGTGAAAGTAAACGTTACACCCCTAAAAAAATGAAGCGATTGAAAATTGGAAATTATTTAAAAATAATAAAAAAAAATTTTAGTCAAGTTTTCTTTTTTATGCTCTCGATGTCTATATGCACGAGAAAAATGGCTTAAGGAACACAATAAAATGGCGATAACGCATCGTTTTTTATGCACACATTTTGCAGGCAAACTTTCAAAAACGTACAAAATGAGACCTTGTTTTGTGCTTAACGTGGCAATTTTTGATAAAAAAGCGTGTTTCTATTTTTACCACTTTATGCTCACAATTCGGCTCACATTTCGGTGGCAACTTTTAGCGAAGAACATGAAATGATACTATGTAATGTGTGCTTAAGGAGACAATTTTGCATAAAGAGATTTTTTCTCTATTATGCATATATTTCGGTGACCAATTTTCAAAACGTATATAAAATGATACTGTAATGTGTGCTTAAGGGGTAACCATAGAAAAATTAAAAAAAATTATAAACGTAACTTTAAAAAAATTATGTTTGCGTTAAATGCCGTTTCTGTGCTTTCGCCCATGGAAAAATTAATTTAAATTAAAAAATTTAACGAAGCTTCGTTAAATATGAATTGTCACTTAATAAAAATTATTGGAGCGAAATTTTGCGTTCAAACGTAAAAAAAATTTAAATTTGTATCGTTCTACCTAAAAAAAACAACAAACAATAAACAGCTGTCACTATAACAAATAGTTTATAAATAAATAAATAATTGTCATTCAATATTCTACAATATTTACGGCATACTCGTTACGTCTAGTATGGCTGGAATATCATTAAAAATTAGTGTCGTCAAAATTTTTAATTTTTTACGTAATGATCTTTTTACAACCATATGCACACATTTCAGATGCAAATTATCATAAATAATAATAAATAATACTGTATTGTGTGCATAGGGTAGCTATTTTGCAAAAATATCCGTATTTCTTTTCCTACTACTTTATACACACTGAAATAAATACATTCATACTCATAAATTTCGAGCTTCATAACAACTTGTAGCGGTTTAAAAAATTAAAAATAAAAGTAAAAAGCCCGTGGCAACCATGAAAACCCGTATGTTCTCAATATTTCTAACAAAGCGTTTAATGCAATGTGAGTTATGCGATACGTGACAGCCCACTTTCTCAGTTCTTTCGCAATTGAAAAACTTTTTACTTCTTCAAAAAAATCCGATCGTTGACTAAATTCAAATTGATGATTTTTTGCATTTATATCGAGAAATAAATCGTTCGCGGCATTGCCATCGTTTAGTGCATCTTCGAAGCTAGTATTTTATACTATTTTCGTTTTTTGTGGAAAGGGCGATTCATGCCATGAACTGAGTTTTCTTTTATGGATATATGTACAACAATTATCATCCTGTTGCATTCGCTTTAAATACATTTCTCTTTGAATACTCAAATGCTGTTTTACTTTTCTGTAGTATTTGTTCGTAAACTTAAATCGTTCCACTATACTTTTACCATTTTAAATTTTTTGATAACATTTTTTCGCAGTTTTTTTTTTGCTAGTCTTGCACAAATTGACAGCTGTAATGATATGATCACATTTTGGCAAGAAAGTGTGTAATGTGCGTGCATAACTCTTTATTTGATATATAATTTCCATAAGCGATTATTTTTTGCGAAGTCCCAACCAAATTGTAATCTTATAATTCTATTTCAGTTTAACCTTTTGATAGGTTACCAAAAGTACGCTTCTTGGCGCTTCGATATATACGTGCTGTTTTAGCAATACTAAATGTGTGCGCCTTGCGACTTAACACACCTTTATGCATTTGCAAGATAACATTTTGTTACGACAAAGTGACCGTGCTTATTGAAAGCAAAATATTACTATGCCCGTAAAATTTTGTGTGCAAATGTACGGGTTTGGCTAGTTGGGCCCATTCACACAATTACAGTATACCACACTGAGAGAAATTCTACTTTCGTATTGAAAATTTGAAATTGTAATTATTGCTATAAAATAATACTGTTACCTTAACAAGCAATTTCTCTTATTAATCGTAGTTTATTGATATGACAATAAATTATTTTATTGACAACTAGTATTCCGCGATATACATGTTATCACATTAGTAGAACTATTGTTATTTTTTTTTGTCATTCACGGTCAAATTTGAAATGAGTTTTCGATATAACAATTTTTTCTGTCAATTTATTTTAATTTTTTTAGAATTGTATTTTGTCTATTCTAAAACAAAACATAATTTATATGACGTCGTATATTTTTGTAATGATAGAATTTCTATCAATGCAATACAAATAGATGAAAAATTTCTTCATTACGTTTGAGTTTGTTAAACCAAAAGGTGCATAGTGTTGTATAATAAGAGTGTAATAATTAAATATTAGTTAGAATAAAATAATTATTAGTTTGTTAGTACAGATTACAGAATATTAAAAATATGTGGTTAGATGCCAAATCATCCACGTTGGATATTTTCAACACTCGGCCAAGTTATAAAACTGCGTTAAGATATTAACTGGTAATTATTTTATGGCTATTTTGGTTTATTTTAATTTTTCTGAAGATATCAATTGATTGACAATATTTGCATGGGTCACACGAATTTAACAAAACCGTTTCATCAACTAGAGAAAATTTAATTGCATTGGTACAACCTAAAATAAAGGATGAACATCTGATATGACAGAAAGTAAGTATAGTTAATTAAGAAGCATTCACCTACAACGTATCCCCTAATACCTAAAGTACAAGTGAAGGTTGCGTGTAGCTGGGTTAGCTTCATGAAAAATCAATCCTCCACTACGCATATGTCAGGAAATGGATCTCTACCTGTTTAAGTTGCTTTAAGATTCTCCAGTAAGGTGAACCTAATAAGTTTAATAATATTTTAAAAATTGATTGATATTCTATTTGTTTTATAGCTACTGAGTTGTTCTATTTTTGCTCTCTAGTAGAAAAATATTGTTTGCATTAAAAAGCACACGATTTTAAACTTTTATATAGTTAAGTGTAACTAATTTTTTATAATAAAAAATAAATTTATTCAAATTTCAAATTATTTTATTTTTTCATCAATATGAGAAACCTTTTTGTTGCAGAAATAATGGAATATAGTCTAAATAAGCAATGTCGTGTTTCATATGGAACTACTTGGTCATCGATATGATATGATTAATACAATCACTTTGACAGAAATGATTATCTGAATGTGTCTTTCTTTCGATCAAATCTATAGAATTATTCCATTATATTTAAAATTTGATTTATTGAATCGAAATTTAGTTTGATTATTATTCTGATAGTTATACTTAATAAACACATTTTTTATTAATCACTTGTTTTTTGTTTCGCAGTTATTTTGAATAATTTTCAAAAAGTTTAAAAAATCACTCGATCGATTCCGACTTGTTAGGTCATCATCAGGAGTATCTACTGATTTGTATTAGTAAAAATTTTGTTATATAGCAGAAAAAAGCAAAATATAAATAAAAGAAGGAGGGACAGAAAATAAGCAATAAAAATTAATCTACGGATCGCGCAGGTAGGCGATGAGTCATAGGTTGAGTAACAAAATTCAAGGTATATTATTGTGTACGTGAGAATCGAAAAGGGCGGGATCTGTAATTGGTGAGAACCGGATTTCTCTCTGTTCGTTAAGGATATTTTGGTTAAGAAATATTGATTTTCTAATTTCGTAAGATTCTAAGGTATCTAAACGTCTGCCTTTGGGTTGTATATGTAATATGTCTAAATTGTTCAAGCTAGCTGTATGATTTTCTGAAGTTAAATGATTATGGAAAGTTGATTGATTGCAACCAGATAAATGTTCTTTAGCTCTAACTCCAAAATTGCGCCCAGTCTGACCAATATAGGAGAAACTACAATCATTGCAATTGATCCTATAAACAACAGATTTGGATAGGCGATCAACTCTAGGTTTATTGTTAAAAATCATTTTCTTTATTGTGTTATTATTATTAAAAGCAAAACTAATATTGGTATAATTGGACACGATGTTGCTAATCCGTTGGCTCGTTTTTCTTATATACTCTAAGCGACGCCAATTTTCCCGCGTTGGACTATCCGGTGGATAAATACCCGTTAGAGTTTTACGCTTTAGCTTTTTAATCAATAACTTTAATATAGTCCTAGTTGCATATCCGTTATTCGTTGCTATTTGAAGAATTATGTTAAGCTCAGTGTTGTTATTTGAATTTGTCAAAGGGATGTTTATTAGTCTGTCTATGAGTGAGTGGAAAGCTGACATTTTAATATTATGAGGATGATTTGAAGAACTAGGGATAACAGCGTCTGTATACGTGGGTTTCCGATAAATTTTGAAGTCTAAAGATGAATTAATCCTGGTTATTGTTATATCCAGAAAATTAATACATTTACTTTCTTCTTTTTCTAACGTAAAATCAATGGTGGGATATTGAGAATTTAACCAAGTAAGGAAAGAGTCTAACAGTCTATCAGTTCCATTCCATAGACATAATATGTCATCAACATATCTATACCAAAACATTATATGACGAAAATAAGGATTGTTATTTGATATGATCATTTGTTCGAAGAAATTCATGAACATTTCAGCCAACAAAGGTGACGGAGGAGAGCCCATGGGTAGATCATCAGCGAATTTGAAATATGTATTATCAGAAATAACTTTGTTTAATACAAGTCTCAAAAACTAACTTCAGTTCACGACGTAAGCTCTCATCTACAACATCCCTATCTAAGTAATTACAAACTATTTGGGACAAAGTATTAATCGGAATAGAAATGAAAAGACTGGCAACGTCAAATGAAACTAGTTTTGAATGTAACGGAATGTCGACGTCTTGAATTTTGTTAATCAATTCTACCGAGTTCTTAACCGAGTAAGCCGAAAAGAACGAACAGAGAGAAATCCGGTTCTCACCAATTACAGATCCCGCCCTTTTCGATTCTCACGTACGCAATAATATACCTTGAATTTTGTTACTCAACCTATGACTCATCGCCTACCTGCGCGATCCGTAGATTAATTTTTATTGCTTATTTTCTGTCCCTCCTTCTTTTATTTATTTTTTGCTTTATTCTGCTATATAACAAAATTTTTACTAATACAAAGCAGTAGATACTCCTGATGATGACCTAACAAGTCGAAATCGATCGAGTGATTTTTTAAACTTTTTGAAAATTATTCAAAATAACTGCGAAACAAAAAACAAGTGATTAATAAAAAATGTGTTTATTAAGTATGTATAAGTGTGTTTCGCCAAGTGCCTACGGCAAATAGCGTAAAAAGTATTCTGATAGTTTTTACTGTCAATTTAACAACATAAAAATTTTAATGGATTTACTATCATTATAATAAATATTATGATCGGTTGACTATCGAAAGCATTTTTTTTACATCGATGGTAATTTTTTTAATGAGATAGTGTTTTTCTCTCAGTGCACCTGCACATTGCAAGCTCCATGTCAACCTATACACTGACATGGACGGTGGTTTGGCGCTGAATTCTCCACTTCAACAGAGGGTCTTAGTTGTGTTTATTAACATTACCACTCGTAATCGATGACGACAAATTCGCTTTGCATCCAGCCTCTGATGGGATTCGAACCCAGTACCTCCCGGTCCAAGTGCCGAAGCTTTAACCACTGCACCACTTGTCCGGTTAACACTTGTCCGGTGTTGCTTTCAATTTCTGAATTTGCAATTGAACCTCTATCATCCTCTTTTGCTTTAATTCCGTATTGTTTTATATTTCGAAGGCGTTCTGGAATTTCAATAGTGCTCTTTAAATTAGGATATTTTAAATGGAATTCTGGAACCGATTTTCGTTTTAGCTTGCGTTTTCCAATTAATTTAGAATCAAAATGTTTTTCACATAGAAGAAGTCTCTTCGACAAACGACTTTCCATCAACCCACACTTATCTTTCCAGACATAAAATAAATGTTTGTCTCTAGGAAATGCAAAAAATTTTCTTTCTCGAGAAGCTTTACATGAAGGGATACCACAAATGTTAATCATATTTTTATGTTTTCGAAATCCAATAAGACATATATTAAAATCCAAAATGCTTAAAAATGTCGAAACTACAAAACAACTACAGGTACGAAAGACACCCACAAATAATTATCTAGTAAACCGTATACTACGGAATACAAATAATAAAGCAACTATCGAGAATATAAGGGGACATATCTCGAAAATAATGTTTAATTAAACGTATTATACGCATTGTTGTTAATTGTTAATACAAAAAGTACGAACGTACAATTTATTATTAAAAATAGCCTTTTATATGTTAAATAGACCGGACACCAAGCTTAAAACCAAATTCAAATGCCGAGAACAGAAAATTGCCATTAACTATTTAACAATACGGCAGATGTTGAACTGCAATGCAAAATATAAACTAAAATTCGGAAACGTAAAAATAAATGTTTAAAAAAAATTAATGGAAATGAAAACACAAAATTTTTAATAGCATTTGTTTGCTTTTGAGTTGTGTTGACTTTTGTGCAAATTGCAAATTTAAATTATATGCGTTTATTTGGTTATTTTTCGACGTTCAATTATATTGCAGACTAATGCCCAATTGCTAAAAATACGTATCCACGTATTTTACTTTTGACTATTGTTAAATATTGGACGTTTTACATGAAATGTTTTTGATAATACGTTGAGTTACAAAACTACTGGCACGTTACCATGCCAAGTGTTGGATATTGGAAGTTCTGTATTTTGAAATCTGGTGAAATTTTGTAATCGGACTCGGATTCCTTGCGAATAAGCCGACACTATTTTACAACTTAAACGCAGCTCCACTCAAAATTACAAAAGTTGTCAGTTGCATCAAAATCCATCACTGCACCGTGAAATACTCAAATGACCCGATAATGTTATATTGCATCGAAACACAAAAAATGACCAATATTATTGACATTCGGAACGAAATGTCTAAAGTCAAAAGTGATGGATTCTAATATTTTATTACCATATAAAACCAGCAAATTGATCTTCGCATATGTTAGTTCAGCCTCTGAACTAGAATCTTCTTTCCTTTTGTTCCGAGCGGACCACTGGTGGGGGCTAATACCGGAATAAACTTAGTAAAAGAATGTGAGTAAGGTTTTTGAGTTCTAACTTTTTTATTAATTGAATATCGACTTAGGCTGTGTCTCAAACACCGACTTATTACAAACTTATTTGTTTATTTGACGCCATCTTGAATAAGTCGGTCAAGTCGTTCCAATTCATTATACCGACTTATTTGTGACGTAATATCAAAAAAAAAATATCAAACTGCAATTTATGTTATATGCAAGAAAAAATTTCCTTGACATGTTGGTCGCTGCCACTAGATTTGAAAAAAAACTGCATGATTACATTTAGTCCAGGCACATGTTTGAAGACCGTGTGGAGATGCCGAACTCAAATCGTGGCGCATCCCCAGGTGGCAGATAGGGGAATGCTCTTTAACCGGCTTGCCGGAGGGTAGATGGGAAATAAAATACCATTCGCGGACCAAATCTGGCTAGGGGAAGGAACCCCGAATAATAAACCAATCATTAAGGCAATGAGTGTACAACAAAACGGAATGTATACCCCAGGTGGTACGTCAACTTTACAGTTGGCCAATCCACCCTCGCACGAGGCAGGCTCAACGGATTCTGGGGTGAGCCAACCATTGTGAAACCCACTTATACCAAGCACAAGTATCTCTAGATCACCAACTAGACAAATGCTTCCCACAACTCAGCAGGAGAATGAAAATGCTGAACGTAGGGAGAAAGGTAACCAAGTAAATCACCACGATGTCGCTAGAGGTCGCTAGAGAAAACTATGATTTAAAGAAATCAATAGAAAACTTAATGAAAATCAATGAACAGCTTTTCAAAGAAGTCCAACATCTTAAAGAAGAAATTGCTGTAATCAAAAATGATAACAAGCCAAAGAAAATACTGTAGCTATCTATGAAACAGATGAAGATGAATTAGCATATGAAACTAGTTTTATACGAAGGAAAATTAAAACTAAACGTCAAAACAACAAAAGAAAAGCAGTATCTTCTCCTGAAATGGAAAAATCAACACAGAGCGTCAAAAAACCACAACCCCAACGACCTGAACGGTCATCTACGGACATAGTGAAGGTACATAAGAACGTATCATTGATACCGAAAGAGAGACCACTGCAACCGGTTAAAACATCCAATGTAACTAACCAAGAGGAAATGCAGGAAAATCAAACAATACATAAAGAGATACAACCTCCACCCATTAACATACTTAATGTAAGTGAATACGAAACAATTAAAAAAATAGTTCCAAACGATAAATATAAAAGCACTGCACTAAATAATAACGTTTGGAAAGTGAATGCACTTGACTCAGAAACCTACAGAATGTTATCAAATGCAATCACCACTCAAAACATCGAATGGTTCACCTATGAAAACAAAGCTGAGCAACTAATTAAGGTCATGGCCAGAGGGCTACATCATACATGCCTCAACGAAGAAATAATTGAGGAACTTCGCCAGAAAGGATTCAAAATTCTAAATGCTGTGAACATATTAAAGAGAAAGATTACTGCAAACGCAAACGGTGAACGAGAAACAACCAAAATTGGCCTCCCACTTTTCATGCTAACATTTGAAAACGCTAAGAGCATTGATAGGGTATATGGAATCAAAGCAATCCTTAATATAGAAGTTAAGATTGAAGTATTAAAAAAGAACCCTAGTAGAATGCCACAAAGTTACACATCTAACAAAAGAATGCAATAAAAGTAATAACGAACCAGTGAAATGCATACACTGTGGTAATCATCACCCAGCAAATTACAGAGGCTGCGAGGTAGCAAAAGAGCTGCAAAGAATGATAGACAACAAGAGAAATCAAACAAGTCAGAGTTCTCAACCTAGGATGCAATCCTACTCAAAACAAATTCCCCTAAATAGCGGCAAAGTAAGAGAAGGCATATCATATGCACAAATGGCTAAGCAAAACGAAAATATCAGGAACGCTCCGAGTCCGGAAACCCATGTCCTGCAAGAAATACTTCAGAAGCTAAAGTCTATCAATTTGCATCTGGCTGGGCAGGACCAAAGACTAGAATCTATGGGCGAGCTACTGAAACAACAAGAACAGAGACTAGGAACACTAGAAAATGCATCGATAATCCAAGATAAAGGAATACCGGATGCGTCAAGTAAAACTCCACTAGTAGTAACTCCACTAAAAATATTAATTCTAGTCAAAACAAACTTATCAAGAAAAAATAATGACACACTATTTAAGAATTGCTACCTGGAATGCAAATGACCTCGTCGAATGCAGAACCTCGTATGCCAAAATACGTGGATACCAGTGCTATCAAGCTCTACATCCAGCAGAAAGAGCTAGAGGCGGGGCAGCAATCTTTATTAAAAATAATATAAAACACCACGAAGAATTAAAAGTAGAGGAGGAAGCTGTGCAAGTAACCACTGTATCTATTGAAACCAAAAATAACAAGAGGTATGGTATATCAGCAATCTACTGTCCACCCAGATACAACCCAAAAAAAGACGACTATATCGCACTTCTTAAATCGCTTGGCAATAATTTTATTATTGGAGGCGACTTTAACGCGAAACACATATTCTGGGGATCAAACAGAACTAGTCCCAAAGGAAGGGAGCTATTCGAAGCAGACAGGACATTAAAATGTGAGTTTCACTCCAGTAGAAAGCCAACCTACTGGCCTACGGACCCAAATAAAATTCCCGACCTTCTGGATTTCTATATATCAAGAGGTATCTCCGAAAACTACTTATCAGTTGAAAATGAAGAAGGGCTATCGTCAGACCATTCTCCAGTTTTAATGACAATAAGTGACACGGTAATAAGGAAGGCTAGCCTCCCAAGACTAACAAATAACAAAACCAACTGGGAATACTTTTGACAGCTAGTCGAAGAAAGCATCAACCTACAGGTGCAGATCTCGAATGCTTATACGATAGAACAAGAACTAGAAACCTCATTGAAAGTGTGCAAAAAGTGGCTTGGGAAAGTACTCCTGATCAGCCAGAAATATTACAAAAAGCATATACTATCCAGTTGAAGTGAGAGAGTTGGTTAACGAAAAAAGAAGAGCTCGTAAGACTTGGCAGAGAACCAGAGCCCCTGAAGACAAAACAATCCTAAACAATTTGTACAAAAAACTTAAACTACTTATAAAGGAGATTAAGAATGAGTCAGTTGCAAGCTTCCTAAGTAATCTGACATTTAAACCTGATACAGACTATTCCCTGTGGAAAGCCACCAAAGGTTTAAAAAGGCCTAAAATGCAAGTGCCACCCATTACAATGGTTGATGGAACCTGGGCTCGCTGCGAAAAACAAAAAGCTGATCTGTTTGCCGAACACCTAGAAAATACCTTCAAACCACCAACTAGACAAGCGAATAATGAATATCTAACACCTATAAGCAAAGTAGACGAGACATATGTGCTACCAGTTACTCTGAAAGAACTCAAACAAGAAGTAAAAAACCTCAAAGATAAAAAAGCCCCTGGATACGACTTGATAACGGGGCAAATAGTCAAAGCTCTACCAGAAAAAGCATTAAGGAAACTACAGCACATAATCAATGCTATCTTTAGACTTTGTTATGTTCCGAGACAGTGGAAAGTAGCGGAAATCATAATGATTCCAAAGCCTAATAAATCACTAAATGACAAAACATCGTATAGGCCTATTTCTTTGTTAACAACAACATCAACAACTTTCGAGAGACTGTTTCTCAAGAGATTAAAGCCAATTATAGAGAGTAGAAATCTTATACCTGAACATCAATTTGGGTTTCGAGAAAGACACTCAATGATAGAACAGGTACATAGGATTACTGATACAATTGAGGAGGCGCTGGAGAAAAAGGAAGTATGCTCAGCAATATTCTTAGACGTAGCCCAAGCATTTGATAAGGTTTGGCACCGTGGTCTAGAGTTTAAGCTCCAACGAGATTTGCCAAAACAACATTCTGAATTGCTAAAGTCTTACATCAACGACCGTTACTTTCGGGTGAGACAGGAAGGGGAAACTCTAAACTGAAGAAAATATTGGCAGGGGTTCCACAAGACAGTGTTCTAGGTCCCGTTTTATACCTCCTGTATACAAATGATCTACCAAACATAGAAGAAGCTAGAATAGGAACGTTTGCTGATGGCACAGCTGTTATGACCACCGGTGCTAGTATAGTTGAGTCCACGAGAAAACTACAAAATGCTGTTGATATAATAAATAACTGGACAAAACAATGGAGAATAACACTTAACGAATCGAAATCAACACACATCAACTTTACAAATAGGAAATTAGAATATATTCCGATTAGACTGAATTCACAACAAATACCATATTCTGACAATGCTAAGTACCTCGGCATGACGCTAGACTCTAAACTCAGGTGGAAAGCGCATGTTAAAAAAAAGGAAAGAACAGAATTTAAAAATGCACTGGCTTATTGGAAGAAACTCCGATCTGACAACGCACAACAAACTGCTGGTATATAAACAAATCCTAAAACCTATCTGGACGTATGGTATTCAGCTTTGGAGCTGCGCAAGGAAAACTACAGTGAAGATCATTCAAATATTTCAAAATAAAGTACTACGTAGCATTGTGAATGCTCCTTGGTACATTAGAAACGACAATCTCCATCGAGACTTAAACATGGAAAACGTCAGCGATGAAATACAAAAATTTGCAAAGGGTCATTTACTGCGACTGCAGCAGCATGACAACGAGGAGCTACGGAACCTACTGGATCGCACCAATGGACCAAAGCGCCTAAAAAGAACAAAGCCTTTAGAATTAGTGGTTCCTTGAGCCGCTTAAATCAAAGGACTGACAGAGCTGGGATGAACTGATAGGTCTTATCCCACAAGAATGGACTACTTAACTTATAAAACAATTACTAGATAATCCATATGATTAGTTGTATATTATACAGAAATAAAAATTTCTTAAAAAAAAAAAAAAAATTGAAGACATTTCTGTGTAGACATACTTATTCAAATACGTGTGCTCGCGAGGTGACGTATTTGAATAAGTCGGTGTCCATAAATAAGTCGGTGTTTGGGACACAACCTTATATATACAAAAATTTTATACCTAAAAATGCAAAGAGCGCATTTTTATTACACGTACTATAACAATTGTATTTTGTGTATTTTGTGTTATATATAAGTGCCAATGTAGCACAAAAATGTGTTAATACACATTTATCGATTTTAATATAGAAATTTCTGTACACTTTTGTTTTATGTATTTAAACAACCTGGGGCGCCCTAGAAGTTCTTGGGGCTGGCATGGGAGATGCCGTTGGTAAAGTTCCACGACAGAGTGCCCCTTTTTCTCTCTGTTCTTAAAATATTTAATGGAAATTGCAATTGCAATTATTATTCCGTTATAATTGTCTTCAGGCACCGTTAGAAATGATCTCTCAATTAGAAAGTGTGCCGGTGTCAAAATTAAATGTGTGCTTTCACCCGAAATTATAGAGAGAGGCCGCGAGTTTGAGCATACCTCTATTTGACTACATAGCGTTGGTAATTTCTCAAATGTTAAATGTGTATCGCCTATAACTCTTTTCAGGTGATATTTTGCCGATTTCACTCCCGCTTCCCACAAACCACCAAAATGTGGTGTTCCAGGCGGTATAAAATGACAATTTGTACCATGGTACGCCGTTTCTTCTATTCGTTGGGCTTGGAGTAGTTTATTGAATAGCCCATTAGTTTTTCGGTTGGCTCCAATGAAGGTTGTACCATTATCTGAATAGATGTGGTTACACACTCCTCTTCGTGATGAGAATCGACGGTATGTGGCAATAAATGCTTCCGTTGTTTGGTCGCTAACTGTATCAATATGGCAGGCTTTTGTCGTAAACACACAAAGATGGCTATATACCCCTTGTATGTTTGTTTTGATCTACCTTTCGTTGTTTTAATAGAGATAGGGCCCACGCATAGTCTACTCCAGCAATCTCAAATGGCATTGACGCCGTTACTCGTTCTCGAGGTAGTGGCGCCATTAACTGATGGTTTGTATTTTTTTTGTATCGACAGCATGTTACACGTTTGTGAATTGCATATCTTATTGCTGATCTTGCGCTTGTAATCCAATACCATTGTCGTAAGAATGTGACAAGTAAAGTTGTTCATGACAAAAGTTGTTGATATTTGGCTATTCTTCGGCAAGACGATTGGATGTCTCTGATTATATGGGACTAATGACTTTTCAATTCAGCCGCCAATTGAGGGATTCAATGATAATAACTTACTGCCTTTGTGCCACTGTTCTCCTGTGTATAATCGTTTGATTTCATCGTTGAATTCCTCATTTTGCGTCATCTTAATAGCAATTTCATTTGCTTTTTTAAATTCAGCAGCATTAATCTCCACTGTTCTTGGTATTTTTAAGGTTTTACATTTGTCAATGAACCTCAGCGAATAAGCTATAACTCTAATTAGTTTTCTATATTCCGATATTTTCGAAAATAGCTGTAGAAATGGGTGCTCTATTTTCACGTTTAATGATATTATCTGTTTCAACTCCGTTTTCGCGTCAGACACAATATCTTCAGGCAATCTTCCTTTATTTAAGCGTAAAAATGTTGGTCCATTGCACCAAAGTTCGCAACCTTTATGTCTCCTAGGTGTAATTTCTCTTGAGGCGATGTCGGCAGGGTTTTCTTCAGATGGTACATGACGTCATACAGCTTGATGAAGTAGTTTTCTCATTGCAGACACTCTATTTGACATCCATGGTTTATAGTTATTTACATTGCCCTTAATCAAACTTAACGCGATGGTTGAATTTGTCCAACAATACACTTTTGTATCGGCATATTATGATGACTCACGAATACGGTTTACTAGCTTCACTAGTAGTAAAGTTGCATTGAGTTCAAGCCATGGGATAGTAATTTTATTCGCTATGGGTGCAACTCTGGTTTTGGCCATTATTAGGCTTGTTCTCACCTTCTCATCAATAACTCGGTAATAAACTACCGCAGCCAATGCCCTCTCAGATGCATCCGTAAAACCATGAACTTCAACCTTTTTGCTTTTAATTGTGTTCACCCATCTTGGTACGACGATGGAATCAATGTTATTCAATTCATCTTTATATTTTGCCCATTGTTTGACGATTTCTGTGAGCAATTTGTCATCCCAACCAATTCCACTTATCCAGACATCTTGCATTAACAGCTTGCTGCTGATTGTAATTGGAGAAAGCCAAACCATTGGGTCAAAAATCTTTGATGAATCCGACAGCACTACTCTTTTAGTTGAGATGTTTGTAGTAGAAAGCTGTAAATGTTGCGTGTTGAATTGAAAGTTGTCATCTCCTGGATTGTGTAAAATTCCCAACGTTTTAATTATGTCGTTCAATTTAATAGTGATTGTGCCATTGCTTTGTATTTATTTTGGAATTTTGGCAAGGATTTTTGCATCGTTCGAAGTCCATTTCCGTAGCAAGAATCCTTCTCTGGCCATTATGCATGTTAATTCATTATAAGCATGGAGAATTTCTGCTTTTGTGTCACCTCCTGTTAACATATCGTCTACGTAAAAGTCTTCCTTCAATATTTTAGAAGCAACGGGGTAGTTTTCAGCTTCATCTTGCGCCACTTTGTGAATTGTTCTTATTGCTAGAAACTAGTTGCCTTGGTTCCATAGTTAACTGTTTTTAAGATAAAATCTTGTATTGCAAGGTTAGAATCTTCTCTCCAAACAATTCTCTGATAGTTTTGCTGCTTTTCATCTATCCAAACTTGTCTAAACATTTTCTCCACGTCTGCCGCTATTAACATATCTATGTTCTCTCCATCTTAGAATTAATTTATCCAAGTCATCTTGAATTTTTGGGCCGTTTAACATTATATCATTTAAACTTAAACCCTTTGTTGTTTTAGCTGACGCATCAAATACGACCCTCAGTTTGGTGGTGCTGCTATCCTCAGTTACTACGCCATGATGTGGGTTATATTAGATTTTGCTAGATTCATTCTTGTGATCCATGGATGGTTGGTTCACTGGTCCTATGTTTTAATTTCAGGTATTCTTTCATGAATTCTATATATCGTTATTTAAAGTTTACGTATCTAGAGAACCGTCTTTTTAATTGGATTAGTCCTGACAATGGCCGTTTATCGTGATTCTCCTAGCGTCGGAACGTTTTCTTCCAAGGGTAAGTTTACAATATACCTGCCATTGGAATCACGTCGAACCGTTTTTACAAAATGTTCGGCATCTCTCTTCTCTTCTTCCGTTCGTGTTGTTCCATCAGCTATGCCCTCGTTCTCTATGAGTAACTGTAGCTGTTCACTGATCGCTTTTGTTGACACCAAGCTAGTTTTAGTTGCTTGATTAGCTGATTCTCTCTTGCGCCATGGGTTCTCGTTCATTCCCCTTTATTATGTTGTTCAACACAATTGCTGGATAATAGTCAGCTCTTATTATAATGTCGATTTTATTTGGTTCATTAAATTTTGGATCTGCCAATTTTATGTTTTGTAGATGCTTAAATTCGTTTGTGTTAAATTTAGCTTCTGGCAGGTGATGCGTCAGTTGGTCGAACACCATTGTTTTCATTCGAACCAAAAATTTACTGTCAAATCTCGGAGCTACATCGAATTCTATTATGTTTTTACCAACTCCTGCTTTGACTCCACCCGTTCCTGATATGGCAATAATTGTTTTCTTCTTCCTTACCAAGCAGAGTTTGAAGTATCTCTTCATTGTTTGAATTATGAGAGAGCATGTTCAACTTAGTTGGGTTGTTAACGTTATGCATGGAGTTATGGTTCCCATTGCAAACGTTACACTTCTCGCCACTTTTGTAAGTTGTAGTGTTATGTTTCTCAAAGCAAATTCTACATAACGTTAGGAGTTGGATAAGCTGTGTTCTTTTGTGTAGGCTTAATGCTTTGAAATTCGCACATTGACTTAGCTTATGATTTCCATCGCAGTGTCGACAATTAGTTCTTATAGTATTCTCCTTATTGACGTCCTCAGACGTGCTCCTCAGACGTGCTTTCCAGTGTGGCCTTTGGTGAATGTTCTTCTAGCAATTCTTCAGCACTTGCTATCTCGCTATTCATTCTTCGGATTCTTACTATTTGCAGGTCTAGGATTTCATCTTCTTCAGGAACCTCAGGTTGTTGTTCTCTGGATGAGGATTATTGATCATTCTCCTTCTGCCATGATGTATATGCGGTTTTTTTGTTGAAAATGTATGTGTCAGTGGTGGATTTTCATTTAAGTTCTTTTATTTCTGCAATTTTTTTTTTAAATATGTTTTGGTTTTCCTTTCCGATCCATTCGCTTGGTGCAAGTCTGACTTACGATGATCGCATAACTTGTCGTGATAATACGCATAAATTATATTCGGAGTTTATTGCGACCGAAGATTACATATTTCAAACTGATGCAACCGCACCATCTGAAATGGATACCGTCGATGATCAGTACTATAGAATCATCCCGAAATTAAAGGCGCTAATTCGTGTGAAATCTGGAAGTCATCAGCCATCCAATCATTAGCAGTTATTTGATGCCACCGCTAGTGTCGACCTCACATCAGACTTTAAGCCGCCATCCCTAACAATGCCGACATTTGGTGGAAATTTTAAAAACTGGCAATCATTTTACGATATATTCTCATCCACCGTTCATGAAATTATATCATTGTCAGCAGCACAAAAGTTCAAGTACCTAAAGGGGCTCTTAAAGGTCAACGCTTACAGCTTGATCAGCCATTTACGCATAGACAATGCTAGTTACATTGAAGCAATCCAGCGGCTCAACAAACGTTACGACAGGAAGAAACCTATAGTCGAAGCTCACATCAAATCATTCTTGGACCAACCAAGAGTAATCAAGAAAACCGCTGTGCACCTTACGGCCTTTCATGATAATTTGGACGAAGTATTAAGAGGACTAAAGGCACTTGGCAAGGACGCAGAATCACGCGAGACTGGATTTTCTGTTAATTCGTGTCGACGCCCTAACCGACGTAAAATCAACGATAAAAAAGTCTGATGCCAAAGTACAACCAGTATCTTGCTAAGATGTTACACCCTGAAATATCACAAGTACCCTGCAAACTATGTAATGGAGGTCGTTATCGTCTGTTTGAATGCACACGGTTTAAATGCATGGCATTAGTTGAGCGCAGAAAATTTATAAAGGAAAACCAAAGATGCTTCAACTGTCTTGTAGACAATAATTCCGTATACCAATGTCGCTCAAGAAGGACATGCCAAATTTTCAAAAGGAGACATCACACTCTTGTTCATTCAGATCTTGATGATATTAAAACGGGAATTGAGTTCAATCGAGGCCAGTTCCAGCAGCGATCCTAAAGCGTCAACGAGCGAAACCTATATATACACTGCGACTACAGAAGAAATCTACACATCATCTTTCGTCAAGCATGCAAATATCGCCAGTGAAAATGCGATGTTACCGACCGTGTTGGTCGAAATTAAGGATAGGTTTAACAACTGGCATATTGTTCGAGAATTGGTGGATTCTGGTTCAATTTGATCATCCCTCAACGAATCGTGCACTAATAAATTGAACCTAACCAAAACAAATGCAAGAGATTTTGTCAGAGGTATCGGTGGAACCATGTGGTTAAACTTTCTAAACGAATTTGGATTACTTGATGAAATAGAAATCAAGAGATGGTTATACACAAATGATGACACTTTCGAAATACACGGGTTGGCCACGGGTCGAAGGATGCTTACGCTGCAGTCCTATACTCGCGTGTAACAACACCATCTCAAGCGATCCATATCAATATCATCACCACGAAAACAAAGGTAGCACCTATAAAAGCGCTATCTATATCTAAACTAGAGCTTTGTGCAGCCACATTAGTAGTAAGGATGACGAGGAAAGTTACGACTGCACTAAACTGCAAAAGTCAACCGAGGCAGTTCTTCTATAGTGATTCCTCAATAGTGCTGGACTGGCTATCCAACCCAACCTAGGCTAATATTATTGTACTCAAACAGAAACCAATAGCACCCCGTTCAATCAAAACTGAACCCATCTGATCGAGCCACTCGAGGAACAACACCAGGCGAATTCAAAGATGATGTCCTGTAGTGGAAAGGACCCTGTTGGTTATCAAGCAATCCACTAATCATACCAGAAACGAAGCACAGCCTTTTGTGTGAATCCGAAACAGAACCGCAAGCTTATATCGTTCAAAATTCCACTGAGTTTGAGCACCACTTGGACGAGATGATGTCTAGGGTCTCCAGTTATCCAACGGTAGTGAGAATGGTGGCCCGAATGCAAAGACTGTTAAATGCGAAACGATCAAATTCACCTTAAGGTGGAAGTATTACTGTGGATGAATTTAACAATGCTGAGACCTACGTTATACAACACATTCAACGCCAATCGTACATAGCTGATATCGAATCAATCCAATCTGATAAAACAGCATGTAAAAATATGCATTTATTGACAGCCAATGGATATTACAAGTAAGCGGAAGATTATCAAATTCGCCACTAAACTACGATACGCAGCACCCAATTATACTTCTACCATCACATATAGTAGTGAAGAGTATGGTCCAATATATTCACAAGAAGTTGTGTCATGACAGCACGTCTCACATAATTTCGCACATCAAACTGAGGTTCCATATTGTACGCGGAAAGTATCTCATCAAAGGAACAAACAACCAATGTGTGAAGTGCCACCGATAGGGCAACTACCCTCAGCACTGGTTAATATTATCCGACTGTTTATTCAAACTAGCATTAACTATGCTGGACCATACTTAATCAAAGCCCATCACGTGGGAAGGTCGAAACTTATAAAGGGGTTCATTTGCATATTCACCTGTATGGCGACAAGGGCAACCCACATGGAATTGATGACCAATCTAACCACTGTTTCATTTATATCTGCACAGGTTCCTTTCATCTAGAGGAATCTGTTCAGATCTGTTCTCGGATAATGCCACCAACTTCATCAGGGCTATCAATCAACTTCAGGAGATGAAGAATTTACTCCATTCGGAGAGTTTCGCGGACAAAGTAATCGATTGGACAGTGGACCAGGGCACTAAGTGGCACCTTATTCCACCAGCGGCTCCAAACAGACCATGAAGTCTGTATTGAATTACGAAGAATTTCTTAGGTGCTTAAAGCAGATAGAAGCGATACTAAATTCACGACCATTATGTCGGAACGACGAAAGCGAGGACCCATTGACGCCAGCCCATTTTATATTGGGTAATCTTCTTAAACTTCCTCCAAAATCAATACTAGCGCACTCTAAGAGAAATCTAGTTCGTTAAGTAATGCCATTGTTGTGAAATGGAGTAGCCAGATATTGAAGCAACAGTTTAGAGTTTTATCAATACAAAACAAAGGTACGCTCACTAAGCTTAATATCAATGGAAATGATAGTAATATCTTCGTAGCTGATTATCTGCCAAAAATTAAGCGTGTATTACTCCATCAAACAAAAAAATATTGCAAGCTGAGCCATTTCAGTTTAAATTTATATGGGCGGTACTATTTATGCGAAGAGCGGTGGTACTATTTATGCGAAGAAGGACGAGAACTGTGAACCGCTGGAAACTACCTCTACAGCGGATTTGGATAAATTAAAAAATAATCACATTTAAATCTCAATTATTCTTAATTATCATTAATTTCTTTTTCTTTTGTATTTATTTTTAGTTATTAATGGATATCTACTATCAAAATTGTCGAGGACTAAGGTCGAATTTTCTTAACTTCAAATTGAATGCTTTACAACATGATTATGATCTGATCTGCTTGACTGAAACAAATTTCAACGATTCAATCAACAACAATGATTTTTTAGATGATCGGTATTATGTTATACGGAAAGATAGAGATCTAAATATCTATACTAAGAATCATGGAGGTGGTGTTGCCATCATTATTAAAAAGAGCATTATAGCTGCGGAGTTGGATTCAGTTAATGATATTTTTGAAAACATTTGGTTGAAGGTTAAGCTTTCAGATGGTAAATCTTTAGTTATATGCCTCGTGTATTTGCCTCCAAATGATTCTAAGTTCGAACACTATGAACGATTTTGCAACAAGCTTGCTGATTTGATTCTTATTTCATCACCTGAGTCGGAGTTCTTAGTTATAGGTGATTTCAATCTACCAATGATACCTTGAAGCCCTGACTTCTGGGACGTTTTACCAACGACTGGTTATGGTCGATCTGCTAATTATCTTTTGGAAACCTTATTACTCACTGATTTAAAACAATTCAACCATGTAAAAAATTTTAATGGCAGAATCCTTGACCTAGTGTTCATAAACCCCAATTGTACTACAATTACTGTTTTTCCTAGTAATTTTCCGTTGTCTAAAATAGATAGTCATCATCCGCCATTTATCATTAGAGTTGAAAATTTTATTCTTAAATTTCTACCTTATCTAGAGCCTACTACACCTAATTTCAAGTTAACTAACTACGCAGTAGCTCAAAGAAGGCTCGAGTCACTCAATTGGAATCATATCTTTATGTATTGTAATATTGACCAAGCTGTTGATAAATTTTATGAAATTTTGAATAGTCTTGCAATTTCTTCTAACCGAACCAAGGTGCGTTCAGGATTTCCTAGATGGTACTCTGCTCGACTTGTTAAACTCATTACTTTAAAAAATAAACATCATAAGCGACACCGTAAATTTAAGGATCCTAATGAGTATATGATATTCTCCAATTTGCGTAAACAAGTAAAATATGAGATCCATAATTGCTTCTCTAAATATGTAAAGTATGTTGAAACTCACTTAAATAAAAATCCTAAGCTATTCTGGAATTATTCTAAGACGCTCACAGCTGAATCCGGATACCCGTCGTGTATATGAAACTAAATAATGTTATTGGAACTCAATCTGATGTTATAAGCAACATATTTGCTGATCACTTCGAGTTAGTATATGTATCTAATGATGATAATTGTTGTGCTAATGGCAACCTGACTAATTACATCGAACGTGATTATAATTATTTTGATGAATTAATAACTGTGGATAAAGTTTTGAAAATCATTTCTACTCTTGATATTAACAAGGGTGCGGGTCCTGACAACATATCCAGTTATTTTATTTCTCAACTCAAAGTTCAGTTAGCCAAACCTCTAACAATTTTGTTTAACTTATCATTAAACTCTGGTGTTTTTCCTGCTGTATGGAAAAGAGCGTATTTAGTACCGGTCCATAAAAAACTTGATGCAAGTGATATAATGAATTATAGACCCATTGCAATTTTAAATATTTTTAGTAAATTTTTTGAGAAACTTGTGCACGAGTTTGTTTTCAATGATGTTAGGCATCTAATTAATAATTCGCAACATGGATTTTTTCCTAAAAGATCGACCACAACAAACCTATTTGATTTCACCAATAATGTTTTTAATAAAGTCGATCTTGGTGGACAAGTGGATTGTGTTTACACTGATTTTGAAAAAGCATTCGATACAGTCTCACATAAAATTTTACTCAGGAAATGTGCTATCATTGGTCTACCTGACAGATTTTTGAATTTTTTAAGAACTTACCTTTCAGAGCGTATACAACAAGTTAAATTTAACGGTTTCCTATCAAAGAGCATTATGGCTAAATTTGGGGTGCCGCAGGGGTCCACGCTTGGTCCTCTTTTGTTTTTGATTTTTATCAATGATATTCCACCCATTTGATCATGTCAATACTTATTGTATGCTGATGATCTAAAAATCTTTACATCGATTGCTAATCATAATGATTGCTTAGACCTTCAATTAAATTTAAACAAACTTCAAGTATGGTCAAGTTTAAATAAATTAAAACTTAATATTAGAAAATGTGTGGTGATCTCATATACGCGGAAAGTTAATTCAATACAATTTCCCTACAATATTGATGGTATCCTGTTGGAATAAGTTTCTCAGATAACTGACCAACGTGTCATATTTGATTCTAAACTTGTGCTAAAGCTCATAAACTTCTTGGATTTATTTTTCGTCGTGGTAAAGAATTTCGTGATGCATCTGTTTTCATTGTTCTTTATCAAAATATAGTTCGTAGCTGTTTAGAATATTGTAGCCAAATATGGAATCCAAACTATGAAGTTTATAAAACTCAAATTGAACAGGTCCAACGCAAATTTACAAATTTTCTTACGTATAAATGTATTCCTTTCAGTAGCCGTATTAGCTATTGTACTTGAATTAAAATATTCAAATTTCAATCGCTTGAAAACAGAAGGCTCATTCTTGATGAGTTGTTTCTTTATAAGATAGTTAACAGCCTATGTGAGACATCGTCATTGAGTAATATTAATTTTTATGCTCCTGTGGTCGGTATTAGAAACTCTATGTTGTTCCTGCCATCATTTTCTAGGACTAATCTTGGGTTTTCAAATCCATTAACAAGGTTACAACGTTCGCATAATGAATTTTTTAATATACATGATCTCTTTGTATTTTCTCCGGAGCAGTTTAGATCAACAATCGTAAAAGCATTGAATTAGTTAAGTTTCCGAATTTATTGATGGTCTGATATTGTATTAATTGCTAGTCCATCTTTAATTTTGTACTTCAATATACTATAATAGATCACTTTGATTGTAATTTACTTATATTAGCGATCTCTTTGACTATTTTTGTTTATCATTATTGTTATTGTTATTATTATCATTTTTTGTTACTTTCGTTTTTTTTTTTTTTTTGTATGTACTTATAATTGTAGTTTATCGACAGCGTGTTATTGGATGTATGTCTGTTCGCTGTCTATTTTTGGAATGAATAAAAATAAAAAAAATAAAATAAACAAAATATATTATCGAGATGGCAGATGCTTCAAAAATTAATCCAGCAATTCTGGCATCGTTGGAACGATTGGCATCGTTGGAACGATGAATACCTCATCACCTTAAACCAATTAAACAAATTACGTCAAACAGCTAATCAAATAAAAATTTACGACGTCGTCATCTTAAAGGAGGACAATATTTCACCAGCGAGATAGCTACTAGCAAAAGTGATCGAAGTAAATCCAGGGCGATATAATTTAATTCGGGTATTCACCGTGAAAACTGCTACGAGCACCTTCAAAAGACCGATCACCAAAATCTGTGATCCCATCAATTGACGCATACTAGCCAAGGGCGGGGTAATGTTCAGTTTCATCCAAATCAATCACTGCAGAGTGAAATAATCAAACGACCCCGATAGTGTTTTATTGCATCGAAACACAAAAAAAGACCAATAATATTGACATTCGGAACGAAATGTCAAAAGTCAAAAATGATGGATTCTAATATTTTATTACATGATGAAACAGCAAATTGATCGACGCACGACCTAAGCTGTGTTTTTTCATTCGAAACATTTGAAATTAGTGTCAATCTGAAATAAGAAACAGGTTTCAGATTTCGTAGATCAAAAAATTATCAACTGTCAAAAAAATACACAAATAAAACAAGTAAATTGTTATTACTTATTATTTGAATTCAAATTACGAACACGAAAGGAATATTATGAACGAACGAATACGAACACGAAGGGAATATTAATGTGCCAAATTACTCGGAGAAAATTGTACCACGAATGTGAAATTGTACCACTTTTTGCAAATAGCTCATCTAAAAAAAAAATTGGCTGTATAAAATATATATTTCTTTATTTAATAAAATCAATATAAAATAATAATTTAAATTTATTTCTGTTTCCATTCTAATAACGTTTGAAATTAACAGAAGCTATAGGTAAACTAAAACTAATCTGAAAAATCAGAATATTTTTTCAAATCAAAAAAATCGATCTAATCAATCTGAAGAGAAATAAGAAACAGCAACAAAATTGATCAGATCGATCTAACCTTAAATAATGAAACAACTTTTTAGTACTCAGTTCGATCATATCGATTAGATCGGAAATAACAAACACAGCACTAGTATAAACTACTAAAACTAATTTTAGTACGTTAGTCATGCTGTGGAGAAATTATTACTTTAGTTGATAATAAACGACAGGGCATTGTGTGAACATCAAATTCTATCTTCGTTCAAAATGAAAAACTGAATAAATAACAAAATAAATAAAATCAAAGTTTTTATTGTTAATTGAAATCAACATTTCCAAAATCACAAACCACTATTACGGTTATGAGAACAGAATCATAAATCATAAACTGTCACATCAAAAGATTAATTTAATTAATTGTAGAAAGTGATCAAAATGTTCGTCATATTTCTTTCATTCAGCTGCTATATGGTACAGAATTTAACTATTATGTTTTAAACAAAGGACAGCCTCAATTTTGCAACCGCTCATAAGTAATTAAAGTCATATTTTAATTGATTTAATCTAGTTTTACGATAAAATATCTATCTCGTATTGTGCTCACCAAACAATTAGTTTTCTTTTGCAGCCGCATGTGTTCCTTGGCAAAAATGAAATTGCAAATAAAAATCGGTCATAATTTATTTGACCTTTCGTTTTCGTACACAAAACTAAAATTGTCTTAAACGAAATTACAACAAAAAACATCGTTGAATGGTTTATGTCTTGTGCGGTGGAATTCGCAGTTTGATTAAATTTTATTGATTGATAGTTATGCCTTCAATTTAGTTAGATAGACTTGCGTTTTATGATGATGATTGTGCGTTAATTTTTTTTAATTTACCAAATTCCAAGAAGTTCGTTTGAAAAATATATATTTTCTATTAAGTTATAAGGTCAAAACTATATGATGTTGCTGGCTTCAAAAGTTTAATTGTATGAAAAAGTTTTTTGTCTAAAAATGTAGCGTCTACAAATACATGACTTCAGCACAAAAGTACATCGTTTTTTTAAGCAAATTTCGAACAGTGTTGTGGCGTATTGTTATTCTATACTATAACACACTCTACACTACAATATAACATTTCATTCACTTATGATAATGATCAGTACCGAATCTTTGGAATAAACTCGTCGCTTAGTAATGGTGTCAGTGATAACTCGTGTTTGTTCGAATTACACACCCACTTGTGTCTAAGTGACACAACGGTTACCTTTTTACATTCGAGCTTAACCTCTTCCACTTCAGATCCGCATAAACATTGCCATTGATCTATTATTTTAAATCTATATAGGTAGGCTTTAAAACTACCATGTCCAGAGATTATTTAGCTAATCGACCTCATTAGTGGTATTTTTAATTTGATGCTTGCTTAAAACACATGCCTACCTGCAACATATACATATGTGCTCGCCTTTTGATTAGAATATCTACGGGAACCAGAACCACAACAGCATCTTTAGACACTGTTCGGTAGGCATTTGCTACTAGTAGAAGGATATTTCTCTGAGAACTTTCTAATTATCTGATGTGGTGACATTGTAAATTATTACAAGTGTTGAACTGAAGGAACTGAATCATAACAGTTCCCATCTTTCTTTTGACACTCTCGCGATGGAGTGGAATTGCAACTTAGCGTTTTCGCAGACTCTCACGTTCTAAGATGTTACGCCCTTACGTCAATTAATAAATATCTCACGGTCTTGGTCATTTCCATGTTTGAACCCGTTTGAAGAAATTGTTGCCGGACGACGAGAGTTAAATTTGCCTTAGAGCTGCAGCATCACTGTGTTTCTGCAGAGTGACATTTTATTTGCTACACACTATTTATTGCGATTTGATCCTGATGCTGAAATTCGAGTGTCGAGTTATCATGCGCCAGAAAGATTAGGCATCCAGGTGGATTTTTTGGTATTCAAAAATTATGTTCACTCTATTTTGCTTACGTTCGATCTCAACTGGAATGCGCTGTAACGGTTTGGAATCCATACTATGCTGTGCACCAAAAAAAGAAATTGAAATCATTCAAAAGAAGGATCTGATTTTTTTGTTAAAGAAAAGTGACTGAAATTAACATTCCATGAAAATGAAGCACGGTTACCTCGATACTCAACATAAGATGGAGGCTTGCAAATAGACGAATTCTCATGCTATATGTAAGATATCGGAAATTTTCCAGTGAGAAATACGAGATTACGATACTCGCCGCAAGTGGCAGCACTATCACAAAAGAGAATTTCTTTTGTTATCTAATTACTGGTGGGCATCTTTTATTCATTTTGTATCTATCTGTTCACTAAATAACTAAACATCCCAGCGTCATAAAATATAAAAAGTGATCCTTGATGTGATCAATTGATGGATCTCCGCAGTAAAGGAACTCGATATATGAAATTTTGAAATTTGTCTTTCAGCCATTTCTTAAGGAACTATGATGAAATTTGGATAGTAATATTGATCAGGGATTTTAAAGTAAGTTTTGGATAAAGATCTATAGGATCTGTTCGTGCTGGCTGGGCTAATTTTGACCATTTTATAAACAATCATGAAATTTGGTTTCTATTTCGATTTTTGATTGAAATATAAATTTTAAATGAAAATATGGTGTCTGTACATTCTATACGATTAAAATGGATTTTGAGCTGTGTATAGGTTTCTGGATAATACCCCACACTTCCACTAGTAACCAATACTTTAGGTTGTTTTTCTAAAGGCTAAGGTCATACTAAGACCATAGGGTAAATTTGGGGAAAATTTATTGATTGGAATTTTCACTATATTTTTTTTGATTTTTCGGGGTTAATAAAATTAGTTTTTTTTTTTGTTATTTTTTTCAATCCCTGCGATCTGTTCTGGCGTCGAAGCATTTCCAACTCTTTCGAGGTTTGTTTTTTCTGTCCTACCTTACGCAGTTATGCCAAATCGAAGATGTACAGCTAGAGGGCCGATTTACGTTACCATATGCGCATTGCGTAGCTCCATGCCAGTCGTCGTAGTTGTGTTTTTTTCATCACAGATCGTAGTTTGTTGATGAAAATTTTATTTTGCATCCTGCTCCTATTGGGAATCGAACCCCGTACCTCCCGATTAAAATGCCAGAGCTGTAACCCCTGTGTCATTTGGACGGTGGCCCTGTAAATACTCAGATTCTGGCCAATATCTCAAAAACGTCCACTAGTGCCCAACACTTTCGGTTGTTTTTCTAGTAGCTAAGATCATACTGAGACTTCATGGTAAACTTTAGGATAATTTATGGATTATAATCTCATTCAAATTCAATTTTATGATTCCCGCGGCCTTATAAGTTCTTCTTGCAGTTTCTGGCCAATATCCCAAAAATTTTCACTATTAACCAATAATTTCAAATGTTTTTCTAATAGTTAAGGTCATACGGAGACGTAAAAAGTTTGGGAAAATTTATGGATTAGAAATTTCACTTGAATTTGTTGATTTTCTGCGGCCATATAAGTTCTTCTCAGCTTCTGTTCAATATCGTATCCATAATATCCACAATTGTAATCCATAATTTTCTCCAAATTTTCTATGTAATCTCAGTATGGCCGCAGCTATTAAAGAAACAACCCACAGTGTTGGTTACTAGTGGAAGTTTTTGAGGTATTGACCAGAAAGTGAGAATGACTTATGTGGTCGCAGAAAAATAAAAAATTATTGTGGAAATTCTAAATCATAAATGTTACTCAAGTTTTCCATGTAGTCTCAGTATGACCTTAGCATTAGAAAAACAATCGAAAGTATTGGTTGCTAGTGGAAGTGCAATGGATTTGTCATTTTAAGGATGAATTTTAATATTCTATTCCGCTGGGATGATTTATTTAGTATGATTTAGCATAAATATGAGTTTTTTTTTAGAAAATGACTCAAACCTAAATTTAAAACAAAAAAAAACATTTTCTAAAATAAAAATTTATAAACAGTCTTAACCACGTATAGTGTAGAAATTATCGAGATTTTTATTAAAATATATTAGAACTTAAAGTTCGATTAGAATGAATAGAATAAATATTTAATAAAACAAGTAAAAGATTTAATTTCAAACTTGAGTTAAAATGACATAAAAATACATAGATAATAAAACTTTGTATCAAAAAAAACCAGAAGTCAAGCATTGTAAGCGCCAAATATCGGCCGGAAAGACCGATATTGGCCATCCAAATTTGACTTATAATGACATCTGAACACCTAGAACATCAAAATTCGTAGCAATAAAGCTGGCTATGGATTTTGTAAGCTTTTCTCACGAAATTCTCATGAGAAATTGTGTACGTACACAGTGTATAATATTCACTTTTAATATGTGTACTGTCATTTTCTATCATTGTGTATGAGTCAAATTTTCATGAACTTTTGCCAAAATGTTAACTCGATTTTATAAATATGCACTAATCGATTGAAAAAAAAAATATTTCATGAGAATATTTCCACTGCTCGCGAGCAGTCGAATAATCGAAAGATGATGGAGGGGGGATTAATAAATTTAAATGATATTGTGAAATTTAATAAATTCACAAAAATATATACATAACATATTGTGTTTTTAAATGACGTCAAAAACACAAAACAAAACACGCACACCAATACGTACACCACTACTATGACGTTCCGGTTAATTTCCAGTGAAATGGAAAAAAATCGTTCAAAATTCATAGCCTGAGGACGTGCATTATTAACACTAGGTAGTTTTGGTTAGGTGGCACAATAATCAACTTCGTGTACTAGCCAGACCTGAGCTAGTAATCAAAGCTGGTCATTGAGTCACTTAACCAAAACCAATAAGTGCTAAGAGTGCACGACATTGGGTTTATTGCTACGAATTTTGATATTCTCGGTGTACCGATGACGTTTTTACTCAAATTTGGATGGCGATTATCGGCCATTCGCAGAGATCGTGATTCATATCTGGCTAGTACACGAAGTTGGTTATTGAATCACCTAACCAAAACCACGTACTAATCATGCACGACTTCGCGTTTATTCCTAGGAATTTTGATCTTCGCGGCTTACTCATGTAATGTTTACTCAAATGTTGATGGCCATTATCGGCCATTCCCAGTGATCATGAATCAGGTCTGGCTAGTACACGAAGTTGGTCATTGAATTATCTTACCAAATCCTCCGAGTGCTAATAATGCACGACCTCGGGTTTATTGCTACAAATTTTGATGTTCTAGGTATTCAGATGTCATTTTTACTCAAATGGTTATTCACATTATCGGTCAGTCCCAAAGATCGTGATTCAGGTCTGGCTAGTGTATAAAGTTGTTTATTGAGTCACCTAACCAAAACCACCTAGTACTAATAATGCACGACCTCTTGTTTATTGCTACGAATTTTAATATGTTCGGTGTACTAATTTAATTTTTACTCAAATTTAGATGGCCAATATTAGCCATTTCCGATGTTTGTGATTCAGGTCAGAGTCACCTATCAGTAGTCAGGAGGTTCTTTGATTTTTTATACTAAATTTTGATGGCCATTGACAACCATATCTGGAGATTGTTAATCAATTCTCGCTAATTCGCGAAGTATTTGATTAAGCACCTATCTAAAACCCTTCTTGTTTTAATAATGCACTGCTTCAGATTTATTGCTACAAATTTTTATTAAGTTTCACTGCTTCTAAAAGTAAAAAATTCTTAAGTCGGTTTGGTATATTTTTTAATCTCTGGAAAAATCTCTGGAATTGTTGCTTAATTCATGTGAAACTCAAAAAAATTGTATTAGAAATTAATGGTAAATTCATAAATGGTTTGAGTTCGCAGTATATTTGGTTGACGACTGTTTTAGTACAAAATTTTGATTAAACATTTATGGTTATCTTACAATAATATTTTTTTCTTCGTAATTTATCAATAAAAATTTTTATATTAACTTTACTTATAAGATACAATATTTTTCTGCCATTTTAACCCTAATTTGAGTGACGTGGGTATCCGGGTACCTTTTACACTTTTAGACGTTTATTTATGTATGTTTTACTCCCAATAAGAACTAAATTTTATGAGCACTTCTAGTTCAATTGGTAGATTACGATAATACTTAAAAATAAGAAATGTTACAACTTGGACGAACGTGGAAAAAATAAGTTTCCATACAAAATGCATGTAGGTACTAATCACTAAAATTAAGATATTTTTTTCACTCACATGAGGGTTAATTAAGACAATTTGACATACGTCTTATCTCGCCTTTATTTAATTTCAATGATTTGAATTAGAATTAGGTACAAATTTTGTAATTTATTTAAAAATGTGTTCTATGTTTTCTAAACTAACTAAAATAATGTAAAATGAAACATAATATTTTACTTTTCATTGAGAATTTCGCAAATTAAAAATAATAACAGTGTACTCCACACAACTACACAGAAAGGCTTTAAAATTTCAATTAGAAATTAGAATTGTATATACGTACATACTATATATGATTTTAATCAATGGAAAAATCTATGGAATATTTCATGGGCCCAAAAATAGATATAAATCGAATAAAAAATTTCAGCTGGTAATTAGATAACAAAATTAGTTCTCTTTTGCGATAGTGCTTGCCACTTGTGGCGAGTAGCATAATCTCTTATTTTCCATCTTATTCAGCATCGGCTTCTCTTTTGCGCGGCTTTCATTGGTAACATTTTGCTTGGCCACATCGATTCAGCTAACATTTTGGAAAATATATCAATTCATGTGCCATGCAGTACATTTCAAAATCATGAGTTTTAAGCACTAGATTACCATACCATAAACTATGGAGAAACAACACTATTAATAGGTTATCAAAATCATTCAATATCGAAATATTTTTAAAATGTTTAACAGTTAAATCAAAATTTGATTTATATTTTTTCGCTATAATTTAAGTTTTGTTTTAATCTGAAATCACACATGTACAGTATGTGCAACAAGACTAAATAAAAAACTAAATAAAAATAAAACTACGATTGTGTTTTTGTTTTTATTATGAAAGTTTATTGTATTTTCTTGGGCGCTATCAACTAATACATAGTAAAGTCACCTTTACTGTTAATAATTGCCTGGCTCCGTTTGTCCATACTATCAACTAAATTTTATGCATACTGTGGTGATAAATTTTCCATATCTTCTACGTGGTACATTTTCAGCTTAATCTTCATGAGTGCCCATAAATTTCGATCGGATTGGACTCAGGTGACTAAGTTGGCCAATCCAATGTTGCGATATGCAAGTGAAGTTAAACCTAACTATAGAGTAAAACCCAATTTTTTGGAATAGTTTAGAATGCTTGTAAAGTTAGACCTAAAGTAGTCCTAAACCAACAAAATCAAACAAATGTTTTTTTAAAATAATTAATCTTTTCCACCCAAAGAATATAGGATTTTCTTAAGAAATTGAAGATCTTGAGAATTAATATTATTATCACCTAGTTCTGTATAATTTTCTGAAAGGTTAAGATTAGGACTGCCGAATCTCTAAACCTGTTAAAAAGCTAATGGGATTCACGTGGTCAAATAAATACTTTAATAACTTGCGCTATAGTAAGAATTTAGGATTTTCTTAAGAAATTGAATATCTCGAGAATTAATATGATTATCGAAGCACCGCAGTTCGTTGCGGAGTTCGTGCATTTTGGAAGTGTGATTTTGAAGGCGATGGAAAAATTTGAAATTGTTTTTAGCGATATACAGTAAACCTTCGATTTAACGGACGCTCCATTTTACTTCAATTTTTTATGTTTGGTAAGACATAAAGGGGACTAGTTTCGGGCTCTTGTCACACGCTGCGTGTTATGTTAAATATTGGGTTAACTGTTATGTTCAATATTGGGTTAAATTGTTGTGTTAAAAATAAATGCATAAATAACACGTAAAATGTTATACAGAAAAATCTCGAATTAACGGACTAATCGGGGGGTCTGTTTAATCCGATTGGGAATTTCTTAGCCAATTATGTTGGGATTGAGTGGGTATGTTGGATAAAAATGTGATTCTTAAATTATTTTGAAAGAAATTCTGGAATATACCAGAATTTCTTCTAAAAAATCGTTTAAGAATCTCATTTCTATCCGAAATACCAAATACCTTCATAAACGATTAAGAATTGATCGAACTCTGTCCCAGGGTGCCAAATTCCAGAGTTTCTTCCAAAAATCGTTTAAGAATCCTATTTCCATTCAACATACCCAATCCCAGCATAATCGGCTAAGAAATGCTTGAGTTCCGTGCCAGATTAAATTCGATCGAATCAATTAAATTTAAAAAAATCGGATTTATCGGACAATCGAATTAAACGGACTCCCCAATTAGTTCGTAAAATCGAGGTTTTTCTATATAACATTCTACAACACATTTTAACGAAACATTGTAACACAACAATTTAACGCAGCATTTAACATAACAGTATTTTACGCAAAGTGTTACATGAACACAAAACTAGTCCCCTATATGTTTTATCAAACATGAAAAATTGATCCAAATATTTTAAAAATTCTCCTAAATGCCATTTTTATTTTACTTTTACCAAAACATTCAAATTTTTTTGTTTGTTTGATAGTTTAGGATCGATTTTGTTATAACTTGAAAAGCGTGCAGGCCTGCGAAGTTTGTGCTAAACTATTCGTAATATTAGTTCTACTCTAGTTAGGTCTAACTTCACACTCATGTATACTATTAAAGTTAGCCGAAAGGTAAAAAACTCGTTATTGCAGATAGTGTTTTCGCTTTCTCAGCCGAAAGTACATAAATACGTCACCGTTGATCAATATTCTTCAGCTGAAAGTCATCAGCCGAAAATTTATTTCAACAACACATCAACAGAAAGCAATTTTAATGTTTTAGTATAGGTTTTGCTCTTCAAATTCACAATTTTGCACTTCAAATTCAGTAGTTTGCACATCATATTCAATTTTTTATTCATTTTTTTATTTTATCTCAACTTTTTACAAATCAACATCAATTTTTTACAATTCAACCACAATTTTTTATACTTCATTGTCAATTTTTTGCAAAGCAAATTCGTGTTTTTTCAAACCAACTTCAATTAAATGCAGAGCAAATTCAAGTTTTAATATTTCAAATTCGTAAATTTTTTGTAACTTTTTGCAAAACAAATTAAGTGCTCCCAATTCTTAACCGATTATAATGGGATTGGGTATGTTGGATGGAAATAGGATTTTTAAAGAATTTTTGGAGGAAGTTGAAGGGGACAATGAAGTATAAAAACTTGTGGTTGAATTGTAAAAAATTGATGTTGATTTGTAAAAAGTTGAGATAAAATAAAAAAATGAATAAAAAATTGAATATGATGTGCAAACTACTGAATTTGAAGTGCAAAATTGTGAATTTGAAGAGCAAAACCTATACTAAAACATTAAAATTGCTTTCTGTTGATGTGTTGTTGAAATAATTTTTCGGCTGATGACTTTCAGCTGAAGAATATTGACGTATTTCTGTACTTTCGGCTGAGAAAGCGAAAACACTATCTGCATTATCGATTTTTTTGCCTTTCGTCTGGAAACTTTCGACTAACTTTAATAAGGTCATGCTTGTTGTTGTGATGCCCTTTTTGAGTTTAAATTCCGAACAGAGTATGCTACGATGTTTTGGATCGTTGTCTCTTTGCAAGATCTAATTAGAGTTCCCCGCTTCAAACCACTTAAGGACAGGTAGTAAGTAGCAAACCTCGTGAATAAATTTTATTCATTGAAAGTGCGTTTAGGTGCTGTGTAGAAACGATTAATTAACCAAAACCTTGCTTGGTAAAGCATCCCCATACATGAAGCTGGGGCGGGTACTTCACAGTTCGGACAATCCTTTTTTGCTTAGTTGAACAAACACGTCTTTTAACATTAAAACTCCAAAAAGATGGCTCATCGGTTAAAACAAAATATTTGTCCAATCTATGTTTTTATGTTTATTTGCCCACTATAGTCGCTTTTCAATAAATTTTCGTATTACCAGTGGTTTGATAAAAGTGCATCGATATGCGTAGCCATGGTCCATAATTCTATTTCGTATGGTTGTTTTTGGTATAATAATATTCATTTTCGCCAATTTTTTCAAAACTTGCTAACTGTATGACGGATGCTGTATAAGATAGCGGAAATTTCTCACCGGAAAATAAGAGATAACGCTACTCGCCGCAAGTGGCAGCACTATCAATAAAAAAATATATTTTGTTATGTTACCAGCGGAAATTTTTTGTTCATTATGTATCACTATTTTTACATAATAAAACATCTCAGCGGAATAAAATATTAAAAGTGAACCTTAAAATGACAAATTGATTGATCCCAAAAATAACGGAAGTCGGTATATGAAATCTTGAAATTTAACAAAATTCAGCCTTTCCAGCATTTCTTCCACTAGTAACCAATACTTTCGGTTGTATTTCTAATAGCTTAGGTCATACTGAGACTACATGGACGATTTGGGGCAAATTCATGGACTAGAATTTTCACCAGAACTTTTTGATTTTCTGCGGCCATATAAGTTATTTTCAGTTTTTGGCCAATATTTCAAAAACTTCTACTATAGGGTGATCCAATAAGGACTTCCGGAAATTTTTGATGTGTAAACATTTTTAATCGCGCCTACCAAAATTGTTTGTATTAGAATAAACTTGTAAATAAAACGAACGGAAATGACGTACCTACTTCGTTTGGAAAAATGTTTCGCGATTTGCAACAAAGTAGCTGACATCTGGTGAACAAAATTTGAATCATAGTTTGCTATGAAGCAATGGGGATTAAAACTGTCATAACAATGGATTTGACAATTCTCATCCCCCTTGTAGACGTAGAAACCAACGCTATCTACATTCGATGAAAATCGCCAATAAAAACAATTTTGTACTATACATGGCATGCTTTATAAAATTCTCGGATATAACGAAAACCTCTTTATAACGCTCAATTCTATCGGTCCCATTTTTTTACTATATAACATAATAAAAATTACCCTCAATATAACGAACCTCGTTATAACGATATAATGAACAACATTTCTGTTAAAATTAATAAAACACTTGTATTTTGTACTGGTTATAACGAACGAACTTTTTGTTTATGTATTTTATCTCGTCTCCGTTACTCGAATATATGAGTTATTTTTTATGGGATCCGTTCATAATTGCATATTTTAAAATTGCATTTCTCAAAACTGCATATGTAAAAACTGCATAAGGTACAAAACTGCATTTTTCAAAACTGCATATTTCGAAACGGCATAAGGTACGAAACGGCATAAGGTACAAAATTGCATTTTTTAAAACTGCATATTTCAAAATGGCATAAGGTACGAAACGGCATAAGGTACAAAATTGCATTTTTCAAAACTGCATATTTCAAAACGGCATAAGGGTTAAAACAGCATTTTTCAAAACAGCATTTTTCTAAACGACATATCTCAAAACGGCATTTTTCAGAATGGCATTTTTTAAAACTGCATATTTCAAAACGGCATAGGTACAAAACGGCATTTTTCAAAACGACATTTTTAAAACTGCACAAGACAGAATGAAATATTTTAATCGATTATGAATCTATGTAGAATTATCTTTTCATTAATTTCTGGAATATGACCAACAGGTATGGTTATTTATTACACGATGAAATTTAAGATGAATGAAATTTTTGAACATTTGTGAACGATTCTTGGATTAAATTCCCGGATAAAACCAAATGAAAAGGAACTTGGCTATTTCTTAGTCGATTAAGATTAAATTTCACATGTTTCTATGGTATGGTTGAATTTACAATAAAATTGATTAAATGAAATTGATTGACAAATTTCTTCTACATGTTTTATATAAAAGGTTTAGTATAGGTATGTTATAAGAAAGGTATTTACCTTCATGGAAATTAGAAATTATTTGATGCATATAATATTCTCCTTCACCTAAATTTTTATATAGTGCTTCAAAGTTCTAATTAGTTACTTCAACTGCATGATCGTAGCGGATTACTCCATATTGAAATTTATCTCACACAAGATTTTTCTTAATTTATCGGGCATATCGAAAAATTTGATTCAAACAACATAGTTTCATGATATGTAGCGTTATTATCGTACATCGCCACTACAATTTTTGTTTGGCGGTTTTCCTTCATTTATGGTCCTGCCTAATATGGAGTATAGCAGATCGTTTCTACAGAATATCGTGTATACTAACGTACGTGTATACTAACGTCGTGCGCACATCGGTGTACTGCATTTATTAGCAGAATTACAAAAAAACACTAGAACTACCAACGCAGAAATTGAAAAGTTGGAAAGGGAAAATCCGCCATCTCAAAAAAAAACTAAATATATTATTAAGGAAAAAAACATAAACTTAATTTAAAAAAAAAAAAAGAATACAGCAAATATGGCTTTTTGAAAGCAATTGCTGGAAATATATCTTTTTAGTATGTAATTAGTATTAAGTTAAAATTTATGTATATATATATATGTATTAAAGATAATCTAAATAAAAGGTAAATGTTGTTATGGAAAATGTCGTTTTGTACTTTATGTCCGTTTTGAAATATGCAATTTTGAGAAATGCCGTTTTGAAAAATGTCTTTTTGAAAAATGTCATTTTAAGAAATGCCGTTTTGAAAAATGTCGTTTTGTACCTATGTCGTTTTGAAACATGCAATTATGAAAAATGCCGTTTTAAAAAATGCCATTTTGTAAAATGTCTTTTTAAAAAATGCAGTTTAGAAAAATGCCGTTTTGAAAAATGCCATTTAGAAAATGCTGTTTTGTAAATATGTCCTTTCGTACCTTATGCCATTTTGAAATATGCAGTTTTGAAAAATGCAATTTTGTACCTTATGCCGTTTTGTACCTTATGCCGTTTTGAAATATGCAGTTTTGAAAAATGCAATTTTGTACTTTATGCCGTTTTGTACCTTATGCAGTTTTGAAATATGCAGTTTTGAGAGATGTCGTTTTTAAAAATGTCATTTTAAAATATGCAATTTCGACCCGGACCCATTTTTTATTTACTATTTCTGCTCGTTTTTATTTTTATATATTTCTTTCGTATTTTAGTTCCAGCCAGGCATATGTTAATTTATTTTTGAATGTATAGGGTTCTATACAGGGTAAACCGAATTAAATTTTAGTTTTGTAATTATTATTAAGCGTTTTTAAGCGTATTACAATACATTATAAATATGGATTACCCTGCAAAAATTTAAAAATTAAAAACAATACAAATGTTATGCTCTAATTCATTTGTTTGGATGCATTGGTAATAAATAAATTTGCCATTATTTTGCTTTAGTATTGTGTAACTTTAATTCGATTTATCATTTTGTTAAAATGCTTGTATGAAGAGTGTTTATATAGAGTGGTTTCTTATTACGTGGTACTTGCATAGTGAATTTATAAATAGTTGTTGTTTACTATAAAAACCTAATCATGTCGCGAAAACGAAAAGTCATTAGTCTGGAAACAAAATTAAAAATAATTGAAGATTTCGAGAAAAGCGTCATGTCGAATAATGATTTGGCGAAGAAATATAATATTGCAAAAAGCAGCATAAGTGAAATAAAGAAAAATAAAGAAAAATTTACGAACTCAACATTGTATAAAAATCAATTCAAACTTCGTAAAGGAAAATTTATAAATATCGAGGATGCCACTGTAAAATGGTTCAGGATACACAGGAGTAAAAATATCCCTATCAGTGGCGAAATTATTAAAGAGAAAGCAGTTGAATTTGCCGAAAAACTCAATATTACTGGATTTAAGGCTAGTAATGGCTCCATAGAAGGTTAAAATTAAATTATGTAATCAATCATTTTTTAAATAATTTTTAAAAAAACGACATGATATTTATTTTAAAACTATTTCTGGCGAAAAGGCTTCGGCGTCCACAACACAAGCTTCAGATTGGGTGCAAAAATTTCCTTTAATTACAAACGGTTATCAATCAGATGACATATTCAATATAGACGAGACCGGATTATATTATACATCGATGCCGGATAAAACCATGACTTTTAAAAACGATCCTTGTTTTGGAAGTAAGCGGAGCAAAAATCAACTCACTGTGCTCTTAGGGGCGAATATTACAGGAAAGGAGAAGCTCCCAATACTAGTTATTGGTAAATATAAAACCCAAGATGTTTCAAAAATATTCCATCTCCCGGTTTTATATAAATCAAATTTGAAAACTTGGATGACTTTCCAGGGGGTCAATTCGCGTTCCATGAAATAATGAAAATGAAAAGTTTTTTTCACTTGCAATCTAGTAGTTTTAATTATTTGCACGTAATTTTAAATTCCATCGTGTGAAATCATAATTACTTATGGGCAATTCGAACCAAAAAAACTTTTCATTTTCATTATTTCATGGAACGCGAATTGACTCCTCAAGTAGTGGGAATTTTATCTTCGTCATATTGATAAGCAATTCTTTGCCCAAAAACGCAAAATATTGTTGATAGTGGATAATTTTCCATTGCATTTAGAAGTTGATGGTTTGAAATCTATAACAGTTAAGTACTTACCTCCAAATTATACAAGTTTAATTCAACCTATGGACCAGGGTATTATACAAAACTTTAAAGTTTTTTACAGAAAACTTTTGATTAAAAAAGTTATACAGAGTCTCGGTGATAAAGGTATCCTGCCTCATTTTAATGTATTCGATGGCTGTGTGATGATAAACTTTGCATGGGATTTAGTACAGTCAACCACAATTTCTATAATTGCTTTAAAAAGGCTTGCGGACTAGCGATGATGAGACGTCTACAACCATTGAAGAAAACTTCAACAGTATTTGCCTTGAAATGAATGAATTATATTGGCAAAATCCATTAATGCAAACACTAAATGAAAATGTCGATTTGCACGAATATTTGACTGTAGATGAAAATGTTATCGTTACAGACGATAGCGATGAAGTGATTTTAAGGTCGATCGAAACTAATTCGGATGAAAATGCTGATGACGATAGCGACAATGAAATGGATGTGCCCTCGATGAAAGACATAGATAAACATTTAAGCTCATTGCGAATTTGCTTAAGCTGTAATCCAGATTGTCAAATTGAACTTCAATATGTTAATAATATTGAAAGAAAACTGGAGCAAATAAGACGTGCAACTTTAAAACAGAAACAAATTACCGATTATTTAAGAAATTAATTGCCTCTTAATTACATTAGTATGAGCTATTTTAAGAATTAAGGTGATATTATTTATGTTATTTATTTTTAAGTTATTACATATGTATTTATATATGTAACTTGAATTGATGAATATAACTGTTGAAATAAAAATATTTGTTTTTTATAAATATATTTTATCAATATAATATTGTTAAAATAAAATAAAACTTTAAAATAATGGTTTTAATTATTCCTCCTTATAACGAACAATAAATTATTAAGCTTTTTATAACGAACCCTCTTTATAAAAAACATTAGATATAACGAACAAATTTTGCGGTCCCGAGAGTTTCGTTATAACCAGGTTTTACTGTATATGTATAATAGTGGGGAAAACAAAAAACTAATTTAAAAACTGAAATAGAAACCATCGACATTTCCATCGATCAGAAAAATCAATAAAAAAAATTACGATACGAAATACGAATTATGATTACGAAATTACATAATCTTACTATTAAAAACAAGGTCAACAACTTGTGTATGTTGCTTTATCACAAGTACCGAGTCTCTAGGAGCTGTTCATTACGTCGACTATCAATAATCAAGTCTTCTACTAAATGGGGTTATATAGGTGTCTCGTTCTTAACATTGAACTACCAGAGTCTCAGATCACAGTCACGCAGGGATGCTCAATTAATTTGCTTTCCGTGACCTGACTGCACAATGACGAGCATGCTAATATTCCCACGTTTGAATACTGCGTTCAGTTCAAGAGAGATGGTGAGCGAGCTCCCGGAGTAGCAATTCCGTCAAAAGATCCATAAAATGAGCATAGTGGACACAAATAATTTGCCGTATGAACTTCCACTTGTCATAGGTGGGCCTTACTTTTTCAAAACCAAAATTGACGTAACAGATGGACTGGTGAATGGAACTATGGGCTTTCTGAGGTATATCGAATGGAGCCATCCTGACCGGGACAACGAAAACGATGAAAACGTCAACAGTAAAAAATGCTAAACGGCTCTGGATGGATTTTGGTACAAATTGGCAAGTTGGCAAAAACGTCAGGCGGCTTAAAGTTGAATGGGCACAGAAAACGAATATCGACCGATGTTTGGTGCCCATTGCTTGAAAACTCTCAACTGTTAATCGAAACAACAATCGGACAATTAATGTTAAGCGTAATCATTTTCCAGTGGTACCTGTATATGCCACCACAATTCATGCATCACAGGGGGTATCTATAACGAGATAGTCAGTATATACTATTACGATAAAAGACTTAGTCAACAACTTGTGTATATTGCTTTATCACGAGTAACGAGTCTCGAAGGACTGTTCATCACGTTGGCTATCGATAATCATGTCTTCTACCATGGATGTAAAAATGGGACCACAATCGGTCTTCTTCAAAATGAGCTATCGCGCCTCACTACAAATCCGCTAAGTATAGCTCAGATAATAATGACGTCTGATTTTTAACATTAAACTGCCAGAGTCCTAGGTCACATCACCTCGACCTAACTGACACAGTCACGCATAGGGATGCTCAATTTTCTTGCTTTCCGAAATCTGGCTACGCAATGACAAGCATGTTAATATTACTAATTTTGAATGCTGCGTTTAGTTCAAGAGAGATGGTCAAAGTGGGCGGCCGAAGTAGCAATATATAAAAATACAAGTATGTAGAACTTATACAGTCACCTCGTAGTAGAACTTCTACAGTCACCATATATACACGGCTGAACTTCAGCTTCTCAATGGAAATAAGATGCTTTCTGTAGTTGTATTCACCTCGCCGAATAAATCTGTCGAAGACATAATGAAGTTCATACATTTTGTTCTTTCTCCGTATTCTAAAAGAATTTCAAAATTCTCCAAGAAGACTATTTTCTTTTGCCGATGATTATGAGCGGGGATTTCAATATTAATTTTGCTGTTCCTCAAGCTGAACCACTGATAAACTTCCTGCGATACGAATTCGATTTGCACATGAACTCAGATCGAAATATATCTACTACGAGATATGGGACGAGCATTGTGCAGTTTTTCAATGAAAATTAGAAAAGTTAGAGTCCACAGTATATGTATATCTTATTTTCGCTGTCATAATTCAATTCCGTCGATTATACCGAAAGAGTAATAGACCAATTTAACGATAATAAACAAATGAAAAACTCTGGTTAGTAAAATTGCATTCCTTCTTCCTTCAAAGTAAACTATATACCACACACTATACACACGCCATGTTCACACGTCCTTTTGAGAGTACTAATGGACACACTCTTTTTTTTTAAATAAAACGCATTAAAATCAATTTAATAATCAAAAATTGTATTTGTGACGTAAGTTCGGTTTATGACATTTAATGTTCGAAAATAATTTCTTTTAAATGTTGTCCGCGACTGGCTCTTACATGATCCATTCTATGGGTTCATATTTCGATCACTCTTTCGAGCATTTCGGCCGACTTTCCGTTAATTAAGCGTGTTATGTTCACTTCTAATGCAGGAATCGATTGTGGTTTATCGATATAAACAAGTGATTTCAGATACCTTTATAAAAAGTAATCTAAGGGCGTCAGATCACAAGATCATGGGGGGCAATTCATGGGTCGGTTTCTTGTTATGATGTTCTCATAAAAACTTTCTTTCAATAAATCGATGGTTTGACCGGCTGTGGGGCACGTTGCACCATCCTGTTGAAACAACAAGTCGGCTACACCAATATCTTGAACTTTTGGCAATAAAAATTCATTGATCATTGCTCTGTAGTTTGCGCCATTGATGTTTACACGTTGTCCTTGTGCATTATTAAAGAAATACGGTCCGATGATGCCACCTGCCCAAAAACGCACCTAACAGTGCATTTTTTAAAATGCATTGGAAGTTCTTGAGTCTCTTCTGGCTATTCATCAGCCCAAAAACGACAATTTTCTTTGTTGACGTATCCATTCAGCCAAAAATGAACTTCATCGTATAGGACCGGGTTATATCAAGCGAGTCGCTACGGTCCCTTCGCTTCGCAATGCACAATCTGTATATCCATATCTCATTTTGAAATATAACGTTTCGAGCGGATACCATTTCATTTTCATATTTTCATTGAATAGAATTAGACAATGTGCCTAAGAGCGATTTTTTCGACAAAATTGTCGACTAAACTAAATTAATGAGTAGTTATGCTATTAGCCACCAGGTTTTATCATTTAAACTCCTGTTGAGGTTGCTTAACTATTTACGAGTAAAAATATATTATACGAGTCAAAAGGTCTAAACGGAAATATCTCATTCTTAAATTCCGTTATAATAACATTCATGAATAATGCAATTTCTATATCCATATTTGATTTATTTTTTCTATTTCCTTGATTTTAAATAAAAGCAAACTGGCGTTGTTGAAAAACAACATGAAGTATGAAAGGTCATAATTTAGTTTAGTTTACAATTTAGTTTACAATCATCATCATTACATATGCACAGCATATTTAAAAGATACTAGTACCACTTTTGAAAGAGTTATATGAATCAGTCATTAATTTAGTTTAGTCGCCAATTTAGCCGAAAAAATGCTCTCAGGCATACAGTCTTAAATAAATATAAAATTAAATGCAAACTTCGGTTTTTTTGAGATTTATTTTTTCGCACGAAAGATCAAAACTTTAAAAGGTGATTTGGGATATTTTTCGGCATTTTTATTTTTTCCTACGCCCAGGTGACCAAAACCTCAAATAACAATTCAAATCAAGTAAGCAGGCAGAAGACTGTGCCCAACGAGCCAACCATTAGTAATATAATGAAAATGCTCACCGAATTTCAGGCAGAAATGAGACAAAATTTCAGCCAGCCTACTATCAGGGTGGATAAACTGGAAGATTATTCCAAACCACCAAACAAACCGCTAAAACATAAAAAGTAAATGACTGTAACATTCCTACGTATAATTACCTGGAATGCTAACGGGCTTAATGCAAGAGCTCAAGAACTAGAAGTATTTCTAAGAACCAACAACATAGATGTAGCTTTAATATCAGAGACGCACTTTACGGAGAAAAACCACCCTTTATCAAAATTACAGGATATAGAGCCTATTGGACATTGCATCCTAGTGGTCGTGATCGAGGAGGGACAGCAATCTTAATCAAACAAAATATCCTACATTTCCAACAAGAAGAAATTAAGGAACCATTTATGCAAGCAACTGTAATAACGATTAACCATGGTGGTGCTGAACTAAGTTTAGGGGCGATCTACTGCCCACCAAGACATAATATCGTAAGAAATCAATATGTCAACATTTTTAATAAACTTGGACCAAGGTTTATTATAGGAGGTGACTACAACGTGAAACATACTGCGTGGGGATCTCGACTCATAACACCAGAAAAAGGAAAAGAACTCCTAAGTGCAATAGAAATGTCAGGTTGTGAATATCACTCATCGCGTAAACCTACCTATTGGCCTACAGACATAAGCAAAATTCCTGATTTGATTGACTTTTGTATCTCGAAAGGAATAGCCTCAAATTACATTGAAGTTGAAGGCATTGACGACCTTACTTCCGATCATACACCGGTCTTAATGACTCTGAGTACATTAGTCATAAGAAAGAAAACCAAACTTAACCTTACTAATAAATTTACTGATTGGGAATTATTTAGAGAGAAACTAGATACTCTAATTGAGTTAAAAGTTAGTCTTAAAACTAAACAAGAACTTGAATTACAAACTAAACATTTTATTAACTCCATGTGTGATGCAGCTAAACAGGCTGCACCCGTATTAGGTGAGAAAGTCGTACAAGAGATCAACTACCCCCTGGCGATTCGGGAACTGATAAAAGAAAGGCGTAGGAAAAGACGCGTATGGCATAGAACCAGAAACATTATTGACAAAAGAGAATTTAATCGGGTAAGTAATAAAGTTAACCGATTAATTAAAGAACATAAAGAAGCTTGTAATGAATATTATTTGAAAGGACTGGGTCCTGAAGCTGACAAAAATTATTCTCTTTGGAAAGCTACTAAAAGATTCAAGAGGCCAATAATCCAAGTGCCACTTATAAGAACATAAATGGAGAATGGGTGCGACGTAACGAAGAAAAAGCAGAACTATTTGCACAACATTTGGCATCAGTATTTCAACAACACGACATACAATCTAGAATTGATCCTAAACCAGTTTATAGATCTCCATCAAATATCAGAAGTGTCACCCCACTTGAAATTGCACAAGAAATTGACATGAATTTGAACCCCAAAAAGTCACCTGAAATTGATGACATTTCGCCAAGGATGTTTAAGGAGTTATCAAAGAGAGCAGTGACTATGTTAACATATATATATATATATATATATAATGCTTGCTTTCGACTTACATATGTGCCTGAGTGTTTTAAGGTTGCACAAATAATCATGATAAAAAAACCAGACAAACCAGCCGAGCAAATGGGCTCATACAGGCCGATCTCTTTGTTACCTACTATTTCAAAATTGTTTGAGAAGTTGTTATTGAAACGACTAAGACCAATGATCATTATACCTGACTTCCAGTTTGGATTCAGGAATAAACATTCGACAATTGATCAAGTTCATCGCGTGACTGCAAAGATAGAACAAGCACTTGAAGAGAAGAAATATTGCCCTGCCGTATTTCTAGATGTATCACAGGCTTTCGATAGAGTGTGGCATGAGGGTCTTATCTACAAGATAAGTAAATTAGTGCCAAAAAATTACTGCCAATTGCTCGAGTCGTATCTCTCCAAACGAATATTTAGAGTATCACATGAAGTAACATACTCCAACTTTTACCCAGCCGTAGCAGGAGTCCCCCAGGGTAGCGTATTAGGACCCATCCTATATCTACTTTACACTTCTGATATACCGACAACGGAAACAACCTTCATTGGAACTTTTGCTGATGATACCGCAGTATTGGCATCAAGCGAATCGCAGAACCAAGCAGTAGAATACTTACAGCACGCACTCGATAAAATCAGCCAATGGACCAGGGATTGGAAAATAAAGCTTAACGAGCTGAAATCAGTCCATGTAACATACACGTTGCGGCACAAAAATAGCAACATCCATACATTTCTCAACAGGGTACAAATTCCCTAAGCTGAATCTGCAAAATATCTCGGATTGCATCTCGATTCAAGATTGAACTGGAAACATCACGTTAGACAAAAAGCAGAGCAAATGAAAATGAAACAACGTGAGATGTACTGGCTAATAGGAAGACATTCTAAGCTTAGCCTGTACTGTAAACGCCTGATCTACGAAACAATAATTAAACCAATTTGGACGTATGGTGTCCAGCTCTGGGGCTGTACTAATCAATCAAATCGTTTAATTATTCAACGTTGTCAAAACAAATGTCTACGTACAATAACGAATGCTTACCGTTACGTAACCAACGAGGAATTACACAAAGACCTAAATGTCAAATGGATTGATGAAGTGATCCAGGAATTTGCAATCAAACATGAAAGAAGGTTACTGCAACATACCAACAGTGAAGCAATACAACTTCTTGACATAACACAAGAACTGAGACGCCTTACAAGAATTAAACCGCATGAGCTAGTCATCTAATAAATAAAGTTTCATTATTGGGAGCAGAATATTGATTTCTGTAAACCCACACTCGCTCCACTTATTAGTTTCAAATAAGTGCGTTATTATTTTTAGTAATAAATTATCATTTGATAAGATTGTACTATTTAAATAAATAAAAAAAAAAAAAAAAAATTTATTTTTGGCAATTTGGTATTTGAGAAACTGCCTACTAGTAAATTTTTGATCTAGTCAAAACATCATTTTGGTAATAAAATATTCGGGAGTACGATGGTATCTCGTAATCCTCTTCTGTACAAAACATTTTTATATATTTTGCTTCATTCGCAACCGATATTTTTAATCCTTTCAGATGTGCACTTGAAAACACCGCTTCAAACTGTTTATTTTAAATCGCCCTCTTTCCTTTCATGTATATGTTATCCGCTAAACAGTTGCATTTAAACTAATTTTTGTTTTAGAGCGTCCAAAAGGAATCAATAGAAAACCGATGTAAGCTGGGCCCATATTTATTTTATAGTTTTAACTACAGTTATGCCTACACGCTCTTGTTAAACCTACTGTCACTCACAAAATAGATTTCTTTATCATAAATAAACAGTCTAGAGGACGGAGAGTAGAGGCACTCCTGCACTCGTTCTGTACCCACTTGGGGCAACTTTGTAGGTATTTTATTTCCCCGGCTTCCCCTACCAGAACTAGTGATACGCTAATTGCAACTTGCACCCATCTTAGCATATTTGCATATTTTCGAGCGACTAGACATAATTCAACCTATATCAGATTATTTACGATTGGCTGGCTATGGTAATTAATTAGAATATTTGTAGATAAGGAATTACAAAGCATTTGTATACACAATTATTTTGTATTTATAAAGCTGACGTGTATTAAATTTCCAATTATGAGGTCTGGTTCGAAATGTGAGGCACATGCCTCAAATCAAATAATATTTCTATGAGTTCAATATGTATTGATTACAATATTTCAAACCCCAAATTATTTTAAACAATACACCTGTAAAAAGTACAAAGCAGTTATTTTTGAGCTACATATACCTATTTTTGCATACGTGTGACGTATATATCGTACATATGTAGCTGGAGGTAAAATAATTGTTGGATGTTGTACCCCAATAAAATTTCAATTTAAAAAGCTGTTTCCATTCGATATATAAGGGGATGGTTATTGTTACAATATTTTGAGGGGACGTCGAATAATATTGACAAAATTACTTTTTCTGTTTTTTGTGTGTATATTTAAATTTGCATGTTACCATATTTCTTGCGGATGGATGCATCTTTTGTGGTTCAGTCAACTTCATGGTAAAAGCATAATACACATATTTTATTCATTGACCTAGGTATGTATATATACGAAGTTAATAACAATGTACGGTGCGAGACCGGAGTGCTGTTATTATTTTATAATTTTAATTTATAATTTATAGAAAATAATTTTCATTTGTACCGTAGACTTTTCATATTGGGTGGACCCAAAATAATATTCATCTATATAAGATAAAACATAACATAATTGTTCAATCGCGTGCTAATTCATATATAAAATGTAATTGACATAATTATTTAATTAACATGATTGATATCCCCTCGCTATATGTTTAGGTCTGGTGATATTGATAAATTGGAGGTCGTTTCACATTAGCAACCGCAGCAGATCATTGCCATTGTAAATTATTTTAGAAAATCAAGATTTAATTTTTTTCAATTTTGCTACACATACACAACTGGCCAAATGTCAATTAAATAGGCAATTAAATGTATTATTGTAACCAATTATATGTCATTCATATTACAATGGACGTCCGTTTGTCTGTGTGATACCCATTATTTTATTGTAAATATATGATTAATGTATTTTAAAGTGTAATTATTGGGTATGAAAATTATATCATATATAGATCGGCGGGATCAAAGGCGGTTCATATACGTATATTGATCGATGTTATGTGAACATTTATTTATTTGAATAATTTATTAAATTAAACTAGTAAATGTGGTTTTGGACGAGTCACACATCAATCAGTCCATTATTGTATCTTAAAATGTCCGATTCTAGGACATACTTACTGCTGGCGCTTCATCCTTTGCAGGAATTGGGTCGTCTCGACAACATTTCTCCAAATATTGTATTGGACGCCTTTCACGATGACCGAGTCTATTCAGAACCATTTCCACATCATCTATCCATCATTTCGTTGGTACCAAGTCAAGGTTCTGCTTGGTTACCGCGTTTAAACATATCCTAGCCACGTCGGTCTAGATAATTTTTTGAAATCCATTATAATTTTTTTCTATAACCTTAAGTTACAGCTTTCTTGGCCCGAGTTCTAGAGATACGTCTCCAAGGATTTTTCTTTGAATACCGAACTATTGAAGTGTTAAGCTCAAATCGTTTTTAATTTTTATTAAATGTAAGCCACTAGTATTTCTTAATACTTGAAAATGCCACATTATTTTTTTGCAAAGAAAAGTACAGCGGAAACATCGTTTGTTTGTAGACATTTACGATAAGCATGGTCTCTCGAATATAATGTGCAAAGAATGGTTTTCGACCATTTAAAAAAATTGATTTTGGCATTGAAGATAAACAGCATGGGAAACCCACCCAAAAGATTTGAAAATGCGGAATTGGAAACGTTATTGACTGAAGATTCTTGTCAAACATTTACAAACAATCTTAAAGGTTCAAGAAGATAGCAACTGGGTTCCACTATTAAAAGAAGGAGATCTCGAACGCTGTAAACTATTTGCAAAATACTGTTTCAAAGACCACAAAGAAATTGTTCATTGCATCAAATAGTTACTGGAGATGAAAAATGGATTTGTTATGAGAATCCTATGTAGAGAAACAGAGCTATACAGAAAAAATTACCAGAATGGGTGAATAGACACCACAAATTAATTTTTCAGCAAGACAATGCAAAAGTAGGAGACAGGAACTGCTACCCACCCGCTGTGTTCTCCAAACATATCTCCTTCACATTACTACTTATTCCGGTCGATGCCGTCGTCTCTTTCTGAACAGCGGTTCAGTTTGTTACGACTGTGTTGTCTTAACAAGACATTTTTGTAAATTTGTTTCTATTCTCCACGGTTTCTTGCGTCCGGGTTTTTTGTTGTCTAAACGTGGTTTCTTGCGTCCGGGTTTTCGCTGTGTGAACGTGGTGTCTTGATGGATGGATTCTTGTGTGTTTTCTTCTGTTATGTTGGCAACGGAACGAAAATGGGAGAGAAAGAGAGAGCAATGCGCATCGAGTGTGTGCAAAGTAAAACGTTTTGAAAAAAATGTTTTTTTCTTGTATGTCTCTCTGTTGTACCAACGAAAATTTGGTATAAAGGAGAGACAGAGAAGAGAGATGCATTTTCTTCTAAAACGTTTTATGAGCTGTGCGACGCTCGAATTTTTTTTGGTGGTCGCCATTCGAGTTTTGGATTTTTGATAAGTCTAGTTGTAATTTTGATATTCGAGTTTGGTTTTTATATAAGTGAAGTTCAATTTTGACATGGAATAGTTTTCCAGTGTTGAGAGAACTTAAATTAAATTTTTCATTTTTAAAAACAAGTATAAGTTGTATAACTCTAATTTATAATTATTTAAAAAAAATAAAGATTAGGAAATAAAATAAAGATAACTAAATGTTATGTTACTGCATCATTTACTCAACGGGTGTATGTTACTGATATTTTCCCAATATATATACAATAAGAAATAAAGTTTGTGAGGCGATATTTTGTGCAGGAATAATTTGCATATGGAAAGAGAAGCGAAAAATTAGTTTGGATAATTTATCAAAAATAACCAAAAGTATATTTAAAAAAAAAACAAGAAAATAAAATAAATAAAGTGATTATGTGGGTTGTGAGTAGATATTAGAAACAGATTTGAATTTTGACATGTGGCACGTAACCTGGTTTCTGACGCGAATGCACATTATTTACGAGGTACCACATTTTTCCGGTACGCCACATGGTCATCAAACGGCATGAATATCAACGGGTAGCGAATATTATAACGGGTACCATATTTTAGCAAGTGCCGCAATAATCAAAGGGTACCAAATAATTATTTACGTAACGCACCGTTACGAAGGTGCCACATTGGATATATAGGCGGCTCATCGAGTATTGTTGTGTAGTTTACGGGTGTGGCATTATTCAAAGGGCCACAATAATTAACTAGTGCCGCAATAATTTACGGATACAGTGTTTTCACGGGTGAACAAATTGGTAATTGGATCTGGAATTTTAGTACTATTTTCCACTGGTTCCATCCCATATAACGGACGCCGCAAAACATCATTTTCTACGGGTGTCAGGCAAAATTTATCAAAGGCGAAAGGTCGCCCAACGTTTGTTATAGTGCCCAACCAGGCAAGCGCTCGAGCGCAAGGCGGGGAGTCGCCCAACAACGGCACCAAGGCCGCATCGGTAGTGTACGGCACATAAAGCCGCAACGGTCCGGGTACAGGGTGGTACCTGTGGCATGACGGCCGCGCAAGGCCGCAACAGTTTTTTTTATATATAAATAGTAAGGTACGATTTTTTTTTTTATATTCTTTTATTTTTATTATTTTTTCTTAAATTTTTTTTTATTAAATTTAATTTTATATTTTGTAATCGAGCGCCGCACAGCGGGTGCACGCTCGGTACACATTGTTCTCTCTCTCTCTCGTTCTCTTATCGTGGTACGGGTGGAGGGGGAAGTTGTCTCTTCGTTTTTCTTTGTTTCTATCTTTTATAAATAAAATGAATTATTAAATTTTTTCGGTTGTGTATGATGGGAGCGGAGACTCCCTCTGTGTCGGTGCAGTGTTGATTGCGGTCTCTTGGTGCCCGCATCCAGTTTCGTAACCAAGGCTCGACCTTGTTTGAGTTCGAATGGATGCGCGCACCAAGGCACCTCTCTCCCATTTATAATTTTGAGTTGTTCGTTCCTCAGGTTCCGGCCGACGAATTTCGGCGGAACTCCGGGTTTATTATTATTATTTGCGGTTTAATTTTTTTTAAATTATCTGTATTAATCACGGTGTAAGCCAGGAGCCATGCATGCCTCAAACCCCACGACCCTTCGCACTTCTCCCTGAGAACGTAGCCGGCAAAAATCACCGTGGAGGTCTCTGCATGCGCTTAGTGAAATCTGCAGGTTGGCAGTAGCCAGCCTGTAACAAGTTTTTGCACAGATGTCAAAAATGGGCTGAATCTGCTCAAAATACTAGAATTTCTTAAGAGATAAGGAATTTATGGACATTGTTACAGGCTGGCTACTGCCAACCTGCAGATATTCACTAAGCACCTGCAGAGGCCTCCACGGTGATATTTTGCCGGCTACGTTCTCAGGGAGAAGTGCTAAGGTCGTGGGGTTTGAGGCATGCAGGGCTCCTGGCTTACACCGTGAGCATACAGAAAGTTCGGGGGAACGCAAATAATAATAAAAACCCGGATGTTCCGCCGAAATTCGTCGGCCGGAATCTCAGGAACGAACAGCAGATAATCAAAATAAATAATAAAAATAATAATAACTGTAGAGGTGCCTTGGTGCGCGCATCCATTCGAATTCAAACAGGGCAAAGCCCCGGTTACGAAATCGGATGCGGGCACCAAGAGACCGCAATCAACATGCCGACACAGAGGGAGTCTCCGCTCCCATCACACCATACCGAAAAAATTAATAATTCATTTTACAAAGAATATCAACTACAAAAATAGAAATAATACAACAAAAATAATTGCCGAAAGAAAACAACTGGAGAAGAGAAGCGCGAGACGAAACGAGACGCGAGAAGCGAGAACAATATGCATCGAACGTGCACCCGCTGTGCGGCGCTCGATTACAAAATTTTTCAAAATTATAACCACAAAAATTTTTTTTAAATATATATAAAAATTAAATCAAAAAAAAAAAATTTAAATTAAAATAGGAAAAATTGTACCTTACTTAAATAAAAAAAATGTTGCGGCCGTCATGCCACAGGTGACCTTGCCCCACCCGGACCGTTGCGGCTTTGGTACCGTTAAATACTTCGGCCTCGACTGGCCGCCAAAATAAAATGGGCGTTGCGCCTTAACCGTAAATAATAAGAGTGGCCTCAACTGGCCACCCGAAACTCGTTGCGGGGCCTCTCCCCGATACCAAATAAATATACACAATAGCCGGTTGGCTACCGTAATGTTGCGGCAGACCACCGATAACAATTAAACAACAATAGCCGGGTGGCTACCGTTACGTTGCGGCAGACCACCGATAATAATTAAACAACAATAGCCGGCTGGCTACCGTTACGTTGCGGGGCCTCTCCCCGATACCAAATAATTAAGTCGGGCAACCGGTTGGTTGGCTACCCGTCATTGCGGAGCCTCTATCCAATACCAAATACAAGAAAAATGAATAGCCGGTTGGCCACCCGTATGTTGCGCCCTTGAGTGGTCGTACGTTGCGGGGCCTTTCCCCGATACCAAAAATAAATACCAATGGCCGGCTGACCACCCGTATTGTTGCGGCCGACCACCGATTAAACACAATATCCGGTTGGCTAAAAGGGAGTGGCCTCAACTGGCCACCCGTTACAAACAATTGATTACGGCACCCGTTAACAATACGGCACTTGTAAAAAAAAATGTGGCGCCTTTTATAAACAGGTTCCTTTTTTTTTTTTTTTTTATTAGGCGTTGTCTTGTCAGATGACCACCCGATGAAACGTGGCAACCTGTCTAAAATGCGGTGCCGATAAAACTATCAATATTAATATTGTTTTTGAATTTTTTATAAATGAAACTCGCACACCGTTCATTAATAATTTAATATTGTCATCATTTATCCAACCATTAGAGAAAACTCTATTTTTGTAGTCAACGATAATTTTCACTGATTTTTATTTGTCTCTATTTCATATTTTTTTTTTCAAAGCAAAAATCAATAATTACACACCAAATTATTTAATTCATTTTATTACTCAGAAATTTTATTTTTCTTCCAAATTATAATTTTGTTTGTACATGTTTTATTACACTACATTACGGGAGAGCAAGAACAATCCCCAAAATTGCTCCTCGACAAACTCAAAAAACTGACTTTATTCAAATCACAAAACCGAATATCCAAATCAAAAAAAAAAAAACTCGACTCTAAACAAAAATCACAAGTTGAATGACATAATCAAAAAAAACTCGAGCGCCGCACAACTCGTAAAACGTTCTAGAAGAAATTAATCTCTCTTCTCTGTCTCTCCTTTATATCAAATTTTCGTTGGTATAAAAGAGAGACATATAAGAAAAACATTTTTTCCAAAACGTTTTACTTTGCACACACTCGATGCGCATTGTTCTCTCTTTCCCTCATTCTTTCTCACCTCTGCGCCACCACGCGATGGGGCACAAAACAAAACGTCGAGAGTGCGTTCATAACACATCTGAGGTGAATAAAAAAAAAAAAAGAGAAGACGGTTGCGACCAACACAGTCGTAACAATATTTATATGATTCTCATACCCATGATAGTCTTTAGGTAGACTATTCTTGCTTTTTATGATTTTTCAAAAGAAAAACTAGTTCCACAAAAATACTTGATATTTAGAAAAGTAGATGTCACTAATTCAAAATTCAAATCTAATGTCTAGACTATGACAATTGTTATAAAATTGATTTCTAAATTTGAAACTAACTATTTGTAATAAATTTGAATTTTGGAATTGATATTGACAGCCACATTATTCCTTTCCTAGTGAACTTATAAGTGAGCGATTATGCATAACGACCAGGAATTTTAATAATTCTACCAACTCAAGTCGTATTTGGTTCACTGACTGGAACAATCGGGTTATCTGGATTATGTTCCAAGTTAAAACTGACTCTTTGGTAGGTTTTAGCGGATTTGGGTAGTGATTTATTAATAAGTTTTTCTTCCATGAAACATGATTAAAGTCTATCGATTGATATATTACAATGTTTATTTAAATCTTTAGAAATAAAATTTTTATCTTGCTGATGTCTTGATGGAGGCGGTGGTCGGATGTACGAAAAATGTTCTCTCAGTTGACGAACAAATTCTGGATAATCTTGTTTGGATTTACTATCTTCTATCATATCGCTGAGAATCCGTATAGGTTCGCCATATGCTGTTCGGAGACCCAACAATACTGAAGGAAGGATACGTGTTCAAGCACATAACATTAGCGACACAAATATGTCATCAGCATAAATAAGTATACGAAGAGGTTAATGCACTTAAATCGCATATACGCCAAATATATTACAAATCATTCTTGATGGTGTGTCAATAATTCTTATGTGTCGAATCAGCAACTATCAAGTTCAATATACGAACTATAAATTTATATTAAAATTAAGTAAACTATAATGTAAGCAATTATATTTTGTTGCTGTTATCAATATTATAAAATTTGTATATAAACCAAAGCAAAAATAATAAAAGTTAAGTAGTTAAATACACTTCAGACTGTTATTATCCCTCACCAGTGGTAAGATAATAACAACTCACTACGAAGCTAAGTTAGGAATTACAACCCGACTTAACATTGGTCCTTCGAGCCTCCAAAAACAACTGGCGGCCAATCAAAAACATAGACCAATAAGATTATCATTGTTAAGATAACATTGGTCAAAAGTTCGAGCTAATAACCAACAAGCATCGAAACTGTAACCATCACAACAACAGGTGGTGCAGTAAATACATCGGGAATCAAAGCCATCGAACAACAGGCAACGGATAATTCAAGCCAATCAACAACCGGCACCAGTTCAACCAGCCATAGTCAGGACATCAGTCGAAGCCAGAAACCAACGAGCAGCAAAAGTATCGACAAAGATGGAAAGTCGTTTGCAGGATCAGGAAATCACAGGCGACAAAATAGTTCAGCTCAACAGGAACTACCAGAAAGACGGGCCAGGCAGGAAAACAAAAGCATATTTAGAGTCCAAAATAGCAACATTAAAGGAACTCTATAAAAAATATGTAGACACCGATGAAATGATAAGAAGAGAGATCTCAACATTAGAAGAAAATCATCCGTATTTCAACGAGCGAAAAAAGATATCGGGTATTTACGACACCCTAATCGATGAAATGCGACGTAAGCTGAACCAAAAGACACCACTCACACCGATAGCAACACCATCGGGTGATAATACTTTAAAAACAAAATTTCCATTTTCGAATTCGGACAACGAAGAATCTGTAGAACCGAATAACAACGATCGAATAGAATTCGATCACATGGTGAAGCTACAAAGCGTTAAAATGAGATCGCTGTATAAAGAAATAAATACAGCGAAAGACTCATTACTACAAAAAGTTTCAAAACAAGCGCTACAACTGTTAATGAAACGAATAGAACGCATGATGGAAAAAATCATGGAACTAAATGAAAAAATATGTGTCGAGGCCACAGAAGAAGAGGAAAGTAATTTAAAATATTTCACAGACGGATATTACGAGACCATCAAAAACGAACATGATGATATTGTCACCAAAATTACACTCAGAGAAAAACTTGGGTCAAAAGAAACAAAAATCTGAGCCTATTTTGCCAAAATCTTGGTGATTTTCGATCAACCAAATCTCTTAGCTAAACAATCGAACAAGATCTTAGTTGAATAAAATTGTATTTTTAAATAACCAAATCGTGGTTATTTAAATGTTGTTTTATTGGATAGAAGTGGAAAAAAATTGGTAACAAGGGCCAACTATATTTTGTTAAATCAACCAAGGAAAAAAATTATTTTACTAATGACTTGTTAATTCTACTAAATTTTCTTAGTAAAGGTAACTAAATTTGCGGTTAATGTTGAAAAAGTTTTAGGTTAAAACAAGCAATTTTTTGTTAACATTCACCAAATTCTTTTTATAATACACAAAGTAGACTTAGTAAGTAAAACTTTATATTGGTAAATATAACTTAATGTTTTGTTAAAAATTGACTTTTATATTTGTTAATATAGCTTAAAATTTTGTCAAAATTAACCAAATACCTGAGCGAAAATGAGTACTATCAAACAATATTATTGGTAAATTGTACGTATGTACCTATGTATGTTATAACTTATGAAGGAGAAAGAGAATAAAATCAAAATACATTAAATAGTAAGTACATCTATATAAACGTTTCATAAAACAATTTATTTCAATCAAATTTATATTTTACATTTTTTTACATACATCATTATGTTTAAGCAGAAAAATCAAAAAACATAACTTAAATGTTTCACGGGAATATATGATCAGCACTATACTTCAAAAAATCTCAAAATATAACAAAAATATTAAAATTATTTGTCTCAATTTATATTTGCTCGAAAGTAAGATTTGGTTGTAAACTTGAATTTGGGCACCACTGGCGCCCCCCGGGTGCCAACTTTTATATCTAGGCGTTGATTTTTAGAGACTGTTTCATTTAAAAATCATGTACAAATCTGCTCTATTTGATTTTCCTTTACCTGCCCGAATTTGCTCTTCCCTAAATGTAGTATCGGAGATTGATCATTATGATATCGATGCTAATTTACATAATTTAACACCGTTTCAGCAGCAACAGTTGGAAACAGTTAAGCAGAAATTTCCGTCATCCGGTGCGCTTGATGCTCGATGATGCTAAACCCATGAAGCAGTGGGTGGCAGGGACCGACTGTGCTTAGACGCACGGAAAGTAAACTTAGTCACGGTGAAAGATGCTTACCCTTTGCCACTCATCGATTCATCGTAAAATGATAAGCCTCTATTTTTTCTTGTTTCTTCAAGATAATTTCTCGAAGTTATTTTCCTTTATAAATAATTTAGATTAAAAGTATTGTAATTCAAAGAAAAAATGTTACTTACAAGAATTTTCCAAGATTTTTCTTAATTGATTTCTCAGTACTCAATTCGGATAAGAACGTTTTTACGAAATATTGGTTGAAGGATAACTAATTTAATTTGATTTTTTCCGGTAGCTGGGTTTTCAAATTTCTACAATCGTCAATTGTGTGCTTAGATATATATAACCAAGAACTTGGTTCTATTTTAAATGTTTATTGGTTATTTTTTTGTACCCGTATATCAATCATTTATTTTATTTTTTTATTCGAAAATATTGTAGCTTTTAACAAGTCTTAGTTAATATGACAAAACTTTTAGGTCAAAATAAGTAATAAGGATAAACCAAAATACTTTGTTAGTTATAATAATAATATTGTTCACCTAACCAAATCATTTTTGGTTAAATTAAACAATACTATGTACCAACATCCTGGTAACTCAAATTTCATCCATTTTTTGTAGTAACCAAGTAAGAAAATACCAAGTTTTTAAATTAAACAAGAGATTTGGTTTACCTAGCTCAGGATTTTGTGTTAAAACAACCAAATTAATTTAACTAAGTATTTGGTAGTAATCTTTTTTCTGAGTGTACCACGGAAAGTGACAGCCAACTAACAAACAACAACAAGTTTGATGTACGATTGCCGAAAATCGAAGTTCCAGTTTTTTACGGGGAATACACGAAATGGAAAGGATTTGCAGACACATTTGCAAAATTAGTACACAACAACGATAAGCTTACCGAAACCCACAAGATCAACTATTTGAAGAATCATCTAGGGGGTTCAGCTGCTAAACTAATAAACCATCTGGAGTCAACAGCAGACAACTATAGAGTGGCGTACGAAATAATAAAAAAGAGATACAACAATGAAAGAATTTTGTCAACAACTTATTTCAACCAGCTGATTAATCAGCCTAATATAACAACAGAGAGTGCTTCAGGTATCAGAATAATGCATGATACCACAAAGGAAGCAATCCACAATATCAACAACATTATCAAAGAGGAGGATAAGTTCGATGCTCTGATCACTCATATACTACAAAAAAAAAGTAGATAATGAGACAATCAGAATCTATGAAACAACATTAGATGACCCAAGAAAGGGTCAAAATTTAAATGAATTTTTGGAATTCTTAGAAAAACGGTTTCAATCTCTAGAAACAATAAGTAATAAATGTACTCGCCAACCAATAACAACCGGTAACTGATACCAAACAACTTCAAGATTTCTACCGCCCAAGGCATTAACAATGGTAACAACAAATGTACATGAATGCGTTAATTGTAATGGATTACATAAAATTGAACAATGCAGATCGTTCCTACAAATGTCAACTTTGGAGCGCAACAAGATATGCATTATAAAAAACCCTTGCAGAATATGTCTGGGTGATCATAATCTCTCCCGAGCTTGTCGATCAGAAGCAAAATGTTTGGTGTGCAAAGGCAGTCATCACACTCTACTTCACACAAGAGAATGTCCCTCTAAAAATACCAGTGAATACCAGCAAAAAACAACTCCTGCACCTCATCACCCAACCACAGAACCGGTAAAACCAACGATCGGAACACATATGTTCAACAGTACAACAACAGAATCGCAAGTACTTTTAAGCACAGCATTAGTAAAATTTATGACAAATGGCCGTCATCCAGAATTATTAAGAGTACTCATTGATCCCGGCTCTCAAGCATCCTTCATAACTCACGAGGCTGCCAAGAAACTAAACATACAAAGTAAACGAACACACGTTGAAGTAAAGGGAATAGGAGGAATTAAAGCAGGTATATCGGATCAGCAACTAACGTTCCATATTGAGCCTAGATTCTCCTCAAAGTTCAAAATGCAAATGAGTGCATTGGTTGTTGATAAATTAGTAGGAAATCTGCCGGAGTACAGCTTTGACGCCTGGAACTGGCCTCATATCAATAATCTATTATGGGCAGATCCAAATTATAATATGTCAAACAAAATCGACATATTACCTTGGTGCAGACTGTTATCCGGCCATAGTAATGAACGATATAGTAAAAGGTGCAACAAAAGATCCAGTTGCACAAAAAACAGAACTAGGATGGATAATATTTGGGCCACTTCATCATGGAAGGTCAACAGCCATTCAGAGCATGATAACTCAAACAGAATTGGAAAACAGATTACGGAAATTTTGGGAGATTGGAGAAATACAAAATGGAAGAGCACTAATTGACGAAGAACAACAATGCCAGGAACATTACAATAAAAATCACCAGCGAGACATCAATGGGAGATATATAGTGCGCATTCCATTCAAAACAAACCCACCAATGATCGGAGCATCAAAGAATAGGGCATTAGCCAGATTTCAACAGTTACAAAGAAAATTTGCAGGCTCACCATCATTCGCAAGTGACTATAAAAAATGTATAAAGGAGTATATAGAGTTAGGTCACATGAAACTCTGCAATAAGGAAGCTAAAGTAAAAATATCAACAACAGAAGAATACTTTATACCTCATCACGCGGTGATTAAAGAAAGTAGCACGACTACAAGACTACGCTTTGGGTTTGACGCATCCGCAAAAACGAGCAACAACAAGAGCCTCAATGATCAACAATTAATCGGACCAACTTTACAAGAAGAGCTGATATCACTCCTGCTGAGATGGAGGAAACATAAGGTCGTTTTCACAGCAGACATTGAGAAAATGTACCGCTAAATCCCCGTACACGAAGACGATCAAAAGTATCAAAAAATACTATGGAGAGATCATTTTCTCTCCATAGTATTTTTTGATACTTTTGATCGTCTTCGTGAGCAGACCAGAGAATACCAATTAACAACAGTATCATTCGGAACCGCTAGTGCTCCTTATCTAGCCATTCGCACCTTGCAACTGTTAGCGAATGATGAAAAAGACGAATTTCCCATAGCAGCTAATATTATTTTAGAAGACTGCTATGTAGATGACATTTTAACAGGTAATGATTCTCTAGAAGAAGCACAACGACGACAACAACAATTAATGAAAATACTAGGGAAAGGAGGATTTCAATTTCGAAAATGGGCAAGTAACTGTCAGGATCTGTTGGAACAAATTCCACATGAATCACGAGCAATAAACAAAATAGATATAAAATTAGACGAAACTATAAAAACTCTGGGAATTTCATGGAACCCTAAAACCGACACATTTGAATCTATATATATAAAACAAAGTCGGGTTAGTTACACCATTTATAACTGAAGAACGGCAGGACCGATTTTTATGATCTTTCTTTTGTTGGATTTGACTCCGTTCCGAATAGTATAATAACTATTAAAACATTGGAAAAATTCACCAAAAAAAAAGTTATCAAGAAAATTCATTTTCTCATACATTTTGTTTTTTTTATTTTGTTCGTCTCAATACAGTGGTGGTTTAGGAAAAAAGAAAAGTCGGAAAAACTCAAAAGGGATGTCCCAAAAATCTAATAAAAAAACTTTTTTTATATGAATTTTGTAGGTGTAGTTTGTATGTGACGAGTGGTGCAGTGGTTAAAGCTTCGGCGCTTGGACCGCAAGGTACTGGATACGAATCCGACTGGAGGCTGCATGCACATTTACCATTTTATATTTTATCCAATTTTTTTTTTATTTCATCTACTTATCTATTTATATAGATAAAATCTTCGTCCGAATTACGATTTCAGTGCGAATAGTAGATTTTGACAGCTCCAAAAAAAGTTTTTTTCCTTTGCGATTTTAATATTAAATTTAATTTATTTTTGGTTTTGGTTATTTCATATTAGTTAAGTGGTTTGTGGTTTAGCATATAATATTAAAATAAGTGGTGGAATTTAGTGAAATAAGAGGTTGTGTGGTGTATGCCAATAACAATAAGAAAACAGTACTTTTTTGCGTACAATAGTACGTAATTTTTTTAGTGGTACAGAGTGTCCCAACACCGGACACCAGTTTTTTTTTTGGTTTTTTTAATTTTTTTTTTATTCTGCGGAATTCTATTTTCGATCGGGATTTTTAAACGGTAAGTTCCCTTCGAAGATGTTCACTTTGTGAGGTTATCACATTTGTGATTGTGCGCACATCGATAATTGATTATGTAATTTTGGATTGTGTGATTAATTTTCCAGTATTATTTACAATGCCGCGAGCCAGAAGATCTAATCTTTCACCACGAAGCCGTAATGCAATTAGACTTCGGACTATTGCGAATCAATCCACTGCAGATGAACAAGAAATCACACGAGAAGTGCGCCGCGTTAGTATGGCCCGACTTCGCGCTTCACAAAGACAAGCACAAAGAGAGGCAGTACGTCAAATGGCTCAGTTGACAATGAGAAATCGTCGAGCTTATCGCACAGATCAACAACGAGATAATTTTCGACGCGCAAGAAGAAATCCTTCAAGTGTTGATTTGAATGGAATAGCGTTTCAATACGATTGCACAATTGACTACAACTCGCATCCTTTCGTTCGAATTGGCCCAATGGAGTTTGTGTGCGACCATTGCGGTGCATTGAAGTTCGCTGGAGAAACGCCTGGATTGTGCTGTCTCAGTGGCAAGGTGAGATTGCCATTATTGCCTGCACCACCTGAACTGTTGCGTTCATTGCTTCGTGGCGAGACACCAGAATCACGACATTTTCTATCCAACACTCAAAGATACAACGGATGTTTCCAAATGACTTCATTTGGAGCAGACATTATCGAAGAACGCGGATTCAATCCAACATTTAAGGTCATTTCTGCTCGAGAGAGTAAACATTCATTTTCTTTTGGTGATCAAAAATCTATAATTCTGACTTCGTCTTCGACTTTACAGATTCAAGGCCAAATTCACCACCGAATTGGGTCATTGCAACCGATTGAAGATGGACAGCATAAATTCATCCAAATATACTTTATGGGCAATATGGAGGATCAACTTGATCGGCGCCAAACGATCAATACAGCAATGAAAAGGATAGTTCTGAAAGATTTGCAGCAACTACTCCATGAACATCATGCATTGGTTCGATTGTTTAAATCTGCGTTGGATCGCATGCCAAGTGACGACTGCAAAGTCGTGATCAGAGCAGATAAACGACCCGCTGGAACACACGAACGCCAATTTAATGCTCCAACAATAGATGAAGTCGCAATTGTGATTGTTGGTGAAAGCGTGGAACCGCGCGATATTGTGCTTACACGTCGCGACACTGGACAACTGCAACGAATAAATGAAACACACCGTTCATACGATACATTGCAATACCCGCTGATGTTTTGGCAAGGAGACGATGGGTATCACTTCAATATCAACATGATAAATCCATTGAGCGGTGAGTACTGATATCATAATTTAGATTATGACACTAATTTTACTGATTTCATTTCAGGTGAGGAAACTAACAAGAAGGTTAGCTCGATGAATTATTATGCATATCGTTTGATGATTCGTCAAAATGCTGACAACTATTTGCTGCGATTTCGTCGTTTGCTTCAGCAATATATCGTCGACATGTACGTCAAAATCGAAACAGAGCGCCTCATTTTCATTCGGTTGAACCAAGCTAAACTGCGTTCGGAGGAATATATCCATTTACTCGATGCAATCAGCACCGAAGCAGATGCAGCTAATGTTGGTCGATTGACTATTCTACCGGCGACGTACATTGGCAGCCCGCGTCATATGCATGAATATGCGCAAGATGCAATGACATATGTTCGTCATTACGGTTGTCCAGATTTATTCATCACTTTTACTTGCAATCCGAAATGGATAGAGATTGTTCAACTGTTGCTACCCGGGCAAATAACAAGTGATCGGCACGACATCATCGCACGTGTCTTCAAACAAAAAATCCGGTCGCTGATGAACTACATTGTTAGGCATTGTGTCTTTGGGGATACTCGATGTTGAATGTATTCAATTGAATGGCAGAAACGAGGCTTGCCGCATGCTCACATTCTTATTTGGTTAGCCGAAAAAATTCGACCAGACCAAATAGATGACATCATATGTGCCGAGATTCCTGATCCCGAAACCGATCCAGACCTGCATGATGTTGTAATTACGAACATGGTTCACGGTCCGTGTGGCTCCATCAATCCCCAATCACCGTGCATGGTCGACAACAAGTGTTTCAAGCGTTATCCACGAAATTTAACCGCAGAGACTATCACTGGCAATGATGGTTATCCACTGTACCGGCGTCGATCAGCCGATGATAACGGTAGAACTATCACAACGATAGTGAGAGGAAATGAGTTCGTGGTCGACAACACTTGGATTGTTCCATATTCGCCACTTCTTTCCAAAACATTCAAGGCGCATTGCAACGTGGAGTACTGCAATTCAGTGAAGTCCATAAAATACATTTGTAAATATGTCACGAAAGGTAGCGATATGGCAGTTTTTGGTGTTCAAAATCCCAATACAAACGATGAAATCACGCATTATCAAGTTGGTCGATATGTGAGCTGCAATGAGGCAATTTGGCGTATATTCTCATTCCCTATTCATGAACGTCATCCCACTGTTGTACATTTGGCGGTGCATCTGGAGAATGATCAACGAGTTTATTTCAACTCATCGAATGTTGCTCAACGTGCTGAGACACCTCCAGCAACAACATTGACCAGTTTCTTTTCGATTTGTCAAAGTGATCCGTTTGCACGAACATTGCTCTACTCTGAGATGCCACGTTATTACACTTGGAACGCCTCATCAAAAAAATTTCAACGTCGGAAGCAAGGCGATGAGGTTCCTGATCATCCAAATGTGCATTCTACTGATGCTCTTGGTCGCATTTACACAGTTCATCCGAAGAATGACGAATGCTTCTACTTGCGGTTGTTGCTGGTGAATATTCGTGGGCCGACATCATTTGAATCACTTCGAACTGTCAATGGTGTAGTGTGCCCAACATTTCGTGCTGCATGTCAACAGCTCAACTTGCTTGAAAACGATACTCATTGGGACATGACAATCGCTGAATCAATTATTTCTGCAACTCCAAACCAGATACGCACATTATTTGCTATCATTATTTCGACATGCTTCCCATCAAATCCACGTGAACTATGGAGCAAGTACAAGAATGACATGTCAGAAGACATTCTACATCGAATTCGTGTCAGTTTCGGAAATCCCGATCTCGAGGTGAATGAGGAGATACATAACCAGGCTTTGCTTTTGATCGAAGACATGTGTTTTCGCATGTGCGGCAGTTTGTTAGTCAAATTAGGAATGCCAACGCCATGTCGTGGAATGAACGACGCTTTCAATCGAGAATTGGAACGTGAACATGAATATGATCGAGATGCATTGAACCAATCAGTTCGAACCAATGTACCAGTGTTGAACCTCCAACGGAAAGGAGTGTACGATACGTTAATGAAGGCAATTCATGATGGAAATGGTGGATTATTTTTCCTCGATGCGCCCGGTGGAACTGGGAAGACATTCCTCATGTCATTGATTTTGGCCACTGTTCGTGCGAGATCCGACATTGCTGTAGCAGTTGCTTCTTCTGGGATAGCGGCCACATTGCTAGAAGGATGCCGAACAGCTCATTTAGCGTTGAAATTACCGTTAAACCTTCAATCGGCTGAAAACCCGACATGCAACATTGCAAAACACTCAGCAATAGCGAAAGTTTTGGTAGCAAGTAAAATCATCATCTGGGATGAATGTACAATGGCGCACAAACGCGCATTGGAAGCACTCGATAGAACTATGAAAGATCTACGCAATGACTCAAGATGTTTTGGAGGCGCAATGATTCTACTTTCTGGCGATTTCCGTCAAACAATACCAGTTATTCCAAGATCGACCGCTGCTGATGAAATAAACGCTTGCCTCAAATCATCGACTCTGTGGTGTTATGTGAAGAAACTTCAGCTGACGCCAAACATGCGAGTTGCATTGTTAAACGATCCATCTGCCGAAGAATTCTCCAAGCAATTGCTGACTATCGGTAATGGCCGTCTTCCGGTCGACAAATCGAACGGATTGATTTCGTTTCCTCAGAGCTTTTGCATTTTTGTCTCAACGAAGGACGAGCTCATCAACAAAGTGTTCCCGAACATCATTACTAACCACAAAACTCACAATTGGGTGAGTGAACGAGTAATTCTTGCGGCAAAGAACAAAGATGTGGATCACTTAAATTTTACAATTCAAAATCTAATCGTCGGTCCACTTCATTCCTTCAAATCTATTGACTGTGTGACAAACGAAGACGAAGCAACCAACTATCCAACTGAATTTTTAAACTCATTGGATCTACCTGGCTTGCCACCGCACAATTTACAACTAAAAGTTGGCTCGATAATCATCATGCTACGAAACCTGAATCAACCAAAACTATGTAACGGAACGCGTTTGGTGGTGAGAAAACTCATGGGCAATGTAATTCACGCGACGATACTTCAAGGGAAGTTCAAAGGTGAGGAAGTTCTCATTCCGAGAATTCTGATGATCCCAACCGATATGCCATTCGAGTTTAAACGAATTCAATTTCCGATTCGTCTTGCATTCGCCATGACGATCAACAAATCACAAGGCCCATACTTGAGTGTTTGTGGCCTGAATCTAGAAAATGAATGTTTCTCTCACGGCCAATTGTACATAGCATGTTCACGTATCGGCAAACGATCCGCTTTGTTCGTTCTCGCACCTGACAATAAAACAAAAAATGTCGTATATCAGAAGATTTTTTACTGAAGGGAATCGACCCTATTGCAACCTACTAAAGAAATAGTTTAAAAGGAAGTAGTGCAACAATGCTACGCGAATCATTTCGAATCAATTCAATAAAACGAAAGCCTTGCTGCCACGTGAATTACATTCATTTCAATGTAATTAAAATATATTTCATTTTGATTGAATTTAATTAATTTGGAGTATTCCAAAACCTTAATCAAGCTATAATAACTTTAAACAACATTTATTGATTTTGAGGCGGTACGAAGTTCGCCGGGTCAGCTAGTTTAAAATAAATATAAGAACAAATAGATCGGATGTCGTCACAAAAAGGAGCCTGTTATCTGAAGTATCACAATTGTTTGATCCACTCGGTTGGTTATCACCAACCATCATCGTAGCAAAAATACTACTGCAAAAACTATGGTTAACAGGACTAGAATGGGACAAACCAGTACCAGAAAACATAGCAACAAAATGGAAAAACTATAAAACCTCGTTACGTGCGCTAGAAAAAATAAAGGTGCAAAGATGGATGGAAACAACTGCCAATTCACCGGTAACACTGTTTGGTTTTTGTGATGCGTCAGAAAATGCTAATGCCGCTGTCATATATATTGCCTCCAAAGCAACAATAATGGAAGTAACGGACACCCTTATTTACTTATCTCAAAAACTAAAGTCGCACCAATAAAGTCCAAACTAACAATTCCTAGATTAGAATTGTGTGGTGCATTATTGTTGTCTAGGCTATTGGCAAAGGTAATTAAAAGCCTACGGATAGCCAAAATAAATACATATGCGTTTACGGATTCACAAATTGTACTCGCATGGATCAAATCAGAACCACATCGATTTAAAACATTTGTGGCGAACAGAGTATCCAAAATTCATAGTTTGACAAATCCAACAGCCTGGAATTATGTTAAATCACCTGAAAATCCCGCGGACTGCGCCTCAAGAGGGGTAGAAGCCGAACATCTCATTAATCATGAATTATGGTGGAACGGACCAGAATGGCTTACAAACGATCGAAATATATGGCCAACTACTAGTTCGGAAGTACAAACTGAAGACGTTCCAGATCAAAGGGTACTCGCAGCAACAGTAGCTGCAATAACAACGCCTGTCAAAGAAAATGACCCCTTTAGTGATCTTTTTTTAAGACACTCAAATTTAAAAAAGATTCAGCGAATAGTGTCGTATTGTAAACGCTTCATTAATAAGTTGAAATTAGTAAAATACGAATCAACCAACATAATTTCACCAACCGAAATGCAAGAAGCTTTGCATCATTTAATTAAGAATGCTCAACTAGAACAATATAAATGTGAAATATCCACTTAACATTAAAAGCAAATTGTTACCATTGTCTCCATTCTTAAAAGATGAACTATTAAGAGTTGGGGGCAGACTACACAATTCAACAGCCTCGTCATATAATGAGAAGCATCCTATCATTCTACCGCAATCACATCCAATAGTAAACTTGATAATCCAAGAGGGCCACAAAACAACAATCCATGGTGGTACCCAATTAACATTAGCACATATTCGAACAAAATATTGGATTATTAATGGCAGAAATCTTGTCAGACAACAGATATCTAAATGTTTAAGATGTCATCGTTTCAGCAAAACTATAAAAAACTAACAAATGGCCAATTTACCAGAAGCCAGAATAACTCCCACCAGACCATTCCTAAAAACAGGAGTGGATTATGCTGGGCTATTCAGCGTCAGAGTATCAAAAGGTAGAGGGAATAAATCTTATAAAGGATACCTTGCAATTTTTGTGTGTATGTCAACCAAGGCTGTGCACATTGAAGTGGTCCGCGATCTAACAATCGACGCGTTCATATCGGCATACAAACGCTTCATTTCACGGAGAGGAATATGCACAGATATTTTTTGCGATAACGGCACTAATTTTGTGGGTGCTAGCAAGGCAATGGAATTAAAAACTTTGAAAACAATAGAAGAAACAGCTTCCAATATTATTATTTCTACCGCCGACCAAGGCACGAAATGGCATTTCATCCCTCCAGGAGCACCACATTTCGGTGGCTTATGGGAAGCAGCTGTAAAATCTGTAAAATATCACCTGAGACGAGTAGGGGAAGCAATATTGACGTTTGAAGAACTAACAACCATAACATGTCAAATAGACAGTTGTTACTGTCGTGATAAAAAAAAAATTGGGCTGAATTCAAAAATTTATAATGAAAAATAATTTTACTTTTTGGGCTGACATCATTAAAATGTCGCGATATACGATTTTTTGGGCTGACAGTTCATACGTGACAGAAATTATAGTTTTCGTGTTGCCACTGCGTTTTTTTGGGCTGACATTTGGGCCAACTTCACATACATACCAAATATGGCATGAAGGATGCAAATTCCGTAACAACACCGGGATTAAGTGGAGATAATTTAGACAATTATCATGATTCCGCTAAGATACCAAGAAACCATATGATCAATAATATACTTATCAAGGGGCACCCGCCCAGATATTGCTTATACGATTAGTAAACTGTCGCAATATAACACAGACCTTTAGAGAAGTTGATTGTCCCGCAATCAAAAGAGTATTACGTTACTTAAAGGGGACTAAAAATATGTGTTTAAAATTAAGTGAGAAGAATGGGGATTTAAGCGCCACGGCAGACGCTGGATGGTGCACTACTGCTGATGGAAAATCATTTAGTGGTTATACTATAAAACTATGCGAATCAATGGTTAACTGGAAAAGTGGAAAGCAAAAAATGGTTACATTATCTACAATGGAAGCCGAACTGATGCCTGTGTGTGATGCACAGTGTGACATACATTTCATGACGAATCTATTAGAAGAGCTCGACGAATATATTTTCATAAAGAAACCAATCAAAATCTACACTGACTCAAAAGCGGTTATAGATTGGACAGTAAGTAATAAGCAGAGCTCTCGAACGAAACACATAAATAGAAAATACAACTTTATTAAGGACGAAATAGAAAAGGGAAACATAACTTTAATATATAAGCGATCTGAGGAGATAGAAGCAGATATTTTTACAAAGGATGTACCACATAGTACGATTTATAAACACCTACAGCAGATGGGACTTTTCAACGATAGTAATGAATTCAGGAAAAAGGAGGGAATTGTTGGAGAAAGTTTCCAGAATTAATGTACTAACATTTTTACGTTGTAACTTCACTTTAAATCAAAAGTAAATATAAAAGGTTTCCGGAAAGAAGCAAAAATGGTATAATCAGTGAAATAACAAAATAAATAAAAATACTTAAAAATAAAATAATCGAGAGTCTTTTACTATTATTAAATCGATCTAAGACCCCGACTGCACTGGCGTGATGAAGTCGAGCAAGATCTACATATACTAGGATGTCGAAACTGGCGGACGATAGTGATGGACCGAGATGGATGGAGGACCATAGTGCGGGTGGCAAAATCCCTTCATTGGATGTGAAGCTAGAAAGAAAGAGAGAGAAATCAAATTATACAAAACGCCATTGTCAATCATTTCGAGTTTTTTTTCTGCGTCTTTTGATAAATCGTTTTCTACGTGTTCTTAAAATAAACAAAAAGCGTCGCAAAATATAAAAGTTTAAAATGTAGTCTTAAAATCTTAATGTTTTTGGTAGGTTGGTTAGTATTCTGCACAGTACCACAAAAAGTGTTGTTTTTTCTAATGTACGTGAATCAGGACCTTCCTGTAATGAAATACAAATCTGAAATAGTAGTGTCTTTAAGATCGTTCTTCAGTTGAATATATGAAGGAATCATATACTGTGCGCAAGCTCTCTGAGGTCTCACGTCCCAAAATTTATTGTAAAAACATAAATAATCTGGAAATGGAAACATTTTGTTAATAAACTAAAAGGTCGATGCGATTTTTTTTACCTGTAACTCTGTAGTTAACGAATACACGATAATGTGTCATTTCAAAAAAATGTTCACTACTCGTAAAATGTTTACGTAATTACAAAAGTAAATCGGTTAACACCTACATAATATATATACGTTTCTTTTTGTAGGTAGGACTAGGAGGTAGTAAATAAAAAAAAAATGATGAAAACGATTAGAATCATATGGTTCAGTACTATACCCAGAATTAACTTAGTGACGTATTAAATTTAACATTATGGACTCTGCAATTTATTTTTATGATACCATACCATGATAACTGTTTATAAATGTAACACAAACACACACATACGCCCCTACCAATCAATGTTTCAAGGTTAATCATATGGTAATCTTTTATGCAATAGTCCTTTATGTGCAGATGTGTGTGTAAGATTTATCTCTCGTCCTATATACGCTTATAATAAGGATGTCACATACATTAGCGCTTTTGTTTAGTCTTGTATAACAGTTTTTTACGTTGCGATTCGTGCTTTACACGACCCGACCATGTAACAACACACAACTACATGCACAGAATTAACGAGGAATTGTGATACACAAAATAAAGGGACCAATACATAGAATAAATGTACGTCGACATTTTGGCGCATGCCTTCTTCAGTACAATACCCAAATCTCATAATTTGCAAGGTTTAATACATAATGGATTGTTACTCGTTTTCGACATACGACATACGACAACAATAGAATTAATAAATACGAAGCAGTTCATCGTACACCAACAATAATTTTATGCTTTTGTTAGGTATCTGTTATTGTTGGTTGTATTTTAATAACTAAATCACAAGTCATTTCCAGGAATTCAGAATTTTTATGGCCAATATTGTTGTTTTTGTATTCTTTGGTGTTTCATGTTTTATGTTCATATACATGTTATTTATATATGTGTGTTTGTACATGAATTCAATAAATTTAATTTTTTTTTTATTCTGTTTTGGATTTATGTGTAGTTTATTATCTCCACAAGATACAGAAAATACTCACGGGACAACGATTTGTAATGCTTTTCAAAAACTAAATAACCAAAAATATTTTTGTGTGTCGAATGCAAATTATTAAAACTGTAGGATCTAAACTGGTAAAGCAGGACTTGAAAAATTGGTAGACACTTTGGTTTGCTATATAATTCAGTATTTATGTAAAAACGTCATTTCGAGAATTTTTAATTTGATTTTTACACCTTGCTTGCCGCTTTATGCAGAGCTCACTTATGATTTCTATTCATTACTAATTTTGTTTAATCCTAAGCCGCTCAATGTTTTTGTATATTTTACGTTAATGGAATTGAATGATTACGCAAATTTACTAATTCATGAATCGACCATAATTACATAACTAAATAATTAAATTGTTTTATTAATACCAATGCTGTCTTACAAGTTTTAACTTGAATTAAAAGTTGATAGGGTTATAGGACCACATATAATATGAAAATAATGTTGGCAAGAATTTTGCTGCCAGATGATCTTCAAAAGTATATTCCATAAATCCGAATAACAAAGTTATAAGACTTCACCATATAAATCAGATCGACCAAAATACAAATATTCACCATATAAATCAGATCGACCAAAGATGTAAAATATTTTTGCGAAAGCTACTGCCAACTCAGTAAAAAATAGGGCACACTAGGGGATGAATAAACTTTCACAGATAAGCGATTAAATCGATAGTAGCATAAATAGGTTGTAGTGATGATAAATTCGTAAATATCTTCATATCGCAAATCATTTTCTTATTCATTATGGCGGTGTAGAAACTTGGCCTTACGATTACGCCGAATTTGAGCTAAATAGTACTCACGGGAAAAAGTTGGTGCTAGTCCAAAAACCGAGAAAACCGCATAAGAAAATTTCCAATTTCACCTTAAACAAGATTTGTAGAGAAAATCAATAATCATTGAATACCTACTACAACATTTTCAAAAGGCAGCTAAGCTGATGAGATTTGTGTTTATCATAAATATTTTATCGGATATTTTCGAAAATTTAATATTTAATCAAATTCGCGTCCTTCTTTAGATACACACAATGTCTGATAACAGTCTTAACGAGTCACTGTGTGAGTTGGCGAAGATCGAACTCGATCAATTGAGTTCCCGATTGCAACTAGGCGTCAAAAAGCACTCGCAGCTCTAAAGGGAAATGGAAACATTATCCATCGGTCAAGTTGCTAAACCTATCCTAATTTAACTCGGAAAAGCAGCAGACAAAATCGTTCATTCGTAAAAGCAAACAATTTACACACATCAACAAAAACTGCTACCAAAACACAACTTTGACGACTTGACTTAGCAAATCAATGGATTGACACAATGAGTATAGGGGAACTATTATTCAAATAATTCGAAATCATCTCGTGGTCGTTCACAATCTCCAAATTAAAACAAAACGATCGATATCGTTACGCACTCGCACGAGTTCACGAGCGAAGAAATACATTAAACAGTATACAATTTTAGTGACCACAGCCACACAACATTAGAGTCGGAAAATCATTTGGCACCGCACTTCATGTGGCAAATGATGGTAGCAAAATTAAAACTGCCGCTTTATCGTTATTGATTGGCAAAACAAGTTACAATTTGTAATGGTTACAGGTGCCGAGGTTTCGGTGATTCCACCAACAAATATTGAAATAGCCAATACATCGTTTTAAAAGCTATTCGCGGCAAACTCCACAACAGTCAAAACATACGAGCACAAACTTCTAACCCTTATTAACGGACTTCATAGGCCATTATTGTGGATATTTTAAAAATGCAGAGGGCGATTGATGCATTTTATTTGGCGACTTTTTACCACTCGATTTTTACAACTCGTCGACTAAAACACCAATCTGGATATAATGAGAAAACCAAGTCAAATTTAGTCGTATGGCATAACAACAATCAAAGCCGGCGGAAGCAGCACAGCATCACAGAACTCCCAAGTAACATTTTGTGTATTCTATGATTACAATTTATTCTTGTATACTTCACGGAATATTTACTGTTGTAAAAATTTGTTGCTGTTTCTATACTTCAACAAAATCTAGTTTCAAAATTGCTACAGTAAAGTTACACTGTAAATGTAAACTTATAACTACAGACGAAGCATTGTTGTTTATGTACCATGTCATAGTATCATGACGGTTACAAACTTTTTACGTTTTGTATAATTGATGAGAGCTTATAACTACTGCGTAGACATGCTGAACATTTACTTCATAAATTTATTTTTACCTTGTTAAATCGATTACAGTTTGCTACTTTAAAAATAGCTTATAGCTACTGTGTAAATTTACTGAATATTTAGCTTGTTAATGTATTTATACCTTCCAGTACTTTATACAATTTTCATTAGTAAACAAATGATTTGACGTGATCAAATATAAATGTTGAATTTTATTGAAATTTATTGAAAACGTGAAGGTAACATGAAGAAAATCGCTAAACCGTTCCAGTTTACATCGTCATACTATAGAAAAGTAAAAAAACTAACCAATTTCAAAAGAAACAATTTTAATGAGTTTTCCGCAAGACAGCATTCTCAAAATAATGCACATCCATTAGAAACTGTAAATCCTTTACCTGTGATATCTAACGGTTCCAGTATTTCTGTTACATCGACTTTACCACGAAAGGTGTTCGATATTTGTAGTAGTACAAGTGCTTCTCATTCGTCGGCAAATAAAATAAATCAAACAGAAGGTGACATGGAATGCGAGAGTGACTGCGATATTGCCAATGAAATGTCCGATGAAGAAGAAGAAATTGAAAGCAAGCTATCGATGATGGAAGACATAAAAAACTGGGCGTTAGTTCATCGAATTACTCATCGAGCATTAAATGATCTACTAGGAATATTAAAATCACGTGGATCAAGTTACTTACCAAAAGATTCTCGCACTTTGTTGCAAACACCTTAAAAACTAGATGTTGTTTCAATGGGTTGTGGAAAATACTGGTATTATGGACTAAGACGTTGCTTACTTAATAAATTTTCTGATTTAGATCATTCAATTAATATTTCCGTCATTTTTAACATTGATGGGTGGCCCATTTTTAATAGCGCAAAGACAGATATTTGGCCTATTTTATGTATAAGCGACCACTCTGAATTTTTGAAACCAATGCTTATTGCACTCTATTGTGGCCAAACGAAACCAAATTTACAAAACTTTTTGGATCCGTTTGTAAATGAATTGCAAGATATTTTACAAAATGGTGTTGAAATTGGTCAGAATAAAATCACGGTAAAAATCAAAGGATTTGTTTGTGATACTCCCGCAAGATGTTTTATAAAAGGTAAATATTCTTAAAAATAAACAAACAAATATTTTTGACAGTGATATAAATTATATATTAATATTCCAGGAGCCGTCTATTTCAATCACTACCACGGTTGCCCGAAATGTACAACAATAGGAGAGAATTATGAATACAGAAAAGGTTTCCATATGAGTTATCCAAAAATTGATGCCCCTTTAAGGACAGATGAAAGTTTTCGCAATAGATTGGACGAATTCCATCAAAAAGAAGATTCCCCATTGTAAAAGTTACCTATAAATATTGTTGATGATTTTCCAGTTGCAGATTCATTACATTTATTTGATCTGGGGTTAATGCGAAAATGTTTGTTAGGATGGATAAATGGTAGTTTTAATTTTAAAACGAAATGGTCTTTTTCACAAATTAGCGAAATTTCTAAGTGCTTGGAAAAGAGTAATACATTTTTTCCTAAAGAAATTCATCGTGCAATGAGACCATTGCAATACATTAAATTTTGGAAAGGATTGGAATATCGAACATTTTTACTTTATGTGGGTCCAATAATATTGAGCGAATATCTCCCAATCGACGTCTATGAACATTTTATTAAACTATCTTGTGCGGTAACAATATGTTCATGTAAGCATTATTTAAAATACATAAACGTGGCTAAGTCATTATTCCAAGATTACATAAACAGTTTCATTGAATTATATGGCATTGACTGTGTGAGCTTGAATGTCCATAACCTATGCCATGTAACTGCTGATGTTAAAAAATTTGGGCATCTTCCAACGTTCAGTGCATACCCTTTTGAGAATGTCCTATACCAGATAAAGAGGTTAATTTGTCAAGGAAGTAAACCACTGGAACAGGTAGCTGAACGCTTGAATGAATTAGCCAAAATGGAAAAATGTGAAAAACAGACGAATTCTACTGCAGCTAAGCTTCCATTTGTTAAATATCACATTGAAGGGAATCATCCCTTACCAATGTGCATTGGAATATACAAACAAATCTACGTTTTGGAAGGGGTTATGTTCTCCAATGATTTAAAAAATAAATGGTTTTTAACTAAGGAGTATGAAATAGTGGAACTGATCAACGCCACTTTCTTAAACGATATAGCATACATTTATGGAGCAAGTATCTTGAAAAAAGATGACTATTTCGAGAAACCATTTAAATCGTCGTTCTTACACATTTTTAAGTCATCTTTTTCAATAAGAAAACCTCCAAAATTGTTCCATCTGAAAGACATAAAATGTAAGTTGATTTCAATTGAACATTTAAACGAGACAGTCTTTCTGCCTTTATTACATACACTGGATTTGTTTATGGAATAAAAATGTTCAAATAATATTTATAATAATTGTTTATTTAATATTATTGTATAAAATACATTGCTAAATAAAAATAAAAAGGAACGAATAATTTCATGACTTGCGTTTAATATAAGTATAAATCAAATAAGTATTAATTTTCATATTCAGTATTATGTTAAAAGCCTGTCCTCAACATTGGTTTATTCTGGAATGTTGTCAATTTCATGTTCATTATTAGAAAAAGATTCATTTGCCAATTCTATGGATTGCTGTTGATCTAAACATGGACTGTTTTCGAAATTTTGCATATTATTTTTATTCTCTTTTTTGATTTGACGGTCTAACCGAAGTTTTGCGTTTCATAAAACACTTTTCAAACATTTTTCATTTAATGTTTTGCTAAAATGTTTGTCGCCGAGCTTTACAACTTCATAAAACAGACCAATAAGTTTTGTGTATTTTCCGTTTCGACTATCTCCTCCAAAACTGATGAACTGGGTGTATTTTTAATGATTGTTGATTGAGCTAATTGCCGTAAAGAAAACGAATGTGTCGGATTACTGAACATTTCATCATACGTATTGTTTGGTTCAGTTGCTCCTACAGATGTCGAATTATATTTGCAGGCTCTAAATCGTACACTTGGTTGTTCAGTCAATCTGAGAAAATTTTGTTCATCATCTGTTGCCATTTTTTCGAACTGTTCTTCATAAACAATTGCCTCTTTAAATGTTGCTATACCACTTTTCTTCACAATGCAACCTTCTGTTTTCCACGTCATTTGCGACTGACTGTTGGGATTACTGCGTACTTTTTCTAACGCTCGACCACCTAAAATATTGAACTTTAATTTAAAATATAATAAACATTTCAAAGTAAAAATTATGAACAAGAAAAACATTTGTAAAAAGCAGAAATTTAAATATCAAAAACTTACCTAGCGGCGGCCAATATAAAATATTTTTAATTTCCCATCCGTCTGGTACAGCAATAACCCCATTATCTTCGCACATCACAATTTTAAACGATATCTCGCTTAGGATTTAAATGTTTTTTTTTAAGAAATTGTCGGCACATTCATGCGCCTTCTCCATTAACAACAAGTATCATAAATGTCAAAAATGGAATACATTTTAATACGTAACGTTTACAAAACATATACCAGTATAAACTAGTAGAAGCGGACAATTGAAATTGTCCGACAAGCGCTCGATAAAATAGGAAAAATGCAACAGACGGACGGACAGAGGTGTAAATACAACAAATTAGCCCAATAGACAAAAAATGAATAGAATCCTAAGCAAATCAAAAAAAATTACAGAAACTAGTTTTGAAATAACACTCTTTTTATTATAGATAAAAGTATGCCTAGAATAATAATTGAAAATTTAAAAAAAAGTAGACAGCCGCATCTGTGTGACCTCTATTTTTAGAAAAAGTTGAATATCTCAAAAACTACTTGACCTAGAGTTCCCAAATTTTAAATGTGACCTTTTTAGAGTAGTATCTATCTGTGTATAAATTTTGAGCTCTCTGGTGTGTATAGTTTTTGCTGTGATAGTGCCAACAGACAGACGGCCTAAGTCTTTGTATAAGCTTGCTCGTAAGAGAACGCGCTAAAATTGAATAGCAAATTGTAACGGCATATTTACTTCTACTTAATCAACACGTATCTTATACAAGTTAACGTTTTTAATAGGGATATGCAACTGTGATTTTACTTCTACGTTTCGTATACGTAGCGGGTACGTATCGTTTACATGTAAATATTTTTAACAAGAAAATGTTGCCATACATTTACTTTTACGTAACGTATTGAGAACTATAAATGTCCGGGGTAGTGACATCTGGCGCACTAAAAATAAGCTGATTGGGTCTTTTTTACATGAAATTTTAGCACGGCATACTTTATGAAAATAAAAATTAACATACAAAAAAAGACCCAATCGAGTTAATTTTTTTGCCGTCAGATCTACAAACAGTTCTCTATACGTAACATTTACGCTTAGTGAACAAGTAGAAGTTTTGAATCAGAAAAATGTAAGTAAATACGTAGATGCACATAAGTTATACAAATCGGTTACATTTCGTTTACAAGTATATAATTCTAATAGAGAAGCGTAAATGTAAATGAATTGTAAATGTCAGTATTTAATTAACTTTCAAATTGTTAACATGTATTTTATAGATTACAGATCGGAAATTCAGACATATTAACCTCGGTTTAAGAATCGGCCATACTGATAAAAAAAATGAAAACAAAAATAAAAATTAAGATTTTTGGAATAATTACTTTTATTTTTAGGAGTTCTGATGCCCACAATTCAACATAAATTTGTATGAAAAACAACGATAAAATTAAAATAATTTTTAAGTAAAAATTTTCTGATTTATTTTCATTTAAAAAAAAAAAAATATTGTTTAATTTGATTAACTCAATATTTTAAAGGCGCATCACTATTTTCAAATTATTTTAGAATTTCACTCGAAAAAACTATATTGGTTTGTAATTTTCATCATGCTAATAAGCGATAAAAGTTATTTTTAAGTTAAATATTTTTGATTATTAAATTAATAATAATAATATTGTAATAATATAAATATAAAGATATGTTTATTATTCTGTAACGATATATATTAAATACATACTTATTTATAAATTTTTGTTTACAAAAATTATCTACAGAGAATTAAAATTAAAATAAATTTATAAAATTATAACTTATTTGTAACTAGCTGACCCGGCGAACTTCGTACCGCCTCAAAATCAATAAATGTTGCTTAAAGTTATTATAGCTTAATTAAATTGAGTTTTTTTGTTAAGATAAAATGAATTTCTCCCTCTCTCTCTCTCTCTCTGGCACTATACCCCATCAAGAAATTTGGCCGCCTTAAATGAGGTTTAATAATCATATTTTCATTTCGGATAATGACTAATGAGTGATTAATTCATTGATCCTAAACCAGCCGTGCAATTTTTTCCTTGTCACTACCGGGAATTGAACCCGAGACCTCCGGGGCGGATAAAATGAATACTCCAAATTAATAAAATTCAATCAAAATGAAATATATTTTACTTACTTTGAAATGAATGTAATTCACGTGGCAGCAAGGAATTCGTTTTATTGAATTGATTCGAAATGATTCGCGTAGCATTGTTGCACTACTTTCTTTTAAACTATTTCCTGAGTAGGTTGCAATAGGGTCGATTCCCTTCAGTAAAACATCTTGTGATATACGACATTTTTTGTTTTATTGTCAGGTGCGAGAACGAACAAAGCGGATGGTATGTCGACACGTGAACATGCTACGTACAATTGGCCGTGAGAGAAACATTCATTTTCTAGATTCAGGCGACAAACACTCAAGGATGGGCCTTGAGAATTGTTAATTGTCATGGCGAATGCAAGACGAATCGGAAATTGAATTCGTTTAAACTCGAATGGCATATCGGTTGGGTTAATCAGAATTCTCGGAATGAGAACTTCCTCACCTTTGAACTTTCCTTGAGATTTCTCAAAATAAAAATCGTTCCGTTATATAGTTTTAGTTGATTCAGGTTTCGTAGCATGATGATTCCCGGCAACACACCAACTTTCAGTTGTACATTGTGCGGGGGCAAGCTAGCCAGATCCAATGAGTTTAAAAATTCAGTTGGACAGTTGGTTGATTCATCTTTGTTTGTCGTACAGTCGATAGATTTGAAGGAATGAAGTGGACCGACGATTAGATTTTGAATTGTGAAATTTAAGTGATCCCCATTTTTGTTCTTTGCCGCAAGAATTACTCGTTCACTCACCCATTGTGATTTTTATGGTTAGTAATATTGTTCGGGAACACTTTGTTGATGAGCTCGTCCTTCGTTGAGACAAAATTGCAAAAGTTCTGAGGAAACGATAAAAAATAAAATAAAGTAGAAATGTGCATGCAAGCCTCCAGTCGGATTCGTATCCAGTACCTTGCGGTCCAAGCGCCGAAGCTTTAACCACTGCACCACTCGTCACATAGAAACTACACCTACAAAATTCATATAAAAAAACGTTTTTTTTATTAGATTTTTGGGGCTTCCCTTTTGAGTTTTTCCGACTTTTCTTTTTTCCTAAACCACCACTGTATTGAGACGAACAAAATAAAAAAAACAAAATGTATGAGAAAATGAATTTTCTGGATAAATTTTTGTTGTTGTGGATTTTTTCCAATGTTTTAATAGTTATTATGCTATTCGGAACGGAGTCAAATCCAACAAAAGAAAGATCATAAAAATCGGTCCAGCCGTTCTTCAGTTATAAATGGTGTAACTAACCCGACTTTGTTTTATATATATAGATAGATCCGCAGCCGTAAGAAACATCTGCCATTTTCCTACTGTAAGCAATACGGATTTATCTGTAACCTTATATTATTTATACATTAAATGACTTTGGTAAACGTACAGCATAAGCGACAAATTAATCCCCAAAATGTATACTAAACAATTACAGGATGATTAACGTGTGTTTACAAGTGTAACTTTACAACTACAAAGTAAACTTACAGGAATCGCTTTGTAAATCGAAATTGTTACTTGCGGGGCTCCGCGAATTCAAAACATTTATGAAAACAGACTGAACGAAATCACAATGACCATTGGCTCAAGGAACAAAGAAAGACGGTAGCTTGCGATTATGTTATGATTTGCTGGCATTAAACTAAACAACAAAATTCGGATGATATCCAATTCCATTTGTTCCACATTTCACATATCAACTTGAATCATGTAACAAGTTCACGTAAATCGATTTAAATCGAGCTTATCACCAAGTTCCAGTTGAACAGCAAAACATCGAAGACAGCGAAGACAGCAATAGTAAACCTTTTGGTTTCTTTGAGTTTCCGCAGGGCTACGAAACTATTAATTCACTCTTTCTTCCGAAACTTGATTTTTGTTTGTAGAAGGACTCATTAAACGTATAGCCATTGTCCTCCAACGATTAAGCAACACTGGCCTGGTAATAAATCTAGGCAAGTGTGATTGCGCAAAAGACGAAATATCGTTCCTTGGCTTTCAAATCTCTACAAATGGCATATCGCCTTACAAACAGAGAATGGAACAATAATGCCGTGAAATGACGAAACCATTGGAAATGTGCAAAAACCGAATTAATTAACTGCTGCTTATCCGATACCAAACGCTAAATTTGAAATTTATATCGACGCATCAAATACAGATATAGGAACAGTGGTATAGAAACTTTTTTTTTACCAGAAAACTTATGGGAAAATGTTGGCACCTTCTGTTCTTCTTCGCGAAAATTACACCCTCTCTAAACCCGTTATAGTATTTATGATCGAGAATTATTAGTGACTAATTCGACTATTAAAAACTTTAAAAATTTTATCGAAGGTCGAGCGCTTATTTTATTTTCCGACCACAAACCATTGACATATTCGTTACGTCAAAACCTTAATAAGACTTCATCAAAATAACGCTTAGAGGCGCACAATTCGAATCAGCTTTATTTGACGAGCTATCCAAAACACTCGGGTTTCAAAATAAACGTACAACTGCGTATAATCCAGTGGGAAATAGTTTAATAGAAAGCGCAATATTTGGTGTGCAACCATTCTTTTTTTTGGTCTTATTTAACTTGTTTGAAAATGTAAATGTTGCAATGATGAATGCCTTCACAATAGAAACTTTGTGGTTTCGAAGCAAAATAGCGATCGAGCCATTTTTGCACATCTTCAACTTTCGTGAACCGCTGGTCCTTCAAATATGACGACGACGATCTGAATAAGTGGTAATCAGAGGGATTCAAGTCTGGAGAATATGCCGTATGACCAGGTTCCAGAAGCTCGTAGTAAATGACTCATTCCCAATCCCATAGCCTGAATATAAACCATAGTTTTCTGCGCGTAGGATTATCGCACAAAATTCACTTTTCATCACCCTTAATGATTTTGTGCAAAAACTTCTTTCTTTTGTACCGAGCAGGTAAATTCATGCAGATTCCAATTCTTCGGTTTTTGTTTTCTACAGTCAGTATATGAGGAATCCATTTTTCTTCCCTCTATATTTTCCTCGGTGAGCAAACTGTACCGTGCGCAGTATAACACTTGTTGTACTGACACAAAAATAATTTATTCCACAACTAGATAAAATTGACCAGCCCTTCACAAGGTTCAAGGAGTACTATTTGTCCTAATATTTGGTGCCGGTCCTGTGTAATAAATTATTAAAGATGATAAAATCGATCTTTAAATTATGTAACTGAAGCAATTACCGTTCGAAGCATTTTCCGCCCAACCTGACTCAAAAATAGTGTACATATTACACATGAGTACCCTTGGCGAGCTGCAGATATCGGGGAGGGGTCACAAGTGGTGGATAGTGGACGGCCTATTAATAGGATTAAATAAGCCGCCCCAACCACAGCTGTGCTGGGAAGAGAGTCTCAGGGAACTGGGGAGTGGTTAACCTTAGTTCACTAAATACTGAGTGCCTATGATACCCAGCATGGAAGTGCGAACTGATGGCACCATAAAACCTTTGACTACCAACTACGGCGAACTGACCGTCGCATCTTCCTACGTTCCCAGGTCTCCTAGGAGTGAGTTGGGAATTCTTATAAACGGGTCATCTCTTGAATGGATTGAGACCCATTAGTTTGGGATATCAACATGAAAGGCTGAATTAGTGAATGTTAAAGCAGGACGGGGCGCGAGGGGCGGGATTGCTCGGGAGCAAAGATATTAAGGTGTTATGCGACCAGTGCTGATGATTGACTAGGCTAGGGACCCTTTTAAGAAAACCTACAGATACTTTGCGACCTCCAATTGTATCTAGCCTACCCCGTGTATACGGATCAGTGCACGGGATGACCATCATTTTCTCCGATATTCGTGGGATATTTATCTCCGATATCTCTGATTTTTAAAAATCAAAAACAAAAAGAAGTGGCCAGCACTTCTCAAATGCTGGTGGCGACGGGGGGGACTGCTACTCCAGCCATCAGTGGGGCTAAAATTGATTCCGAGGCTTGCAAGCCAGGGACTAGTGGCAGCGGTAAGAAGGAGAAGGTCATTGCTCCTTCGGTTTGGAGGTATAGGACTAGGCGTTCGGTCTTCCGTACCTTAGATAGACTGGCCATAGTCCCGGAAAAGCATTGGACCGTGGAACATAGGCAAAAGGTTGAGTAGGCAAAGAGCTGCATTGCCGATGTTCGTAAAGCTCGGAATGAGGATCTTGGGTCAAAAGACACAGGTCTGGCGAGGAGGAGTTGGATTCCGAAACGAAACGGGCCAAGGTTCATGTGGAACAGTCGGGGAAGGGGCCTAAGCAACGTGGTGAAGGAGGGTGAGGTGGTGTTAGCCTTGTTTTCCTGGACTGAACCTTGTTTTCCTCCGGGCCCTTGGACAACATCCGAGACCACCACCAATATGGAGGGACGCCGGTTGGTATCAGGAACAGCTGAAGCTGACCGCGTGCGCTGATCAACGATTGGTCTTCTTATATAGGAAGGCAATCGAATAGGTAGGCGATATATGGCCGGGAGCTAAGCTCAAGGCAATTCCCAAAGAGGAAATACCCAGCAGACCGAGGGCAAAGGTCTGGCTCCCCACGAAGCCAGCTAACCTGGATGAATCCCTGAGGATTATCAAAGTTTGCATTTTGGATCTCCCGACAGGGAACTGGAAAATTGTCAAGCAGGAGGAGCCTAAGGGCGATTTCAGAACATTTATTCTGGTGATCAATAAGGAATTCCTGGCTCCTCTGTCACAAATCAAAGGGGTTATCAACTTCGGCTTCGGCTCCGTTACTCTGAAGGTGCTCAGGAAGGACAAAGTCGGAGCGAAACGAACTACTGCACAGCTTGAGAAGGGGGAAAAAGAAGTCTAGCCTGCTGTGGGAATCGCGAGGAATGGTACATCTCTCCAGGGGAGATACCGCGGCTAGTGGTGAACCCAAATGAGGGGTTGACTAGCGACGTTAGGGACCAACTATCCCTTGACAGGGGGGGATACATCAGATTCCGAGGGGGAGAGGCCAACCTCCTTAACTTCAGGGACGGCGGATATCGTCGACTCCGCCGAGTCCAATTAAGCGACGTAGCACTGCTGTCGCAATTAAGGTAAGTGAAAACTGTTATCAATGATAAGGTTTGTGCAGATAAACTTACATCACACCACGACTACTTCGGTGGCGCAACTTCTCAGACTGGCTAAGTCAGGCGAGGAAATAGTTCTGATCCAAGAACCTTGGATCAAGAACAACAAGATCTGCGGTCTGCGAGCAAAAGGTTACACCATTTTCACGCTTGTGGTACTGAAAAGAGCAGATCTTGTATATTGGTGGGAAATAATATAAATGTTTTTATACTTCCACAGTATAGCAATGGGGACATTACTGCGGTCTGTCTAGAGACGGAGGGGAGAAGGTTCTGGCTAGCAGCCGTATACATGGACCGGGAGATGCCAGTGCCGCCAAATATATTGGGGGCACTGGTGTCTGATGCAGAAAGAAAAAAGGTGGGAGTCATCCTGGGGTGCAACGCCAACGCGCACCATACCATCTGGGGTAGCTGGATATAAATAACAGGGGTGAGTTACTTTTTGAATTTCTCTTAAGAACTAATCTCACTATTAGTAATATAGGCCAGGAACCCAACTTTATTATTAGTAATAGTCAGGAGGTTCTGGATATCACTCTGGTCTCCGAATTTATCTCACCGATAATCAGGGAATGGAGGGTGGCGAAGGAGCATTCCTTCTCCGACCATCGTTACATAACGTTTAAACTTAACCTCAATATTACAAAACGCTTCTGTGATAGAATGGAACATGTCTCGGAAACCTCGCGCTTAAGGGAAATTCTCTCTACTAATCCAGCTGTTCCAGGCTATCTATTAAAAACGGATGGCGAATGGACGGTTTAATGAAGAGACTCTTGATCTCTTGATGGAAATTCACTTTCCAGGTAGTGAGGACGTGTCGACTGCGGAGCGTTTGGATGGTTGTGGGTCTAGGGATGACTGCGGGGCCTAACTGTTGTGAACAGAGGTTATTCTGAACAGCCGGAGAATAAAATGGGTTATTAAAGGGGGCAAGTTTTTTAAGTCAGCTGGTCCGGATGGGATTGTACCAGCATAAATTCAAAAGAACCTGGGGGTCTTGCTTCCCTGGCTGGATGTTAGCTTCAAAGGGTGTTTGAAGCTGAGGTATATCCCCGAAAAATGGAGGCAGACTAGGGTGATCTTTACCCACAAGAAGCTTGCACAGCAACCCTAAGGATTTTACACCAATATCGTTGTCATTTTTTCTGCTGAAAACCATGGAAAGGATGCTAGATGTCTATATTCGCTCGAAAATTATACCCAGAAACTGGGCTTAGTATCAACATGCGTACCATAAGAGTAATTTCGTGGATACGGCATTACATACTCTGGTTCGTGGAATTGAGAAGTCACAGGACTTTCTAGAACTCTCGTTGGTGGCCTTTCTCCATATCGAGGGCGCGTTCAATAACGTGAAAGTGGAAGCAATTATGGAAGGATAGGTAGCAGAAGGGTCATGGCGGGGATGGAGGAAGCTTCCATCAGAAGACGGGATGTTCGGGGAACTCCCTAGGAGGGAGGGGGGGGGGGGTTCCTCTTTCCCCACCTCTGGAATGTAGTAATAAATAGACTACTATTGTAACTGGAGGGGGAAGGAATAGGTGTGGTTGCTTACGCCGATGACGTGGCGATAGCTGTCTCGGGTAAGCACCTGGGTACAATCAGGGATATGATGCAAAATGCATTATTTATAACTGCGTGTTGGGCCAGCAGATGTGGATTGGGGATAAACCCATCTAAAACAGAACTGGTCTTTTTCACTAGGAGGTATAAAATTCCGGCAATGTTATTACTAAGCTTGAATGGTACTATGCTGGTCCTTACTGATAAGGCGAGATTCCTAACGATTCTTCTGCACAATAAGCTCAGTTGAAAACAAAACAAGATAGAAAGAGTAAAGAAGGCCATTGTGGCGTTCTACTCTTGTAAAAATGCCATTGGAAGGAAATGGGGCTTGAAACACTGGGCCACACTGCTGCATGGTGTGAGTGTATGGTGACCTGCTCTGGAGAAAGCATCATATAGGAACAAGATGGCGAAGGTGCAGGGGGCATACTATTTGCTCATTAGTGGGTCACTGAAAACGACCCCCACTAGTGCCCTAGAGGTTTGCTGTACCTTCTCCCGTTAGGCAAGCAAATGGTGGTTAGAGGCTTATCGGCAAGCAAAAGGCAGTTAACACAGCCGCCCGGCTCTCAGCGACTACCAAATTGGAAGTTCCTGCAAAAACAGCACTCAACTATAGTTAATTCAGTGAAGCATAAACTGATGAATCTTGAGTACAAAACACCCCGTTTGTGCTTCGACAAGGTTTTTAAGGTGATTATCCCCTCTAAGGAAGATTGGAATAGTAGTCTCAATATGGAGACCGGGACAGTTAAATCCTTCACCGGCAGCTCCAAGCTCGGTGGTAGAGTAGGAGCTGGTGCGTATTCTGTGGGGAATTAAATGTTAATTTATCCTTTCGTCTGCTCGAGTACTGCAGTGTGTACCAAGCTGAAGTTATAGCGATTGAAAAGGTCATGAACTGGTTGAAGCATAATATCATTAACTGATATCACTATTTATGTGGACAGTCATTTGGCCCTTCTTTCGCTGGATTCAGTTTCCCTGTTGTCAAGGGTTGCGTTGGATTGTCAAACATCTCCTAACGAGATGAGTGAGCCTTTCGTACAAGTGGCGCAGTGGTTAAAGCTTCGGCACTTGGACCGGGAGGAACTGGGTTCGAATCCCATCAGAGGCAGGATGTAAAGCAAATTTTCTTCATCAATTACGATCGGTGATGTTAATAAACACAACTTAGACCCTCTGTTGGAGTGAAGAATTCAGCGCCGACCCACCGTCCATGTCAGTTTACAGGTTGACATGGAGCTTGCAATGTGCAGGTGGTATACTGTAAATGTGTGAGTAGGTGAATGGGTGGGTGAGTGCGTGAATGAAAAGGGGAGTATTAATTGACCTTAAAAGCACATTAAATCCATTGGATGATTAATACTTTCTTTTATTTAAAAAAAAAAAAAAAAAAAAATATCCAGTTGGTCTGGGTACCGGGCTATCCCGACGTTGAGGGTACTTGCAGAGCAGACGAGTTAGCAAGGTGCGGTACAACTCTCCAACTGGAATCAGGGAGGAAATGTGTAAAAGGCCTATGTCTGTGTTGAAAGCAGCAAGCCATAAAGAAGTAGTTACCTTGGTAAATGCCAGGTGAATCGCCAGTCCAACCGGCAGGGTAGTGATACAAGTATGGCCTGAGCTGAACTTGAATCGATTCAAGATCCTTATCACACTGAGTAAGCGTTATTTTAGTAGAATTGTAAGGATTATTTACAGGGCATTGCCTTTTCGGAGATCATGCGAGAAGGCTGGATCTGGATGCAAATTACTTCTGCAGAAGCTGCAGGGACGAGGAGGAGAAGCAGAATCTTGTTCACTTCCTTTGCTCACGACCCGCGCTAGCTGGCAGAAGACATGATCACTACGACAGATTACATCATTTAGGCATTTAGACATTTTTATGTCCCGTTGCGCACATTTTAGAATTGCTGGCATTTTGATGTGCCAAGCTTATTTAATTTCTTTTGTTATAGCTGATTTCAAACATTTTTAAACTTTACGGTACGTTACGGTAAATAAAATATATTTATGACAGGTGCTAAAATATTACAAAAAAAAATCTATTAGTTTTGTATCGCCCAGACTGCACGAACAGTTCAACCGAATAAAATTTGATTTCAATTAACATTCCAAATAAAAATAACCACAATTCTTCAACCAGAACAGCGCATCGCCACATCAAATTCTATCACTTCAATCTTTTACTGTATCGTAAATTAGAAAACAAAAAAAAAATATTAAAATACTTAACCTATAAACAACAACAACATACAGACATTAAAATGATGTACAACAAAATGTGAATTGTGTTATACAAAAATTTGATTCATATGAAGGCAAGTAATAAATATGTATTGTGGCAAAATTGTATTCCAGTTTCCCCTACATTTTTATGTTGGTGCCCACAACTACTAATGTATACTTTTCTACACATATACTACTACCATAATATATTACGTTAGTATGTTTGTTTTGAATATATTTTTTTCTGCTTTTGCCGATATTTCCAACCAGAAGTTACCTAGCTTTGACCGGTTAAATATTAAAAAATAAAATTTTCACATGAAAATTTTGTGCTGTGCAGAAAAATTAAAATTTGTTTTGATTTGACAAATAAAATAAAGTGTTTAAAAAAAAAATGTTTATAAATAATTTTAGTGGGCATAGTAGGAATTAAAGCAAAAAAAAATTAACTTTGTTTGTAGTGTTATTTGGGTGCTTAACTGGCAAAAAACGCGATTATCGAACAACCAAAAATTATAGTGCGGATGTTCTTTTTTTTAGCAAATATTGTTCAGTTTTGGCAGTTTTGTTAATTATTTTTAATTAAAAAATATATATATATTGTGTCTGTTATAAATTTGAGTTTAATAGTTTGTTGTATATTTTTATTTTGTGTTTCGTCTCATTTATTAATTTAAAGTGTTTAATAAAAATAAAAATTAAAAAAAAATATCCAGAGGTGAATTTATGATTTATGTTTTATTTTATTTTAATTAAGTTTTTAGTGTTAACAAAAACAAATAATAATAAATATAAAAAATGGTTCTATGGTGAATTTATATACCTATATACATAAATATATAGTTTTATATATATCTAATATTTTAATATTTAATTAATTAATTTTATTTTATGAATGATTATAATTATATATTATATAATTAAAGCTTTCGGCTTAAACTTAATATAACAAACAAAAAAAATAACTAACAACAAAAAAGACGAAAATCTATATCGCGTAACAGTACAAAGTTACCGACCAAAACGAAAAATCTTCCTTATTTAAAATTAATGTTATTACTATTATTTAATTTTCCCAATTAATAATATTAATAAATAATTAATAATAAATTATAATGCAGTATGTATAATTGATTGTGATTCGATTTAATTTTTGTGATAAAATATTTTTTTGTTGCTGTTTTATGTATTTTATCGTTGTACAAAACCAACGATAAAAAAAACATTTATTTGTTTTAAATTAAAAATGGCACGTTGGAATAATTTTTTTTTTCGCCATACCTTACAATAAACCACATAAACCACGAAAACCGAATCGACCAATCTACAAAAAAATAAAAGGATATTTTTGCGTTTTCAATTTGTTAATATTATATAAATTAACCAAAATGCATTAAAATTATTTTAAATTTTAAAAATTGTGAATGCATGTTAAAACCGCTTGTGATTATTATTTTTAATGGTATTTTTATCGCTAAAGTTTTTTTATTTATTGATGTAGGTTAGTTAAAAGTAACCAATATACCCAATGAGTGACGAATAGAGCTATAAAGTTGTGTAATGTTAGAGTGTAACTATGCAATAAAATTTATTGATTGATTTAATAGTTCTAATTTTTTTGTTGTTGTTGTTAAATATGGAAAATTTTTACCGGTGATTTTCCTTAAAATAATTTTTATTTTTCCTATAGAAAATACCCATATAGGAAAATTTCCAACATTGAAATATAAACATGGCTGTTCTGGATTACGTATATTCGTTTATGTACGAAATATTTAAGCGCTGGATCCTCTATATATTCAGAGCTTGCTGCTTATTGATTTTTGGTATTTTTCGTCACGTGTTTTAGATACAGCTATAGTTATTTTACCCAAAATTTTATATTTTTTTTATGCTGAAAATACCTTATAAAATTGATGACGTCTGTTTTGTATGTGTTTCTGGTATTGTAGATATAATTTTCTACAAACATTTTTAAAATTATCAAAATTTTTGGATAAAACACAAATTTAAATTTTTTTGTACTGTTTGTTAGTAAATTTATAGATTTACTATTTATAGACTAAATAACTGGCAATTAGATTACAAAATTCTTCTCAACTTGTTAATTAAATTGTTTTAAAGTTTTAAAGCTACACTTTATTTATGTCATCTGTGCACAGGAAATTGTTATTACACAAAAATTGACCTAAATTAGAAAGAAGTTAGTTAAAATAATTCTGAACAAATACTTACGGTACAAACGCTAGTGCATATCCAATGGGTGTGCAAGGTAGTAGTACCATAAAAAAATTGAGTTTGAGTCGGACCAGGTGGAAGTGAAACTTCTTTGGCCATTCGCTCACAGACAGGATACATAAATGAAATATAACAAATTTTTCCCTGTTATTCAATATTTTTTTCTTCAATATATTATAAGTGACTTTAGTATTATATTATACACCTATATATTATCATTATCAATAATTTTTTCTATAATCATTCTTTTATCGTAGTCGTTTTCTGGTTGGTCATTACAAATCGTACTGTATTCCAGGAAAGACACAATCGGCTTATGATATCTACTAAATACAGCATCAATGGTCGTTCCATATTTGGTCGTACTTTGATTCTTATCATTCGACATTACCAAGTCTTTTTCATCGAAAAAATTGATGTTGAAATCGCCGCTCATTATCATTAGGATTTCATGAAAATGTTCATCGAGCAGTGCGGAACCTTCTCTGGTATAAATTAATAAATTTTGGTGTATAAACTTTATGATCTGGTTCACAGTTTTCCCAGGAGAGATGTTTAGCGCTACAACTACGAATGATCGACCACTTTGTGGAACGCATTTTTTCAATACAAATTTCTCCAATCGACTGTGCTGTAACAAGAGATGCTGATGCAATTTGAAAAAATTCGAAAATATGTACCTACCACTAAAATAAATGTAGTACGTGGTCAATATTTATAATAAAACGATGGTTGATTAATCTCAACTATTCATCAATTTATTCAAAAAGCATATTATCACAAAAATCCAAAATAAAAAATTATAATTTAAAAAAAATCTGTTAGAGGTGCTTTCTTATTTCAATTTATTGAGCGCATTGTTACAATAAAAGGTAAAGTTTTTTTTTTTTTTTTTAACAACTTTATTGATATGGCTACTACAATCTTAAACATTATTAATTCATTAGTAAGGTTGACATTAGTACTTATGAGATAAGCATAAACTTGTGTGGGTCTGCTGGACCAGTGTCCAGTCCCCTTGGTTTATAATTTTCATACGGTTAGCTCATGTGGTTTGATTCGTTTGAGCTGCCTTACTTCGTTTTACTGTCCAGTAGTTGTACGGCCTCACGATTGGTGTGGGTAAGAAGTCTCTTTTCGTGTTTTATGGCACATTAAAATCTAAATCATTGTGGATTTCCTTGTTAGTCACAAATCGGTAGGCGTTGGTGACCATTAGAAGAAATTTATTTTGGCTTCGTTGTATAATGTCGCTACTGGATTTATGTGTACAACCCCATAGCTGCGCAGCATACATCCATATTGGTTTGAAGATAGTCTGCGGTATACCAGTCTTTTTCAATTCAGGTTCATTTTGGAATGATGTCCAATTAACCAGTACATTTGACGTTGTTTTAATCGTATTTGTTCAGCCTCACGTAATGTTTCCAGTTGAGCCTTGAATCTAAATGCAGACCAAGGTATTTTGCCGATTCAGCCTGCGGCACTTTCACCCGTTTGAGGTATATATGAAGAGCGTTATTTTAATGTCTGAGCGTAAATGTCACATAGGTTGATTTGAGCTCATTCAGTGCGATTTTCCAGTCAATTGTCCATTTAGCAACGTTGTCCATTGCTCGTTGAAGATTTTCCACTGCTCTTGGTTGAGATTCGCCTACTGACATAATTACAGTATCGTCAGCGAACGTGCCGATGAATGTTTTATTCGTTGTAGGTATTTCCGCAGTATAAAAAAGGTAGAGGAGAGAGGGGACCCAATACGCTCCCCTGCGGAACTCCCGCAATCGCTCGATAAAAGTCAGAACATGTTTCTTCATGAATAACTCTGAATTGGCGATCAGAGAGGTATGATTCAAACAGCTGGCAATAGTTTTGTGGTAACATTTTGCTCATCTTGAATGTCAATCCATCATGAAAAACCCTATCAAAGGCCTGGGATACATCCAGAAATACGGTGGGGCAATATTTCTTTTCTTCTAACGCTTGCTCTATATTACCGCAGTTATTCGATGGACTTGATCTATTGTGGAGTGGTTATTCCTGAATCCAAATTGAAAATCAGGAACGTTTACCATTGGCTTTAGACGTTTTAGTAGCAGTTTCTCGAATAGCTTTGATAAGGTCGGAAGCAGTGAGATTGGTCTGTATGATGATACTTCTTCATCTGGTTTACCTGGTTTCTTAAGCATAATTATTTGGGCCATTTTAAAGCATTTGGGTACATACTTCAATCTCATACAGGCATTAAATAAGTATGTGATCAAGATGATTGCTTTGTGTGGAAGTTCCTTGAATAGACCCGGTGATATTTCATCAATTCCTGGTGCTTTTTTATGATTAAGATTTTTGTCGATTTCTTCAGCAATTTCCATTGGCACGATCGTTTTAAAGTCCTTATTTGGTTGATAAACAGGTGTAACATCAATGTTGGATTGAATGTCATGGAGTTGGAACACTGCTGCTAGGTGTTGAGCAAACAGTTCCGGTTTTTCTTTGCCTTGTCGAACCCAACTGCCTTGAGCATTCCTTAAAGGTGGTACTCGAACTACAGGTCGTTTAAATCTTCTGGTTGCTTTCCATAACGAGTAGTCCTTATCCATTTCTGGACCTAGCCCACTTAAGTAGTTATCGAGGCAATTCTGTTTGAAATTTTGTGATTAGCCTATTGACTTTGTTACTTATTCGATTAAAAGTTGTCTTGTCAGCGGGATTTCTGGTGAGATGCCATATTCTCCTCGCCCTTCTTCTTGCCTTGATTTGTTCCCTGATTTCAGCCGGGTATTTGACTTCAATCTCCGCTTTGTCCTTTAATTCAGGAGTAGCTAATCTGGCAGCCATTCGAGTGTATTCAATGAAATTGTTGGTTTGTTGTTCCAATTCTTCATTGCTTTTAATACTAACTTTTAATTCAACTAGCTCTTCCAATTTTTCTCTGAAGATGTCCCAATCCGTGAATCTATTAGTAAGGTTTTGCTTTTTCTGTTTCTTTATTACTATAGCGCTTACTGACAACAGTACAAGAATGTGGTCAGATGTTAGGTCGTTAATTCCTTCGACTCTAGTGTAACTTAGAGGAATACCTTTTATGATGAAGAAATCCAGTAGATCTGGTATTTTTCCTGTATCCGTTGGCCAATACGTTGGCCCCCCTAGGGACAGATATTCGCATTTGTTTTCATGAATGGCATTGAACAAGATGTTTCCTTTCCCAGGAGAAATAAGCCTGGAACCCCAAGCTGTATGTTTTATATTGTAGTCCCCACCAATTATAAATCTTGGACCGAGCTTATTGAAGACGTTATTAAATTGTAACTTCGTTGGTGTATGCCGTGGAGGACAGTACGCTGCTGCAATATTTAGATCTGCGCCATTATATTGGATTGAGATAACAGTTGCTTTCAAATAGTTTTCACGAATATCCTCTTGTTGATTATGTTTGATATTATTTTTAATTAGTACAGCTGAACCATCTCTGGCTCTTTCACTAGGATGGATTTTCCAGTAGGAATTAAAACCCCTTATTCTGATAAAGCTTTTGTTGGAGAAGTGCGTCTCTGATATCAGCGCAATATCAATGTTGTTTATATGGAGAAATATTTCCAGTTCTTGGGCTCGTTGGTTGAGCCCATTAGCATTCCAAGCTACAATGCGTAGGAACGAGTTAACCATTTGTGAGTATGTTGACTTTTTCGCTTGGTGGATAGATGTAGATTTCTAGTTTTGCCACCCTCTCTCCTAAATGACCAAGTGACTGTAGAATTTGGCTAAGCATTTTAATAGTTTCAAAGTTATTAGACTCGTTGGTGATTTGCGCATAGAATAATCCAACTGTGGATGGTGTGATTGTTGTTTGTGGTTTAGCAACTTTGGTTTGTAATTGCTGCACTGTGCTTCTTCTATTATTCTGTGGACTTTTAATTTTGTTCTGATAATCAGGGCATCCTTTATAATTTGCAGTATGCCCTTGTCGTTGACAAAGAGCACAAGAAGGTGCGATATCTGGTGTTTTCTTGCATTTTGTCGTGTGGTGATTTTCCGCGCATTTAACGCATTTGGTTTGACGATAGCAAAAGCTCTTGGCATGTCCAAGTTGTTGACAATTCGTACATTGTGGAATTCCTCTTGTCTTGCTAGGTGGCTCAATTTTAACTATACAGTACGCAAGTTTCTTGATATTGTATACTTCCTTATTGTTGTCTTTTTGTTTTAAGTTAATGTAAAACAATGGAAAGTGTTTCCTGACTTTTAAACCATCAATTGTGACCATTTTGTATATGTTGGTAATACCTGCGACTTCATGTCCCATGTTTTCTAAGTCTGCTTTAATTTCATCGTGACTAATAGAAGAAGGTAAGCCTCGGATAACCACTCTACATTCCTTTTCACTCTTCAGCTGGTAGGTGTGATATTGGATATTTTCTAGTTGGTTGCTAGATTCATTTTTTAATTCTTTCAGTAATTTTTTGACATTTCTAAAATCATTTTCATTTTGAAAGGTAATTCTAATGTCACTATTTGAGAGCGCCTTAAAATTAGTTGATTCACTAGTGGTTTTTATTATTTTTTGTCGAAAAAGTTCGAAATTGTTGATATTGCTCACATTAATGGGTGGAGGCAATGGTATTTTTGGGTTTTTCTGTTCAGTGTTACTGTTCACACTTTGTGTATTATTTTTTGGGGGAGTTTTCGTTTTTGTGCGCCTACGTTTCTTAGGATTTATGTTATTAACTTCGAAAACTTCTTCTTCCAGTTCTTCCTCATCTGTGAAATAATCTTTTATACTCAGAGCATTAAATCTATTATTCTGTTGAGTGACTGGAAATTGCTGCAGCAGCCAGTTGGAATTATTTGAATGATGTTGACTGGTTGATGGCTGAATATAGTTGACAGGCAAGTTGTGTAAGCTCGTGCTGAATCCTCAGCTTTACTATTTTTAACATTTTTATTTTTATTTTTACTGTAGAGTTTTCTCTCTTAAGTTCAACAACTTCATTGCTCAGCTGCGCGATTAGTTTCTCCATTTTCTGAAACTTGGTTAGCAGATCCTCACTGTTTATAATGTTTGTTGATGCACTCGGCATTTGTATTGAAGTTCCTTTTTCAGTGGAGACTGCGTCTTTTGCAGTTACTGTGGACGCAGTCGCTGTTGGCACAGTTGTCTTTAATTGTAGTGTACGTCTCCTTACATTTGGAGGTGGTGATCTCAACATTTTTATGCTCTTAGGAAAGTTGTTCCCTTTATTTGCCAAGGGTTGGTTCCCCCAGTAGCAGCCGTCTCGCTTCCTAATATTATTAGGCTATTATTTTCATCATCATTTTTCATCATAAATTTTTATTTTATTCCCACGAGTAGCACGAGAAATTAACGGTCGCCTATGACAGAGCTCTGCGTTATTCGTTATTCGCGACGCCAAATTCGGAGTTCACAAACTAACGACTAAACACCCTCTTAGCTTTGCAGCCATCGGCGTATGTAGTACCACCTTAGCTTTGGTGTGCTAGTTTTTGGTCCGCCCCGAGTATTTAATTTCCCCGGTACCAATCATATCTGGCAAGCATTCCCCTATCCGCCAGCCGGGAAGGCGCCTGATGGGGGTACTAGCAAACTCTACACAGGCAATAATATTAGCGTATTTGAAAGATGCAATTTCAGAAGAAGAATAGTTTGGTGTGTCTTCCGTATCGGCAGGTCGTTTCAGTCCAGTATTTTTTTCTAAACACTATTTAATTTAAGCGAAATTGTTTTTCCAATTGGGCCGTCAACTTTGCTAATTAAACTAACCATAGAATCTATCAGATTTATCTGAACCTACCGGTATCTGCCAAATGAATATAATTGGCCGTAATAAAAGCTAGATCGTTTCTGATATTAAATTTAATCATACACTCCTTTGCAACTTTAATGCGGGTTGATTCTTTTTCATCTAAGAGGTTAATTATTTTTAACAATTTATCTAAATTATTGCTGTAGTACTTAACGGCAATCAACCAACTTCCCTAGAAGATGGACGTTACACGTTCAAGATACACGTTATATGAATTTACTACATCTGAAATAAATAATAAAATTCGATCTCTTTCAAAACTGTTTCCTAATAGTTTTACTGATTCGTCTAATAATATCGAAATGGTTGAATGGTTTGTTTTTTCCAATTCGGCCATAAAATGCGAAAAAACATTGACAATGCAATACGTTGGCGATATATCTGCCGGTACTATCTATTGTTTCGTCAATAGAAATCCAAACGTATTTGTTTTGAACCCGTTCTTTAATCCGGTCCGTTTCTATTTCATACAGCTGTTTCACGTACTGTTGCTTAACATAGATTCATCCGGAATGGTTTCAGTAGTGTATTTTTTCAAATATGATTTTAAGCTAGGATTACCAAGTTTTGTTAGTGGAATATCAGCTTCTACAAAGGCGAGGCATAAGTCTTCTTTAAATTACGACGTATTAGGTATTGCCAAAGAATGTGGTGGAAGTAGTGTTTCGCACTAGTAGCGAAAGTTAAGTACCGAAAATTAAAATCATAGGCATCGTTGTTCACGCAAGATCAGCTAACAATCAAACTAAATTGAATTTAGAGAGTGAAAAAATAAAAAACAAAATTAACACCGAACCTACACCGTACCTAATATTTTTTTTGTATGGAAGAGGGTTTTTAGAATAAATTTGTTGAATTGTAGCAAAATATAAAAATATATGTATTAAAACCGAAAATATATAAAAATATGTATTTATATCATCCGCTTTCATTCGTGCAGAATCTCACAGATATACTACCAATTTTGACTTTGCAGTTGTAAAAAAACATATTTTTTACCTTAAAATCCGGACCCTAGTGATAATCTTTGAAATTCTCTCTGTATATCTGTTGTACCTATAGAATTTCTTCTGCCATGGTGGAATTTCAATTGGAAGCAAACCAAAAACAAAGAATCGAGCGAGAGAAAAAAAGAATGCGGCTTTATTATTTTTTTATTTGTTGACAAATAAAAATCAGCTGAGAAAGAGAAATTTCTCAGCTACGAATCTATATTGCCCGATTGAGAGTAATAAAACAAGCCTTCTGCTATCCCGCAATGAAAGTGTCTACTGCACAAAAATTTATAATTGTCGATTTTTCTCGCGTGACGCGGTTTCTCGACCAACACTCCATCCCAATATGTATACAACGGGCGCAAAGAAGTTTCACTTCAAAAATTATATAAAATGAGGCCATCAGGCGCTCGAAGAAAAAATTACATACTCTAAATCATGTCTAATCCATGTCTGTGTAGCAGGTGGTGCTACGAAAAAACCAAGGTTAAATATGATTACGCTTTTTCCAAGGAACCTAAAAATCACAGTGGGCAAAGGAAAAAACTTTTAAATGAATTAAAAATACTGTGTTGCCGTAGGCACTTAGCGAAACACACCTTCATTTAATAAACACATTTTACTAAAAACTGGTTTTTTATTTTGCAAAAATTAGATTTTTGAATATTTTAAATAAAAAATTTGTTCAAAAAGTTTAAAAAATCACTCGATCGATTTCAACTCATTAGGTCATCATCAGGAGTGCAAGTCGACTACAATTTAATGAAAAGGCCCAAGCGGCAAAATGTAAATTTTATACCAGAAGCAAAATACTGGGTTCAGCATTTATTAATGTATTTTAAGAACCTCCCATCAAACTGTATCCCGTTTACGAATTATAAAGAAAATAAATGCTCCTAGGTTTTTTGGAGAAAGCTGGCTATTATGCCATTTGATTGTGCCCTTTGTACTTCTCTTCTACTATGATAACGTCGTTTGTGTCACACATATGCCATTTGTGTTACGCGGTATAAATATTCCTACACTTATGCCTTTAGATGTATATTGTATGATTTTAAATGAAAAAATGAAAAACTTTATTTTAAATTCAGTAAATTTATTATAAAATATTTTACAAATCAAAAGTAAGTAACAAAAATATAATTAAAATAACAAAAAATAAAAATGAAATAACCGCTCAAATAGTTGGAAATTAGTTAAGTTGTTAACAGAACAATATTCTTAATTGGTAAATCTTCATCGTCAGGTTCTGTCCACAGTATATTCATTTTTAATGATTTTTTTAACACACATTTGCCTTAAGTCTTTAAATTTGTTTTCATTCATTGGTAATTCGCCATTATAAACGATTTGAGGTTCACAAACGATCGTCTGGAAAAACACCTCATGTTCGGGGTTTATCAATATTAAATATTTTACTATTTTTGGATACTATTCCATTCCAGTCGTAGAATAGTCAAAAAAGTTTTGGGAAACAATGTCATACGGTTTCGGATTTTTCCGTGCATTTCTTATAATATTTGACCATTCTCGAAACGACCAAACTATTTTATTTTTAATCGATTTTTCGATTACTGCATGCGTGGAGTTCACAGGCATGTGCGTGTGACCGCTCACCAAAAACGTCAGTATAATTTTATCTACATTAATTGCAGTTTTTGAGAAATGTTTCAAAATCCGAATCATCTTGCGATTCTTTTTCTGACCCGGACAGTTATCACAGTAAAAAGAAACGGTTTTAATAATTGTCCTATTATCAACTTCTTCCAAACGTTCTGGTATATGTTTCGTATACCGTGAAGTTTTAGTATGTCGCAAATTTTCTATAATATCCCATTAGCATATTGTCGCCCAATGGAGTATTTACAACCTTCTGCAAATCAAAACTGGCAACAAGCAATGATGAATCGTTTTCCGCATTTTATTTTGATCTTGTAGGAATTTTTTCTTTATGCGTTTTCTTTTTGTTTCAAATGAAGTTTATATTCGTGTCGTATTTTTCATCCTTTTCATCTTGTAAGGTATGTCCATGGTATCCATCTCTCGCATTTCTCACATTTATACTTTTTCATATTTTTAATATTTATTCCTTATTAATTAATACTGAATTAATTAATTGGTAAGGGATAAATATTAAAATTATAAACATTACTTACACTGGTTATTCGATCGAAGCCAGATGTGAATGAGATGTAGTTTGTAAGCAATTAAGCATAGATTTAGTGAGTTATCATATAATTCACTAGAGTTAATGATACACGGGTGTTCTATATATATATATATATATATATATATATATATATATATATATATATATAGGATATAAAGTGTGATCATTGTGTAGTAGTATTCAGTCGCCATGGCCTGATGAGCAGTAATCCACTCAGAAAAATGTAAATGTATCCAGATTTACAAAATAATTGTATCCAAATGTATCCAAATATTTTTCTCATAAATGATTATTTTGTTATTTTTAACAGTTTATTTAATTTTTTTTATTTAAATTGACTAAATCATGTTCAGGGCGAAGAGTCCACACGTCGCTGGCTTATTAGAGCTAATCGATTTTTTTTTCTTCAGATAAAGTTCTTTAGCTGACATTATAGAATCGATCGTTGTTAGCAAAAGTCTGTTGTTTCTTTTAGTTTTGGTAATATGTAAATCTGAAAAAAATTCTTTCCGTCGCTGAACAATGAGGTAAACTCATTAGTCCAATTATAAAATTAGACAACTTTTCGTAAAGTGGTTCATCTAACGAATTTTTAAAGGTAGCAATTTTGGTCCAAAAATTTTCTATATTCCTTGCTTAAGTGTAATGCATAAGAAGAAACTTTAAGTAATTTCAGCTTGTCTAATATTACGTCTTCCTCCTGTTCATTGGCAAGAAAATTTGGAAACGCATTTAATAGATGTATCATATCAGCTAAGTTGCAACAATTACAAAATTACTTAATATTCATTTATAATTAGTTTCCATAGTTTCGTAAAGCACATGTATGCGAATGTTTTCGGACTGGAAGTCAATATTCATTTTGTTAATAATCCTCAACGAGTAAGATAAAAATAAAAAGTATAATTTATTTATTGGATTATCCAAATGCTCAGCCAAACTTCTGGCCGGTCTTGCTGACCCTTTGTCTTCGAACGTGCAAGAAATAAAATTTAACTTTAAGGGATCCCACTGCTCTAAAATTCGGTTAACCACCATTTCCAAAGACAGCCACCGGGTGTGGGCAAGTCCAAGTATTTTTTGCGGCTTAACATCGAACTAGTGCTGAAATTCCTGCATGTTATTGCATCTTTTCGAAGAATGTGCAAAGAAATTGAATATGTCCCTTGCCAATTGCTCATTGGTAAATGGAAGCTGTTGACACGCATAACTTGCACATAAGTGCAATGAATGGCAAATGCAATTCATGAAAAAGAGGTTTGGTGTAATTTTCTTAAATCTGGCTTGGACTCCTGTGAATTTACCAGCCATAACTGAAGCGTTGTCTGATCCCAATCCTATAATATTGTTGGGAGGAAGCTGCATCAGTTTTCGTGAGATTTAACAGATCCAAGAATTTGTATCTGGCTAAACCCCTTTTTCTATCGAAAATTCGAGCGACTAAGGCTAATGCTTTCGCTCAACTGATATCAGTGGTCTCGTCGATTATTATAGAGAACTTTTGTCGTCTAAGTTGATTTGCAACATTTTGCCTACATTTTTCACCCAATATATTTTTAACTGTTAAATTTGCCTTAGTTCTGCCGCATGCTATGTATTTTGCAATGTTTGAGTCCGGGCAACATTTGCGAAGTAAATCGGGTAGAAAATCCATTAGTGAAAATGGCAAATGGTGCATTAAACAAAACATTATGAGTATCAGCTCCGCATTTTTAATTCGTCGTTCTAAGGCCACTTTCTCCGGGGTGGCAAAACTTTATTAATTGATATTAATTTGCTCACTGAAATATATTTTTTATGAGCAGCATTGGCGTTATGTCTCACAACATGGGATTTTATATTTGTGAGTCGTCAGTCACTAACCTTACAATAAGCGGACCCGTTTCGACTGTGACCGAAACACCCTCACCCCCCAACTGGATTCTGACTCAGAAATTATTTTTCAAGTTTGCTGTAGGTTAGAAACGTTCTACAAAATATTTGAAAATTTTGATTACAATTTAATTTTTAAAATTTCTTCCACTTTCTTATACTTTTACTTACACTGAGGAGAGTGACGGTATTGTTGGCTGACTATCGCCAGATGATTCCCAATCTTCAACATTTGTATTGATGCTAGCTGTATGCGCGTTGTTTGATTATGCATTTTTTGCTTGCTGAAATATTAAAGCTCAAAATAAAAAACTGTTAATAACCTTAAAGTTTAGGTAAAATTACCAAGCAGTTTCGGAAGTGTCTTGTGATGATGTTGATGATCCATCCTTTTTTCAATCCACGAATCAAAAATCTTAAATAATTATAAATTGATATTTTTATATTTTTATTTAATACGATTATTTAATTGTTATTTACTTATCCATGATGAAAACGGAAAAATCCACGCATTTCACACTTTTACAGGACAATACAAATGTAGAAAGAAATTATTTATTATAAAAACCAATTTTTCTCAATTTGGTTAATGAAATTTTTATTTGTATACAATTGTATCCACTATTTTAAAATGTATCAATTTCAGCCTATTTTTGACATTTGTGTATCCGAGTATCCATTTCGAAGATTTATAAAATGTTGTATCCAAATGTTTACAACTGTATCCAAGTGGTAACACTGCTGATGATATGATTGAATTTTTTCAAGATCTTATTAGATTGAAACTGGATATAGCTTCTGTTACAAAACTTCATCGAAAAAATTTAGCTTCAACTTGATCATAAAATTTATACTTTTTCGGTTTATGGATACCAATATTATAATCGCGCCGAAATATTTTAATAAATACATCATATTCGATATAATTATTGCCATGTTCTATTTGCATGTTTTTATACAGTGTGTAAATATTTACCAGAGACTTCAGGTCAGATGGCAAGTATTTACGATTACTTGAACCGCCAGCAAGAGTACGATGGTATCGCTGGCAAGCTTTATATAAATATATCAATTGCCATGCGTATATCTGGAGATAATTTACGGTAAGGTCTTTTCTCGACAGGCCATAAATTTAATTTACTAAGATCTTTATAATTTGCTATGACTGTTCTTATAAAGCGAATTGTAATTGAAAGAGTACTTACTCAATAGAAATTGCTTACACACAGGTTTACCAAATTCTTCATTTGGTTATCTATTTGAAATTTGAAGTCTTATTTCGTTTCCTTTGGACGGGCCGCACGCTAATACAATAATGAATATAAGACTCCCCATTTTTTATTTCAAATTCGAGACAGTGAATTCTCTTGAAGGTGTTGGGGTTACTTTTCTCTACTTTTCTGTTACGATTGGATGTACCGACAGTATTTTAGTAATTAATTTCATCCGAATTACTGTAGGCTTCGTCCATGCTTAATGGACATAAATCATCAAGAATTTCCTCCGCCTATAGGACCTTTTGAACCAAGATGTTCATTAACATCTTAGTTGGTGTCCGATTTTTCTTTAGTCACTAATGTGGTATTTGATAATATTGTTACGATTTTACCTTGTCAATCAAGGTTCGAATCACTGGATTGTGAATAAATACACTGCTTCAAATTTTTTAACTCACACAATTTATTTACACAACACAATTTATTATACAACACGAAATTCACAATTAATTATTACACTTATAACACACTTTTTAATTATCACTTTAATAATCGCTTTAATAATCACTTTAATAATCTTTCTATTTAACCTTCACTGTATCACGTTTAAAATAATACTCAGCATTCCACGTCAACGCGCGCCTTTATATACCAAAATATTTGTTTCTAGAATAATCCTAAATGCGCAGCAAATATGTTAGTATAGAAATACGCCTAAATGTTGAGTATAAATTATAAATGTAATTGAACAATTAATGAAATTAACTTATTCTATTCTATTCTAGGTGTCACCGTAACACTACCCCCACCTAAGCCTGTTCGTCCCGAACAGGATCCAGATCACCCCCTCTGTAGAGCGCCAAACGCTCCAAATGCACCACCTTTGGTTTACCTTTCCGTCCTTTCTGTATGCGATAAACCACGTCGTTCAACCTTTTAATGACAGTGTAAGGGCCTTCCCATGTGGGTTGCAACTTTGGTGATAATCCCTTGTGCCGTTGCGGGTTGTGAAGCCATACCAACTGCCCTTCCTCGAAGCCTTGATTATTTGCTCGTATGTCATATCGAGCTTTCATTCGATCACTTGATATCCGAATTTTCTCCCGTACAAATTGATGTATTTCATTAAGTTCCTCTTTCATCCGGTCGACGTAATCTTGTCCGCATAGAGCTGCTGAAGGAACAGCCCCAAACTTTAAATCTCCCGGCAATCGCAGATTGTTTCCAAATATGGTTTTCGCTGGTGTCACTCCTGTTGTGTCATGTACCGCTGATCGGTAGGCCATCAGGAACATTGGTATATGTCGATCCCAGTTACGTTGGTTCCTTTCCACAACCTTTGCTAGATATTCCTCCAATGTGCCATTGAATCTTTCCACCATACCGTCCGACTGTGGGTGTAAAGGCGTCGTTCTCGTTTTATTGATTCCAAGCATCTGACATATCTCCTGAAATACCACCGATTCGAAATTCCTTCCTTGATCCGTGTGAATTTCCATCGGTACACCAAATCTGCTAATCCAATTGTTAACCACGGCATCAGCTATTGTTGTTGTCTCCTGATTGGGTATGGGGTACAGCTCCGGCCATTTGCTAAAATAATCCATTATTACTAGCACATATTTATTTCCGCTCTCAGTGGTCGGAAATGGCCCCGCCACGTCCATTGCAATTCTCTCAAATGGTGCCCCGACATTATATTGTTTCATGGTTCCACGGCTTTTTCGTGCTGGTCCCTTCACTGCCGCACATTGGTCACATCTTCGACACCATTCTACTACTGACTGTCTACATCCGGACCAGTAGAAACGTTGGCGAATTTTGGCTAATGTTTTATTAATCCCTAGGTGACCTCCACTTGCTCCTCCGTGATACTCCTTGAGGATTTCCGCTATCCGATCTTTTGGCACCACTACCAACAATTGTTTTACTTTACCATCCGTGCTTTCCCACTTTCTTTTTAAACATCCATTTTCTATGTGGAGGCTATCCCATTGAGCCCAATATGCTTTTACAATGGGAGCTTTGTCAGCTATCTCACTCCATGTGGGCCGGTGTTCCTTTTCCTTATATTTCATGATGAATGACAGGTCAGCATCCCGTAATTGCTCCTTCTTGATCATTTCATCAGTCCATTCCTCATCAGGTAGCACTTGCATAAGCCGAATATCAATGATGTTTTCCTTACCCTCCACACGACCACAATGCTTGCATTCCACGGGACATGGCCTTCTTGATAATGCGTCGGCATTTCCATGTGCGGTTCCCTTCCGATGTTCAATTTGGAAATCGTAGCTTTGCAAACGTTCGATCCAACGTGCTACTTGTCCCTCTGGATTTTTGAATTGTAACAACCAGCGCAAAGCTCCATGATCCGTCCGTAGAAGAAATTTTTGGCCATAGAGGTACTTATGGAAGTGCTTAACACATTCCACTATAGCCAACAACTCTTTCCGTGTAACACAATAATTCCGTTCCGGTTTTGATAACATCTTGGAGTAATATGCAATAACTCGCTCCTCACCATTTGTTGCCTGTGATAATACTCCTCCTATACCGTCATTACTTGCATCGGTGTCCAAAATGAATTTAATGTTGGGTATAGGGTATGCGAGGATTGGTGCTTCGCATAATCGACGTCTTAGTTCCACAAATGCTTCTTCCTGTTCATCCTTCCATTCGAATGCCTTGTTCTTCCTGGTTAACTCGTGTAAACTCTTTGCAATATTGGCGAATCCTGGCACGAATCGTCTATAATAGGTGCACAATCCAAGGAAGCTCCGTAATTCATGTAAGTTTTTAGGTCGTGGCCATTCCTTCACCGCTGCGATCTTGTCTTCATCGGTATGGATTCCATTGGTTGTTACCTTATGACCCAAATATTTTACTTCCGTTCTAAATAGTTTGCATTTCTTTGGGCTTAGCTTCAATCCGGCAGCTTGTATCCGATCCAAAACCTCTGCCAAATTCCTTAAATGCTCGTCGAAATCCTTGCCCATAACGATGATGTCGTCCAAATATACGAGGCACGTCCTCCAATGTAATCCCTTTAGCACGCGCTCCATTAGCCGTTCAAAAGTCGCAGGGGCATTACATAATCCGAATGGCATAACGTTAAATTGCCATAATCCGTTACCCACACTGAATGCCGTTTTCTCGCGATCTTCTTCCTGGACTTCCACTTGCCAATAGCCGCTTTGCAGATCTAATGTTGAAAATATTCGAGCACCCGATAATGTGTCTAACGTGTCATCGATCCTTGGCAATGGGTAACTATCCTTTTTCGTCACAGCATTTAATTTTCGATAATCCACGCAGAATCTCATGCTTCCATCCTTTTTCTCGACTAACACCACTGGTGAACTCCATGGACTGCTTGATGTTTCGATTACCCCTGCTGCTTGCATATCTTTTACCATTCGATCCACTTCTCCTTGCTTTGCCAATGGTAATCTCCTGGGTGGTTGGCGAATCGGCATTTCTGCTCCTGTATCTATTCGATGTTTTACCATTGTGGTTCTCCCATTATTATCCGATGTACTGCAGAATATTGGCATGTACCGCTCGAGCAATTGTTTTGCCAAATTTTTCTGTTCCTTAGTAAGATCTTCGGTCCATTTCTCCATGAGTTGTTCTACAACCTCTTTCTGCACTTGCGAGTTAGTCGTATTAATCGGATTTTTCTGCTCGCACTTCACAATCGCAGATATTTCTTCGCATTTTCCGATTATTGTCCCTTTCTTGATGGTTTTCGTCTTATCCGAGAGATTTAGAGTCCTAATTGGTACTCTATTATCGCTGTCTGGTTTCACTAGGACTTTCCCGATCATAATTTCTCTGGCTCCGCTCTCCGCTTCATTGGCTTCAACAACCCACAACCTGGGTGACCCAGAATCTCCATCCAATCTTGCCCATACTACTGTTTCCGAGTTCGGTGGCAACTTCTCCCGATGATCCATTATAATTTGCCTGCTCGTTTCTCCTATAGCGGCGCTAACGTGAAGTGGCACCTCGATATTATCGTAGGTTAATACACCCCGTCCAACATCCACCACGAAGCCATTCGTTCTCATGAAGTCCATCCCCAAGATGACTTCGTCTACAATATCTGCAACCAGCACCTCGTGTTGAAAGTAATTTCGCCCAATCCTTATTTTTACGACCTTTTTCCCTTTTATTGCTGAATTTTCTCCAGTCGCCGTTCGTAACTTCATTCCATTAGCTGGTTCCATAACTCCATCGATAATATCCTCACGAACAATCGTATGTGTTGCTCCCGTATCCAGCGTGATCATGCATTTCTTCCCATCAATATCGGCTTCAATTGTTAAGCTGTCACCGCTCCTTGCTATTCTCGAAACATGGATGGAGGTTGTGGGGCAATCGGTTATGGGAGTCAGCTTCTGCCCCTGCAAACTGACTCTTTTTAGTTTAACGACTCCGCTGTTGTCTGACCCTCCTTTCTGGATTCTATCTGCTCCTCGTTTGATCTACGCTTCATAGGAGATGGCGACCTTGCTCGTTTCTTCTTAATCTCCCAACAGTCCCGTGAGATGTGACCCATTCTATCACATACCCAGCATTTAATCCTGCCACTTCCATCTCTGAACCTTGGCGTAGCCCGCGCAGTATCTATTCTGGAATCAATCTCCACTCGACGAATTTTCATTGCTGGTTTGATGATGGTTTGCGCAGTTTCGTTTGTTAACGCACAAGCGATGGTTTCCGTGAAAGTTGCCTTAGGTGACAACATCACCGCTCTGCGCGTCTCAGGATCTCGAATACCGTCAATGAATGCATCCATTTTAATTCGCTCCATGTAATCGGCCGACATATTTGAATGTACTAAATGCGCGAGCCGCTCAATTGCCGATGAAAATTCCTGTAGCGATTCTCCTGCTCTTTGGTATCGACCCTTCAATTCCATGCGATAGATTTCTCGTTTGTGGTCGCTTCCGTATTTTCGATCTAACGCCTTCATAATTCCCATGTAAACGTTCC